>CAJQZP010001171.1:0-577500 GCA_907164705.1 Parnassius apollo
ATGCATTTGAACGGCTGCAAGGCGCGGCAAAGCTGTTAGTCTACCTGGCTATTGAGTTTAGAGATCCGGATTGAATGCCAACAGCACCAAAAATTTCCAATAGTAATTAGTGGTTTTAGAAAAAATATTTTCACCTTGAAACAATAATTTAGATATCTTAACATAACTGTCCATCTAAGGATTTTTTTTTGTGATCTAGCATAAACGAAGTAGTAAAGTAAAGATATAAACCTTTGGAATTTCTGGTGTTTTGCATATTCGCTGATTATTACCTTAAGCCACCACTACACGGCAATGCTAATAGTTTTCATAATGTGTAAATAATTCTCTGTTTTATTTCCCAGGAGATTATTCATTGGATATACGAGAAGTGACTTTGGACGACGATGCTTCATACCAGTGCCAAGTCAGCTCTGGCCCGAGAGGTGAGCAGTATATATATATTTTTTAATTTTAATGTATAATTTTTTACGTGGTAAATCTACAATGCGGCTATATTTATTTGAAGCACGACCAGCAATACCAGCGTGGAGCAGCAAAATAATTCATATTCAAATTTCATATGGTGAGTATAGAGAACTGTATAATTGCGCCACGAGTCGTGAGCCCAATTTTTATTGGTCGATACGACGTTGACCACGCTGACGCTCAACGCGATTGGTTCGTCAGCCGATTCTCGTCGTCTATTGGGTTCGCACGTATCATTCAACTACCGTACAATTGAGAGCAATTTTAGTGATAAGTTTTTTAATTAGTTTATTTTTGTTAATTGTAGTGTTACCTCGTTGTTAATTGTTGTTTGTGTATTTCTTGTTTTTTACGGTTTTTGATATTTCTTGTTGTTAATTTTTTTTGTTATAATTTGAGCATTCGGAGTTTGGTCTATATATGCAGAGAAGAAAGAATTCGGTGTTAAATAGACAATCGAGACAAATGGTCTATTCAGTGTTTTATTACATGAAATAATTAGGTATTGCGAAAACATGATAGACGTTTATAAACAGACTGCTGGGGCGACTAATGTCTACGTAGCTACTGTACGGCGTATAGTTAAAGGAGTTAACGAATCAGAATTTAGAAAAAAAGTCAGCGAAAATATTCAATTATGAATTGAAATAACAAAAGTATCTCATAATTTTGGCCGAAAGTGTATCTAGGCTGGCTTAACCCCCACCATAGTTCATCTGTGCTCACGTTTCGTGACGGCAACTATACTATAACTCTTTTTAATGATAATGAGGCATTCCATCTTATTATCAATATTGATGTAGATGTCTACCGACCATAGCGTTTTCTTATTGATGGGTGGACTATATGTTAGGTGGAATATTTGACTTTATAACAAAAGGTATTCATCAGAACTTATGATTAAACTTTAGGTGATCAATGCGTAGTAATACTTAGGATATTAGAAATCGTGCTTGATACTTACTAGAAATAACTAGTTCAGTATAGTCAGCCATCACTTTCGACACAAGTTTTTCTATAAATATGTATATAATATTATGATTTGGAGCCTCTTGAAATCTGCAATCCAACGATCTAATGGATATCCTTATACAACGCTCATGGACACTAAGTTTTCTCCCTTTTCTCCTTTTTTACACGTTATTCACCACTAGGAATTTATCTTGAATTGAGGAGGTACTTATGCACACGGTTCGGTAGCGAAGTGGTTAAGCATATTCTGCGATGCGGGGCCGCGGGTTTAAATCACGCACGGAACAAGTGTATATATGGCCTACAAATAATTATTCCGCACCTGGATATTTATGTATGGAAAACGCCCACGAAAACGTTACTGCATAAAATCCGAGTGGATGCTAGCGTTTTTTTTAAAGAGCAAAACATGATAACAGTTGTGTAGAAATAGATCTCCGTGCTTCCATGAAGTAGTGGTTTGGCAATGTGTTGCAGAGCTAAGGGCCGCGGGTTTGATTCCCGCACCGAGCAAGTATTTGTATGGCCTACAAATAATTGGTCCGGTTCTAGATGTTTGTTCGACATTTATGCATGTAAACTGCACGTACAATATAGGAGAAAATTCTTGAGTGGAGGTAACGTTTTATTTTTTTTGAACAGAAAAGAAAACTCGTTCATCGATTTTTAAACGTGTACCTTGTGTAACGTGTATCGTTAATGAAGCTGTGTAAAACTTACATCAAATTAAAAAATAAAAGCTTGTTTTATTGGAATAATGGGAATCCATTTTACAAATTTGTTTTATTTTGTGAAAAAATTGAAAACAAAGCCAGTAACCGCGAGGACATCTTTGAAGTTGGATGTACTGGTTTTTTCAAAGCTCTTTTTGCTTTAGTACTAATACGCTTGACAATTTCAGAAGAATAAACAACAAGAGGACCTTACACAATGCCGCCGGCGTTTGAAAAATCTAAATAAATTGTTTATTCTTCCTGGGCATAAAACCAATCAAGACAATTTATGCTTCAGAATAATTATTCTTACAAACCATCACAAGCCTACTGCTAAATATAGACTGCCACATGAACCACCAGCATCCATCGACTCCCATGTTTCACCAGATTTCCCCTTCATCATTTTTTTACATGGGGGAAATTATTGTGCATACCCGCTTCGCGGGGGCACGGATGGATTATGTCAGACTTGCACCGACTAAAGCCCCATTGTCTTTCACATTAGTCGCATATTGGCATGGCCAAGGGCTCTTTCGCATGTACCCACTGCCTCACTAGCACCGTTTTCCTCATGGCACCTCCTCTTTGGGAAAGGACATGTCATGTTCTCCTTCCTAGGTAAGACGCACGTACGTGGAGGCCATGGGTTTACGAAAAAATGAGCACTCGAAAACATCGGCTTTCCTGACCCCAGCGGTGCTTCTGGTCTTAAGCTCCATTGTAACCTTTTTATTAAGGGGAAGAGGTTGACGGTGAGGTGAACTAAGGTTCATCGTGGGTAACTAAGCCACGGTCAATAAGAACCCCCAACGTTGACAAGGCGGGAACTGGTTCGGAGGTTGTCCCTCCATCTAGTGCGGGGTCACTCAACGTTTGCATGATAATATTCCTTACTGAAATTATATTATTTCTTACTGATATAAATAACACGCGAACGGCGTTGCGGCCATTCGCTAGTTATCAGTTAAAACAATAAATCAAGCTTAATTAGGTAAATTAATAGATCTTCGATTACGTGCCGTGCAAGTTCAGGGGTTTCATAGTAAGTGAGCAAATCCAGTTCAGTCTCCGCCAGCGTTATTGAAACCAGTAATTGCAATTTTAGTATAGATTTACCACGAGATCAGCAGTGAAACGATCCGCATGTAAGTGGTAACTGACGGTAGGAATTCTTTTCTTTTTTTAAGTCTGTCTGGGTCCATCTGGTACCATACTCTTATATATTTTTGCATTGAGCCAGCAGTGCGTGTAGTGCTGTATTCACTGCAGATAGGGTATAAAGAGCTAGTAAAATAACACGCTGTGAGGCATTCCATCTTAGTCCTCAGAGGTGACAACGTACAAAGAAGGCTACTGCCTTCTTTGTTGTGATTTGGTTACAGGTGTCCATGGAGCGGTTATTCCACTTGACAACAAACTTGCTTGTGAATTCATTCAATTTTAAATATTTCCAACATTAATGTTCTTGCGAACAACTGTGAAATGTTTGCTAAGTTTAAATTACACAATTGTGTAGCGCTACCAGATTTGTATTCACTTGGCGAATTTGTTTACACTTTCGAGGGAGTTGAGGATTGTAGACACCGTCAATATTAATAATTTTTAAAATATATATTGTATGTTTATTTAAAAAACCCGGTGTTGAAATATTTCAACGAATTTTACTCAGTCGAGTCAAATAAATTGAATTTACTTTATTGACGCGTTGAATATTGAATTTTATTGCTTTGAATGTGATAAAATTTCATGTTCGTAAAATTATTTAAAAACGTAATAAAAAAAATTATGTTCTCAATCACATAACGTTTCTTATAAATAATTTAAATCTTCACCTGTCGCATGCTTGAAAGAGACCGCTCTTTAGCGTTAAGGCAGTCTGTTTGTACATTTATGTGGTTGGTATAAATCGTCATTCTACATTTTGTATAAACTCATATTTTGTCATTAATATTTAAGTTTATTCAAAGTAATACGCACACTGCTACTTGGCAAATGAAATAGACTAGAGGCAGTCAATCTAGACGAATTTTAGACAGAAATTGTGCTCTATTTTATAACTAGATAAGAGAACCTGTATTATTAAACATAATGTAAACCATTTCATCTTATTCCTTACGGATAGCAATGCATTTATTTCTTCTTCATTTGGAGTTGTTTGCAGATGTCTATAAGCTTCATGGAAACGATAGATAGATAGAAAATTCTTTATTGTCCTTAAAAAAAACGACCGACGGAAATATGCGTAAATGTAACAATTTATGAAAAGTAAGCTACTAACAATCATCATCATCGTGGCAGCCCTTCACGAGAACACTGCTGAAAATAGACCTACCCCAAGGAATGCCACAAAGCACGGTCCTGAGCCACCTGCATCCATCGACTTCCGCATTTCTTACCATGTCGTCACTCCATCTAATAGGGGGCTACCCTACTGGACAATGTTTACACAAAATTTTTACTAATATAAACCAAAGAGATATGTATTTGTCTATGATTCATTTGCTTAAAATATTGATAAATAACGATTTGATCGTACTCTTACAGCACAAGTTTATTACGTAGTTGTCAGAAGCATGCTTTCCATAAATTTATAGATTTACGCATTATTCTGTTAGTCAAGCGCCGAAAGAATTCTCACCAACTTTCACAATGACGATCGTTGTCGTAAAACTTGTAGACATCATAGAATAGAATAGAATAGATATTATAGAATAGAATAATTTATATTCAATAAGGATTACATGTAATTCTTATTGAAAGTATTTTTTTATTTTACCACTGGTTAGGGAAAACACCTCCGTCCTGGGAAGAACCAGTTGATAAACCCAGAAGACTTATGGTGGAAACTCATTGACGTTCGAGTTTCATAAAACACACTCTTGTTTTAAATCTATTGATAAAATAGAACCACGCCCCGAAAGTATGTCCACTACCACCAACCGCGTCCAGCGCTTTTCTGCCCAGCGGGTCAAGTTGACTTTTACAATCGTAAATGCATATGATAATTTATAAAATAAATGAAATCAACATTAAGTCAGTTTATTGTCGCATCATTAACCTAAGTATGTAATTACTCTATGAACTTAGTTAAGTATGTACGTACTCTAAGGACTTACAGTAAATAAAACAGTAAAGTAATTTTTATTTTATAGATTTGTATTAGCGAGAATGTCAACTTAGCTAACCGTACTGCTAACAATCCTTTATTCTATGCGTGACGTCTATCTCATTTTTTGCACGCGGGTTACTGTTCGCTCGCCACTTAGGCCCTATCCATAGTTTATGGCTTAGACTAAGAATGGACAATACGTCGATAATTACTAAAGGGTTTTTAATACATTTATTAATATTCAATATATTACAATAAAAGAAAACAAAATAACTAAAATTGTCAAACAGACATACGCCCCGCAGTATAGTGCTATACTTGTTTTCCCGCCAAAAACCTATCCTCTTTATCCTCAACGACAACAATCAGTCAGGAAAACAGTTCCTTTAGAAACAGAAACGGGCGACGATTACATGAACTGACAGTTTCTACAGCAATTAGCCTAAATATACATAACAAAATGATGTGACCAGGATTAAGAAAGGAATGCTTCGGTGGTTTGGTCATGTAGAAAGAATGAATGAGGAAAGAGTGACAAAACAAATTTATATGACAGATGTGAACGGCAGAGTCGGGAAGGGACGCCCTAGAAGAAAGTTTATCGACCAAATTGGCGATATTTTGAAAAGGGGCCACATTAGAAGTACCCTTAACCGACGAGCATATATGCGTATATATATGGACGTAAAGAAGGCGAAAGAGGTATGTCAGGATCGTGCCAAATGGAAGTCCGTAGTCTCTGCCTACCCCTCTGGGTGACAGGCGTGAGCGTTTATGTTATTAATATGTTATGTTTTATACATAACAAAATAATCTCTCAGAGATTATATTTTCGCCATTTACGCAGTTCAGCCGCTGCTAATGTCGCCACGGCTCTAATTGAAGTACTCTCCATGTAAAAGGTAATTATTTCATTTTATTTAATTACGATCTTTCTTGAAGTACTTATTTTTTAAAGTGGTAGAGCCTCACTGCAACTATGTTATAGTTGCAGCACAAATAGGTCAGCTCGTCAGGGGCAGGATCACGCTCTCACAGAATATCAGCGTAAAATGGCACCGTATTGCTGCTGTGTATTTCACGGTTAGTGATCCTTTTTATGAATCGGCATCATGGTTCTTAATCGAGGATAGATGTAGGTATCTATTGGCCTCAGCATTGTCAGGTGGACTGTGTGTAAGTTTGTCATCATAATTCTGATAAAAAAATATTCCTAAAAGATGTATATCGGTAAGCTAAAAATATTCTCTGAAAGAAAAATATCGGTCAGCTAAAAGCATTTATATTGATTATCATTGAATACGCTTAACCTTTCGTCATGCGTCCCTTATCGCTAATTTCTCGTAACTCCAATTCTGTCCCGAAATGGTAATTGTTTTTTGTCCCTTAGTTTATTTAGGGCTATATTTAGTTAACATGTGCGGCGTCCGACAGAGAACTTTGTTAGGGTTGTAATGGAGGATCACTGAGATTTATCAAATAAGTTTAAATAGTAAAACTTGTTAATTATAGCAGTACTTATATAGTAAATGTGTATTAGTTTAATTTAGTTTATTTGGGAAGAGATGTTTTGTTCCTCGTTGAAAATTTCTGACAATTATTTCAATGGAGATAAAGTTCAGACATTTGGAAGTACGAGTATTTTATCGTGTCCCATTATCTATAAACTTATTATATACAATATGTTATACGATAAGGTAAGAACTTCGTAAACAAATTACCACAGAAATGAGTATGTCCTCTTTATAAGACAGAGATTCTATTGCAAGCATATTTTCAGAAATGGACTTATGATGGGCTGTACTGATGATGATGGTTATAATATCTAATAGAGCTTAGAGGGAAAGATTAACAGTGCTGCCCTATGCGTGCTGGCGAACTTTACATGTTCTCAAAATATTTTAAGTTTTTATACGTGGTAGAGCCACGCGGCAGCCATATTATATGGAAGGACCACGCTCTCACAGAATACCAGCGTAAAGTAGCAGCTAAATACTGCTGTGTTTCGTATGGTGAGTGTAGAGAACCGATGACCCCTTTTTACTGGAATCGATTCATTCAATCTTAGTCTTCCTGTATTTTGATTCTTAATCGAGGTTAAATGTAGATGTCTATGGGCCACAGCATCCACTTACCATCAGGTGGACTGTGTGCTCGTTTGTCACCCTTATTATATAAAAAAAGTCTCTTAGGCAGAGAAACACGTGCTAAATAAAGATGTGATTAAACTTCTCATTAATGTCAGCAGTAATCGAACTCGGGTACTTACTATATAAAATTAAAGGTCCCCTGAATATCTCATAGTTATAATGATTCACGGCGATATTGGATCCATCACAAAATGAAAATTTATATGTTGTATAAAAATATCTTTATTTTTATAACATATAAAGGAAAAGCAAAAGAAAAATTAACTTTTAATAAAAAGGAAAGACGGAAGTTCTTTTCAGTTCAAAGAACTGAATACGTCTGTGCTAAAACATAGTGTATAGAAGAATTAAAAGCCCGACGTCAGGTAAAATTATTTTATTATTTTTTTCTTTTTCTGTCTTTGAAGTCGATTCTTACTTTTTAATTGAAGTCATTTTTATCCCTTTGAGTGGCGGGAAATCACAACATCAATATCCAGTATAGAGTAATATTATATAAACTTCATTTCCTATTTAGCCACCCTTAGAAACGGAAATTTTTTCTCTTAATTTATAAAGAACCACATTATAAGTATAGCCTATGAAATAAAAATGTTTAATCAAAATCAAAAAATGTAGATATCGCATAAAATACCTATAAAAAGAACCAAAAATAACACTATAATAAGGCGAGAGTATATGTATGTTATGTAATATAGTCGAATTGAAAATCATTTTTATGAAGTCGGATAATATAAGGTAAAAACTGAAATTATAAGTAAACCCCATTTTTAAAGTACCCCTAATTAATGCCAAGAACATCAGCTTTATTTCGAATGACTGTGTGTTGAAAGAATGGACGAGAAAATAACTAATGAAGACATATCAAAAAACACGAGAAACGTCCAAACACATTATTGTTGGCAATGGATGAAACGGATCCACGCGAGTTCGAGCCCGCAGCCTGCAACGCCGCTACCAATAACTTAGCCAATGTCTTTTGGAGGGGAGTTTTCAATTATGTACACACAAATATTTAAAAAAAAACTGAATTGACAAACGAGTTTACCCAATGGAAGAAGAGTGGCTACTGTGTGTAGTAAGTACACCCGCAGGCATATCCAAGCAAAGAAAGCTTTAGATGCATCAGCACCTCTGAAGATTGAGATAGAATAGCTCACTGGTTCTCTATACATTTAAGGCAGAAACAAAACAGTGCAAGCACTGCTATATGTCAACAGAAAAAGCTAGGTAGTACTTACATAGACAGACTGACAGACAAATCTTAGACAAAAAGGCCTCCTACAATCTAGAAAGAGATGATTATGGATCCCAATTTATAGTATTATAACAAAAACGGTTTAATAATATATTATAAAAGCAAAGTCCTAAACTAATGTGTCAGGAAATGTACAAAGTTTATCTACAATTAAGTTATCATTAAGTTGCTATTGAGAATTTATTATATAATAAATGTAAAACAAAACGCAAAACAATTTAAAATTATATTTATTATAAAAGTCCTCGCTGGGTTACTTTTTGGTTCTTCCTAGAACAGAGGTTTTTTTTCCGAAGCAGAGATAGATATATAATCTAAACTACATTGAAAAAACAATTTTCTATATATATAATATTTCTATAACTATTTCTATTTTATTAGGCTGTATTATGAAATACCTTTTTTATTTTGTCGCGATTTAATGTAGATTATATATACACTCAGCGAGCTATACAGCTCATAGTTTATCTGCGTCCAGAAAACACAAAAACGTAATAGCTACTAAAACAAAAATGGTTGTGGCTAGATGGTGCCTGAAGTAGGTCACTAAAACGTAATTAGCTTTAGTAGAATCAAAGTAACTGACATAGACCAACTTATTAGTAATCTAAAGTGAAAATAAGCTGGCCATATAGCTCGAACTCGAAGAACCAACAAACGATGGAGAAAAAAGGCTCTAGAGTTGCAGCCCCGTGCATGTTAGCGTAAGGCAGCCCCACTACATGGTCTGAAACCTGATTAGAGATGCATGTAACTAAGAACCTTGCTTTTTAGTATTTCTTGGGGGAGGACTATGTATTGCAATGGAATATGTGCATTGTGGTAGGC
The DNA here is from genome assembly GCA_907164705.1 of Parnassius apollo. Classification (NCBI taxonomy): domain Eukaryota; kingdom Metazoa; phylum Arthropoda; class Insecta; order Lepidoptera; family Papilionidae; genus Parnassius; species Parnassius apollo. The sequence goes on from CAJQZP010001171.1 coordinate 9,502, forward strand.
TGTAATAATAATGATGATGTACCTAAAATAAAAAAGGAAGAAATATTTACTTATTTATGTATTTAACAAATGCATAAACATTTCAACTAAAATTAACAAAGGTGGACCTAATCTTATAAGTAAACAGAGAACACTACTTTGGAGGTGCAAAATGATTTGTTAAACAAAATTTTATGTATCAACACAATAACTATATGAAAATTAGTCTGTTTATCTATTTTATAATAATAAAAACTGTATAAAAGAACTTTATATTCACAACCCTGTCAGTTCGGGGAGAGTTAGTTCCATAAATAGAATGAGTCATGCTTAAGTTAGGAAAATAAAATGAGACAGTACGCCCTCGCCTCGGTGCAGTCTTTGCGACTGAAATAATATCATTGAGTGAGCATTTCCTTAAGTAAAAGATTAATATTTTATACTGATCTATACCTTTAAAAAGAACCTGTATAAATTACCGCAAAGCAAAAATGTATATTAATGTATATTAATAGCATTAGATTTAGCAGATATTTTCATAGTATAGCAGGGATGGGAGATATGATAAGGATATTGACCGACGAGTGAATGCAGGAAATAAAGTAAATGGGGCTCTACACTCTATTGTAAAAAGTCACAATGTGTCAAAAAAGGCATGTATGGCAATTCAAAATGGTGTATTAGTCCCTACTTTAACATATGGTAGTGAAAGTTGGGTGTGGCAGAAGATGCACGAGTGTAGAATAAATGCAGTAGAAATGCGGTCGCTAAGGAGTATGTTAGGGCTGAATCTGAGTGACAGGGTGAGAAACTGTGTGATAAATGAAGAGTGTAGTTTGCAAGACGATTCAGTGACCAGGATTAAGAAAAGAATGCTTCGGTGGTTTTGTCATGTAGAAAGAATGAATGCAGAAAGACTGACAAAGCAAATATATGTTGCAGAAGTGAATGGAAGAGTCGGAAAGTGACGTCCCAGGCGGAAGTTTGTCGACCAAATTGGCGATATACTAAAAGTGGGCGAAATTAAGAGTACCCTTAACCGACGAGCATGTATGCGTAGGTATATGGATGTGGAAGAGGCAAGAGAGGTATGTCAGGATTGTGCTAAATGGAAGTCTGTAGTCTCTGCCTAGCCCTCTGGGTGACAGGCGTGAGTGTTTTTTTTTCATAGTACAAGCGAATAGTCAACAGTGTTAGATTCCCGCCGGCATCAAATAAAATTTTGATTGAAATTTTAAGTGATGATTTGCCACTTGCATGTTCCACGCTCACATGAATGAAAACCTACATGCCTAATATAAATATTAGCATGATATGAAGTCTGGCAACACGTATTGAGCAGCGCGGTAGAATGAATACATCATAACCTTCTGAGAAATGAAACCTGACTTGAACCCAGCTGTGGAATATATGTGGGTTGTAACTAATTTTTTACTTTTACGATTATGACGTATTTATACTCAATCATTAAATAGTGTATAGGGTTATAATGTATTTGTTACTCTTTTTTGAAGTTGAATGTGGATGTCTAACGTCCATTACACTCTGGTGGACCACAAGTTCATTTCTCACAGACATGAGATTTATACGTAACACACAAATTGAGGCATATAGTATTTAATATAGAAATAACAACCGAGGTAAATAAATTTATCGATTTCAGAGACCTATTTCAATGCCACTAAGATATGAATAACAATTTGAAAAAAATCTGTCGGTCTGTCCGGGATAGTCTTTGATAGCTGAGCCGATTGTAATGAAAGTTTACCCACAGAAAGGGAGCAACGTTAGAGGTAATATTATTTGTGAAAGCTTAAAATGTATGAAATAAATAGTCAATGATGATTATATAAGAAATTTAAATAACGTCACATAATTCGAACCCAACCAGGAGAACACAGGGCGGGTTGTAGTTGCTATATAAAATACATAGCACTTATTTGGTAATTGTCGATTGTAAAAGGGTAAAAAGTATCGCTTGAACGTTGATAATAGTCAACAATCAGTAAAGGAAGCCGTAAAAATCTATACAATATTTCAATGAAACTCAAGCTTTGAAACCCGAAATATTGAGAGGGGAAATATCAGGGTAGGTACTATCGTTTCAAACGAAATAGTCGCCCCCTTTGGGGTCGTTACCATTCTAAATTATTCAAATGCCAACTTAAGAAATATAATCGTGCTAGATTTGCCACTTGTGAAAGTAAGCTCTTTCTACTTTAGTGCTCAATAAATTGTTTTTTAACCGTGTAGTTGTGTAAGAATAGAAAATGGAGTAGTCCCCATATCGTCTCGTGGGTGTCATAAGAGGCGATAGAAAAAGCTGAAATAGAAGTTTTTTTTTTAATAGGATAAGGTGACAAACGAGCACACAGTCCACCTAATGGTAAGTGGTTGTCGTGGTCCATAGACATCTACATATATCCACGATTACGAAACAAAATGCAGATGCGTTGTCACCCGTGAGGACTAAGATGGAATGCCTCGTTTCCAGTAAAAAGGGTCTCCGGTTCTCTACACTCACCATACGAAACACAGCAGCATTAAGCTACTATTTTACGCTGGTATTCCGTGAGAACGTGGTCCTTCCCCGGTAGAGCCGACCCATTCGTGCTACAACTATACTAATAATATAACTGCAGCATGGCTCTACCACGTAGATGAACATCAGCATCTTCCTGAACTAGAATAAACATAACACTGCGATATGGTTAAATCCCCCCTATGAGGCAATCAATGGGGTTGACCTATGTTCAGCAGTGGTCTTGCATCACTATAGGCTCTAATGGATAGATGAATTGATCTGGTTTTTTTTTTAATAGAAGAAGGGGCAAAGGAGCATGCGGCTCACCTGATGGAAATGTCGACCGTCACCGAAAAACTACAACACTAGGGGAATTACGGGTGCGTTGCCGGCCTTTTAAGACGTAAGCTCGTTTCTTAAAGGTTAAGGTTAAGTTAAGGTTTTCTAACGGTCACCGTTACGACCTATCAAAATTCAGCCGCTGATCATAGGTTTCCCTTATAGATTATCTCGTAAATGACATTTTGTTTTAGTTGGCAAGTTTTTACGAGGAAAACGCTGCTGCCCTTCTTCTGTTTCCCTTCATGATATGAGGTAGGGGATTCTCTAACGCCACCACTACTCGATGTTGGCACTCGTTAGAACAACTATATATAATTATCCCATTTACCGTAGTTGCCTCTCTGGGTGCACACATACACACGCACACACACATGCATACACACAGACATAGTGACATTCGCGTAGGAATAGGCGGAATAGCTTCGACCCCAAAACGTTGAAACGTGATGAGGCCTCGATTTTTGAAAACTGGGGTGAAACCAATAACTTCCCGATTTAAAATCGTTGATTTTCATAGCGGGAAGTTAAAAAAAAACACATTCCTGAAATATACGATTAATTAAGATTAAATAAATAATTTTGATGTAAAAGTGAGATGTGTTTTTTAATACTTTTCTTTACTTTTATTTTAAATTCGAAAACCAAAGCAGGTTCTAAGTTAAAGGTGAAGTCAATATACAACCCTATATTCTTAAACTTACTTAGACTAGTTTTTGAACATAACACTTAACCTCTCAAACCCCAAATGGTCGGACCACGGCGATATAAGTGCACAATGTTATAGTGCTATAATTATATTCTTTATGGCTTATTTTTTATCATTACTAACTGATACTTAATATGCTTTACGAGGCAGTTAATTTTTGACTGTCTTGTTGGCCTAGTGATTTTACGCACGACTGCTATTGTTAGCAGGTCCCAGGTTGGAATCCCAGGGCGGATCAAAAACAGTTATGTAGTTATGTATGTCTGCTCGGCCACAGCTAATATCGTCTCGCGCCTGATTTCTGGTCGTGTCAAATTATCGTCACATCGGGCTACGAAAGTGCATCAGTGCACCTGTGCTTGCACACCCACTCGTGCACTACAATCCTGTCTTGCGCAGATAGATAGTCCCCATTGAGACTGATCACCTTGACCGAATTTCGTTCTGGAAGTATTATTAACCTCTCAAATGCCAAGCGTCCAAATTTGACCGCTTCGACCGCACCCACCCACAGCACTTTAAACTCGTAAATACTTATCTTTAGAGACTACTTTTCTATGAAGAAGTTTGGTATCATATAATCAATATGAAATTTCCTATCCTCTAGTGGAACAAAAAGTTGGGTAGTCTATGGATATTTATTTATAATCTACGTTCATTTCATACGCCGTTTTCGTGTGAATGTTATTGTATAGATTTTTGGATTTTTTACTGTTTTATTAGTGTTTTAGTATAGTGTTTATTATAAAATTGTAACGAAAGTGTTTGTGTAAATATAATTTATCTTTCGATTTCGAGTACTATATAATGAAATAATTGTGATTTTCACGCTGCCACATCCGCTTGGTATTTTTTTTAATCAAAATACAATAAAATCTTTTTGTAATGAAGTAAAACCTGACTTTTGTTTAAACCACAGGATAGATAATTTTGTATAGATTTTATAATGCCAAACTTCTTCATAGAAAAGTGATCTCCAAATATAAGTTTTAATGGTTTTAAGTGCTCCCACACATGAAAATTTTATGCGGATTGAAGGGTTAATATGGCTTAAGCTAAGAAAAGTTATTTTTTAAAATCTTTACAAGATGAAATTGAAGATGCAGGCATCCATTGAACCTATCATTTTACTTATATTAAGGAATATTTTAAAGTATTTGTGTATTTTGTTCAGAATACATGTGACCTTTCATTTGCGTTTATCCTGACCATTGCCCCTGAACTATAAACTGTGTTTGCAACCTTTTCAGAGTTCACGATTTATTAGTGTTTTTATTTATTATTTAAATAATTGCTTTTCGTGTTTATGCACAATAATGGTCAGTAGAAAAATGATTAATACGATTTTAAAAGTGTGCTTTATATTTATTTGTTATTATTTTTCTGGTTTAAAATGAAGCCAATATTAATAATGTTTTCTTTCGTTTGGATAGCTTGAATTTACTGAGTAAATATTCACATGCATGCACACACACACAATGTTCATGCTTGCACATCTTAGACAAGCTTACGTATTGTTGCATAATAGATCGGGAATGTGTACATAGTTTATATTATAGGTTTTACTTTATAGTTTAACATGAGAAATAATTTATATGGATTTACATAAAAGTATGCAGCGGGTCTTTGCCCCTTTGTTACGGTTTTAAACGCATTCAAATCAAACGGTTTGCTTCGTCCTTCGCAATGCGTACAGCAAAGGAGTGGAAACATATCAGTGTCTTTTCGTCCTTTTACAATCTGAGTGTCTTTAAGGCAAGATTGAATAGGGGTTTTTTAGCGCTAAGGCAGTGCGGTTAAACATCTCGGGCTTCATCACCACTTACCATCACGTGGGATTGAAGTCAAGCACTGTCTTAAAATAAGTTTAAAAAAATGTGTAATAGATTCAACTACGAGTACAAAGCGTAATACATGTTTTAGTTTTCTTTTACTAGAACAAGTCAATAATTTTATAATACAGGTCTATATTTTGATCTTCTTAATATACAAAATGAATCATCTACCACGTTCCAATAAAGCAGACTACGTCTTTATAGCACATTTCACGTGTACGTGCCACGTAAACTAAGTTGTAAGGCGAACTAAAAGAAGGTTATTTCATTCCATTGCAATAAGAAGTTTATTTTCCTAAAACAATCGTTACTTGGAAATGTTCTGGGACTTACAAATTTTTTAGAGACAGAATTTCGCAGAGGTATGATTTATTCACCAGCTTAAGAACAACATTTTAGTAGCTGAAGGGAAAGTCTAAGCTTAGTAACTCTTAAGCTTCTGAATAAGATATTTGACCTGTTAGGAGAAGAGACACCAGTAAAATAGTTTGCAAGAGGTTCTTATTAGAAGAACTTATAACTGAGTTAAACCAAAGACACACACACACACACACACACACACACACACACACACACACACACACACACACACAACACACACACACACACACACACACACACACACACACCACGCGCACAGGCACGCGCGCACTCACACTTTCGTGTGTATATAATATTTTTTTTATAACTAGGAGAAACCTTTATCCTGCAGTATACCTCGGGCAGAATTATTGATAAAATATTAGCAGGTATCTAAAGTCGTAACTTTTGCTCCATGGACTTCACTAGGATTATCTTAAAGGTTCATCAATCATGAATATAATATCAGCTTAACCCTGTTTATTATAAAGGGAGGTAATATTTATCGCTCAATATATACCGAATGGAAAAAATAAATATACAGCTTATATTCCTCCAAAAGCTGAGAAAAGGCCTTCTCTCATTTCTGAGACAGTTTTGGAGCAAACGATCCGCTACGCTACGCCAGTATACGTTGGGATACTTCACATACCCTGAAATAATGAAATGTCCTTGATGTAATGAAAGATATATGGTATAAAAAATAAGGATTATTCTTTACACTTGGCATGTAAACTAATTTAAAATTAAAATTAAAAGGTTATAAAAAGAATCCTCCTTAAAAATTTAGCACAAGATAATAAGCCGCAACTTTTAATAACTGCAATGATAGCATAAGAGAATCCACAATCCTGAACCATCCCGTGTGTGTCGTAAAGGGTTACAGAGGAAATCGAATTGCGGTTGCCTGAAAAGCGAAGAGATTATGGCAAATAAACCCCCAACTCCCCTAAGAGGCTATCTATGGTGGATGCCCATGTTCAGCAGTGGAATCAAATTTGCAGTAATGTAGTATGAACGAATAAATTATATAAGAAAAGCTTAACAGAAGGTATCATATGAAAAATGTAAAATAAAATAATTATTTACGCTTTTAGAAGTTCCTACCAGTCTATGTTATCATTTATCAACAGCCGAAAAATTATTGTGGATGAAAATAAAATTTGTGACAATATTGATTAAAATAATTCGAAATTTTGAAACGATAAAGTGGTAGCTTTATGTTTTAGGAATACTCTACATACAAACACTAGGAATTTTATTTTTAGTACTAAGAATAAACGTACACTTACAGTTTGTTTATAGAATAAGGGTAAGAAATGAACACACAATCCACCTGATGGTAAGTGGATGCTGTGACCCATAGATATCTACATTTATCGTCTATTAATAATCAAAATGCAGATGCGTTGTCACCTCTGAGGACTAAGATGGAAATTCTCGTTTCTAGTAAAAAAAAGGTCCTCGATTCTTTACACGCACCATACGAAACATAGCAGCATTAAGCTGCTATTTTACACATAATACACAACAATCATATAGCTGCAGCGTACATCTACCCCCTAACACGCATATATTATTTATTTATTTCTTATTGTAAACACCATCACCTTTCAACCTTTTATCTAGGAGTTACAAAGGGCAGACTTAATGCGTTATGGCATTTTCTCCCTATCAATCCTGTCCAGCCTACTTCCATGAAATATACATGTAATATCAGAAAATTGCAGATCTTCCATTATGACTACTGATACTATGACCGTATTTCTTATCTGCCCATACACGTGGTAGAGCCAAGCTGCAGCTATATTATGGTTGTAGCACGAATAGTTCGGCTCAACTGGGGTAAGATCATGCTCTCACAGAATACTTGCTGTGTTTCGTATAGTGAGTCTAAAGAATCGGAGACCCTTTTTACTGCAAAATAGGCATTCCACCTTAGTCCTCAGAGGTGACAACGCATATCTGCATTTTGATTCTTAATAAGTGATAAACGTAGATGTCTATGGGCCGCAGCATCCACTTACCATCAGATAGGCTGTGTGCTGCTTTGTCATGACATGGCATGGACACGGGCCTCTCTAAATAAGACGGATTAACGATCGCAATACAAGATATTAAAAACTTGTAAGTTGTCACGTCTGGTATCTTATATCTGGCGCAAACTGGATAGTTATACCGCTATCTATCGGAATGCACGAAATTTCTCTAGCACTTTCCACAGTTGCTCCTTGTGTTATCCACGTTACCAAATGGGGTGATGGATTTTTACGGTACCACCACTCGGCCGTATTTTTTATAGAATAAGGTTGAAAAACTAGCACATAGTCCACCTGATGGTAATTAGAAGCTGTGGCCCATAGGCATCTACATTTATCCTCGATTAAGAATCAAAATGCAGATGCGTTGTCACCCCTGAGAACCAAGATGGAATGCCTCGCCTCTAACAAAAATAGTCTCCAGTCTTATACACTCACTATTGAAACACAGCAGCACAAAACTGCCTATTTACGCTGGTATCCTTTAAGAGCATGGTCCTACTCCGGTCCAGCCGACCCATTTGTGCTACAACCAAATCTAGCTACAGATTTGTATGCTCGTATTACGAAATATAGCGTTAAACTGTTAATTGTTTTAAAATGATTTATAACTCAACTTCAATATTCGAGTTAACCTTTCAACTATAAATTATAGAGTAGCCGGGCAAGAACAGTATTTATTTATAAAATACTATAAGCTTTAGAAAATTGCTTGCTGCTTGGCGCTCACAGCGACTATCTCAAAGTACTTATCTACAAGCGTGTTTATTTATTCACCGTATTTATAAAATTATAAAGACTGGGGTATGAACAGTTAGTTATGAGCCAATAACCAACTGATTAATCCAAGCCTTGCATTACTCTTTCACTATCGCTAAGAGACTTATGAAATAGAAAAAAGTAGTCGAGTAATTTGACAAGTGATTAACATTTTCAAAGGTTGCCTATCTTGTACTTCAAAAATTGAGGCTAGCGAGCCTGTCCAGTCCAATTACTACTAACATCTTCGTTTTAGTATTTTTTTCTATATCCCAATTTTTATCTTTCTATGTACTAGGTACTTTATTACTTAACGACGTTGTGATTGGTAAGGGTAGAGATGCCCTAAAGCTAAGGGTAACCCATAACTATTTTACAAAATTTTAGTTTAACTTTTTGTATGCATTTTCCTCTATAGGTTGGTATTGATAGAGCGAGCTGAGTGCAAATGAGGCCAATAATTAGTACATGAGATTTTTTTTTAATTTAACTGCCTCATTGGTCTAGTAGTTCATTTGGTCCCGAGTTCGAATGTCGGGTCGGGCAAAAATCAGTCACTGGGTTTTTTTTCTCATGAAATTCTCAGTAGCGGCCCGGAGTCAGGATGTCGACGGTATTTTAACCTCGTTTCTTAGAAAGCACATAAAGCCGCTTGTATTCCACACAGATACTTGTTTTATGTTATGTATAGAAAACGCCAAAAATATTGAAAATACTTTTTTTTTTACTTTTGACGACTCCGTGGCGTAGTGGCTTAGCAATGAGTGGCTGCGCCCTGGGGTCGCGGGTTCGAATCCCGCACGGAGCAGGTATTTGTATGGCCAACAAATAACTGTTCCGGGTCTGGATCTTTGTTCTTGTGCAATTTATGTTTGTAAACTGCCCCCACGATACAGGAGAAAAGCCTAGTGTAGGGGTAACTTGTTAAAAATTTTTTTAAAGTGAAATTTGGGACAATTGAAGGCGTATTGGTAATTGCAGTAATTTTATTTTGCACTAGTCGTCTTTGGTGATGAGACGAAGTGAAGAAGATGTTAACGCCTTTTTATAACTTATACCTTTTTTATCAGACATTTTTTTTTCTGACTTATAATTTTTGTATATCTTCGTCAGATTGTTCCACAAACTTTAAGCATTGCTGTTTTTCACCTTCTTCGCGCAAATTATCGAGATAAGAAGTTACTGAGCTCGGGGCGCCGTAACTTTATTAGCAACTTTAATCTGAATTCCAAAGTCCCGCATTGCTTGGAGCGGAATTATGAATGTCGAATCAATTTTTCGCTTGAGAATTTTAAGTGACACAGGATGGTATATTATCTTTAGATATGCTTTAGGTGGTTTTCAAAACTGGAAGGTAAAATGCTTTCGGTATTGTAACTTTGTGCATACAATTCATAGTGATGATAATGTCCGATTTTCAACCAACGTTAGGTTGTTACTGTTCCATAGTAATACAACTTTGTACCCATAGTAAAATAACCCCAAATGAAATGCTGGGAGCTTAATCAATTTTATTATTTAATTTTATTACTTACCTTCGATTTGCTTCAATACCTGGAAGATTCTCATAATTGTTCTCTCCGTTCTTCGGCTAATCTTAAGTTTCTCACTACTTTACATCATACTGGTTATTTATCTCTTTCTTTCGCCTCATGGCCATCAAACTCTGGAACGAAATTAAAAAAGCTCCCAAATAAGTTTGTTTTTAAAACTAAAGTCCGTAAGCATGTGAAAAAATCGTTACAATTTTCAACTAACACGGATTTTATTTTCATATACTCGTATATTTCATATTTATTCTAACATAGATAATATTCATACGCACCTTTGTATACTCATTATACACATACATAATATGTATGTATATAATAGGTATTATATATAGGTATGGTATATATATAATAGGTATTCTGATTTTCGGATTCCATCAGACTTTTTAAAGCTTCCTAACTTTCAAAAAGCTTCGTTACATAAGTCAACACTGACGGCACTCTCTTGTTGCATGCTTATTGTTTTTTTTTGTTACATATTTAAATACATTTTTGATTCTGAGTAATCCTGGACGAGATGTGCCAAGCGACTTGAGTTAGTATATTGAGCTGTTGGTCGAAGTCGTACATATTTTGTGGGGTAATTTGTTTTTGGTACATAATTCGATAAAAACTTCGAGCGTCACAACAGCAACTACTTATATAAATTTATATAATTCTTGACGAAGCTAGACGTAGTTGAACCGAAAAGACTGACATAGCCTGACGGATTGAAAGGCAGATAGGGTATTTTGTCCTTCCCGAGATGGAATGTTAATCTTGTGGATGTTAATCATTGGGTGGGCTATGTCGACCTTTGTATCTGTCTTTGGACAAAACTATTGTTCAATAGTAAGCCAAGTTGTTGCAGTGTAAGAATATATACTATCTCATTAGGCTATCATGGATAAACATATGGTGCATAACAAGTGCGAGATTCGTGATGGGTTGCGATAATGAAGCGGAAAGAATAACCGAAATTATTTGTTGAACGATGTATTATTGAAATTATAATGTTGTATGTTTTTTCTTTCTTTCAATAATAAGAAAATAGGTTTGGTAGACTAAACAGGGTGTATTTGGATTCTTTATTTCATTTTATAAAATAAAATTGCTACATATACAATGTTTGAATTTATTTGGATTCTTACTAACAAGCAACTTCATTAAAACTACACAATTATTATATCTTTTATTATATCCCGCACAGATTTTTCATTGTTATTGAAGGTTTTTCTGATTTAATAACATATAGTTTAAGCGACGTACTTATTTAGTAAGATACTTTGAGATTGAGTATTTAAAATAAACAATAATAAAATATTTTAGAAAAGTGGAATGCGTATTTGCACTCGATATATATGATAGAAATTTATAATAAGAAAGAAGTAAAAAAACAATAGAACACATTAAATAAGATAATTGTGCCACGGGCTGTCGTATAGTTATTTTAATTAATAAACAAAGATACTTTCTTAATTAACGATAATGATTATTTGCATTAAGTAATATAAATCAGCTTTGGGTTGGCTATAAAATTATACTTTTGTATTTAAACGACTGAAAGGGATACAAAATAGAGAAATATCCACCCGCAACAGCTTTGTTGAAGTTTAGCGTTTGGTGCAAGTTATATTATAATTATCATTTAATTATTCCATGCATAAGTAAATTTTAATATGTCATTCATATTAAGTTCCTTCACTGTTTAAGCTTAAATTGCCGCAACTATATTTACAATTACATGAGGTGTCTTAGTGTGACTTTATTTTAATTACTGTGACACAGTATTTAAATAACCTTTTGTTAAAAAAGGTTTACCTATTAATTGTCAATATTATAATCTTTATAATAATTATAAACATTATCGATTTGTGTAAAATACAAAAAACAAAAATTTAATGATAACATTACTCTAGTATAAATTAAAAATTTATCTATACCGTCAACCCGCCACTAAATGATCGTAAATCGCAAGAATTTGATGTTGGACACCATTGAGTAATACGAGCCACCGACGTTTAGGAGGGGGATAGAAATACGCAGGCGTTTCCCTCTGTCAAAGTATAAGTGCCCGCGATCCTATGCGTACAATCGCAGCTGCACTGCGCACTACACTACTGCCGGCTGAAAAAATGCAAATTGTTTTATTGCAAAAAAAAAGGGCCAACCAAATTAAAAAAAAAAAACAAATTTCCCAAATTAAATAATTAAACTAAAAGATTAACAATCGTGTTCTTTCGAAGTTGTTTACCAACACAGGCCGCTCGCGCTCATACGAATATGCAGATCGGTAGAGCGATTGATCGAAGTCTGTAACCGAGTTTTCGCTGTCACCAAGCGATACTGTTACAGTGTATAAATGTGTGTGTAAAATTGTTAGTTTATTGTTTTAATTGTTATATGTGAGTTCCATATTGACAGAAGATTTCCCCTCGCAAAAAATGACAGAGTTCTGTATCGGGAAAAAAACGCTGTGGCTACTCCCCTCCATTTCGCCGGTGCCCATGTCGCTCTATGTTTGGCACACATGATATTCAAAATTGAACTGAATATTACAGTTATAGTGATAGTGATGTAATTAAATATGTTATAACTATATTGTAAAACGTAATAAAATTTCAGTTATTCTTACTACACAATATAATAGAATACTCGTAAAAAAGTATTGCACAATGTTTACACAAACATCGTGCATATTATGCACCGGACTTTTATATACCTTGATGGTGCTGTATGGCGGTCGGATTATAATCGGTCGATTATAGTCGGATTATAAATAATAGTATAATCGTAAAACAGATATCTCATTTGTTGAGTCCATTAAAGAATACCATGATCGTCTAAAAATTTTTACAAAATCCTTTTGATCCTTTTAGTTAATAAAAGTATTTTTTATAGAATAAATGTGACAAACGAGCACACAGTTCACCTGATTGTAAATGGATGCTGTGGGACAGAGACATACAGGTCAGGTTAAATACGTCTAATGATGATGAAATGCATATATGATGTCACCCTGGCGGACTAACTTATAAACTTATAATGCTTGGTTTCTAGTAAAAAAGTTTTACTATTTTATACATACGAAACACAGCAGCTTTAAGTTGCTATTTTACCCTTGAATTGTTCACACCAACGTGGTTTTTTACCAGCCGAGTCAATCCATTCGTGCTACTGCATCACATAACTGTAGCGTGGCTATCCTCAATCAAAGCAAAAAAACAATCAAAGCGTCAGAGGTTTTCTAAAATTGCTAAGATTAAGATTTCAAAATATTAAATACGTTTTTGTTTACTGTTATGTTCAAATTAGGTCAATATAAAAATAAATTACAATATTTGTTCATTTTCATGGACCTCAACAGGATGAATTTATATGGCAGAGAGCCAAGTTAAATTACGGAAAGTTGTAGTTTAGAAACAGTGTCACAACTATTTTGTTTGTTCACTTGGTTATCCTGTTCTCGTGTTAGAAACTTTGTATATTTTATTTGATTTCACAAAGTAATTAAATTTTTAATTGAATGTTTATTAATATTTAAACCCTCACAATTGCATTATAAATGCAAATTATCATAGGAGAATCTTGATAAATACAACGACACCAGAAAATCTTGTGTTCTACGATGCTAAACTACTATGCGATTTAAATAAGAATGGGACTGACCTGGCTACATATTGTGACGTCATTACTGTCGATTCAAGTCAGTTAGGTAGGGTGACCAAAAGAGACATTTTTAAATAATATTTATTTAAAAAAAAACATGAACGAAAAAGTTTAAATTTGAATCTAGCTTTTCAATTTCGCTCATAGCTGCATCACTATCCGAGTAGTCATCATTGTCATTATTACCATCACTGCTGTTTTCTCTTATAAAATTAAACTGATTTATTTGGTATTTAAAATATTCCACTGACAGGTAACATATTTCAAATTAATTTATAAAAATAATTATGAGTTCAAAAGATGGATACATATTGTGACGTCATTACTGTCGATTCAAGTCAGTTAGGTAGGGTGACCAAAAGAGACATTTTTAAATAATATTTATTTAAAAAAAAACATGAACGAAAAAGTTTAAATTTGAATCTAGCTTTTCAATATCGCTCATAGCTGCATCACTATCCGAGTAGTCATCATTGTCATTATTACCATCACTGCTGTTTTCTCTTATAAAATTAAACTTTGATTTATTTGGTATTTAAAATATTCCACTGACAAGTAACATATTTCAAATTAATTTGTAAAATAATTATGAGTTCAAAAGATTTGGTAATACAAAGACTCAGTAAATAAAAGCGAAAAAAAAAACGCAAATGAAATTTTCTTTGCAAGCCGTGCTTTTTAAAGACAGTTGACAGATAGAGGTCATTGAAATTCCTATACTTATTTGAATCGAATTACATAAACCTTATTATCCATACCAGATTAAATATACTCTAAACCAAGGACAGAAAATAGCACCAAAGACGCATTGACATAATGAAGATGTTAAAATTCATTATGATATAGATGTACGAATATGATTTTGCCATCTAGTGATTTATCAGCACTTAGCACCAACGGCATTGTAGTCAAGGACAAGCTTGTAATAATTACGTAAAAAAAGTATAAAATCCAACGTATCAGCAAGCATCGATACGCATACGCCGCGTTATTTTCCTTGCACTATTTTGGTAAGGAAAGGAAGGCTGTGGCCAGCTGTAAGACGTATATAGAATATACATAAGCTAAATTTTTATTGTCCAATATTATTGAAAACTATTAAAGAATATAACTGGTTTCTTCTCAGGTATTTTTCGAAATTAAATATTAATGAAACTAGTAATATTTAATAGAATATAAATTATTCTTTTATATTCAATTATTTTCATATTGTCCAAAAACTTTGAAGCATACAAAATTGTACAGTTGATATGAAAATATAAATCGATTCACAAAAATGTTCAATTTTTTGTTTACTGCAAATATAGACAGGATTTCCGTATTCAATCCTATAACAGTTAAACAAACAACAAATGTTAAAAAGCTGCAACAATTCAATATCCGAATAAAGGACTTTTCAATGAAATTCAAAAATAATATGCATTGCTTAACTTTTTCAGGTACAAATGTAAAACTCAGTCTATTTATATTTTTATATGTCAACACATATAAAATATTATAAAGTAGCTGTTCCCCGCATTTTCGGAGATTAGCCTTAAAAACACACAGACTGTTGAATGAATTGTGTTTTTCTTATAAGTCCCGTATAAACTTTTACATGAATTTAATAAAAAGCTGTTATTCTGACATTACAAATGGATACTTCAAGTTTCTTATTTGTATAGTTAGACTGATTTTTACTTCGGTAATCATAAGCATCAGGCAGCTGTTGAACATGCGATCTCGCGTTAGAATTGCGGGTTGGGCCACAATCAGAGAGTTTTTGTGAGGAATTCTCAGTCTCGTTCTTGTCTCGGTTGACCATTCAGACTATAAGAGTGAGGGAATAGAAATTGTACCTGTGCTTGCGCAGATACGTGTGCACAATAATCTTGTCCTACGCAGATCGCTAGGCTCCGTAGAGGCAGGCCGCCGTGACCAACAAAAATATTACTTATATTTAATGCTTCTCCGCGGTAGTAAAAATTGCAACTAAAATATATCATCCTAAAAAAAATTAGGGACTTTAGTTCTTCGATGCTGATTTCAGATGCTATTATGTGGAGATCATTTAGTTTTACTTTTTTTTTAAAGGTTTGATTATTGTATCCTTTTGTGTGAACTAACAAAGATCACAGGCTCAACTAGGATGTCGTCTAAATAATTACATTAAAAACTTCATTCTTTATTCATCCATCCTTAGAGGTTATAGATATATAATTTATAGATATTTGTAGCGTAATTTTTAAAGTTATTATTCAGATAAAGAGCACCGACTTCAGAATGTGGCATAAGCTTAGTGAAAAAATTTAAATGTCGTTTAAATAGTAACATTAAAATATTTATCGTCAATTTTTTCAAAGATTGAGATAATTTTTTTTAAATTTATTTGGGGCACCCCTTAATATAACCTATTTTATTTAAAAAAAGTGTCACTAAAATCTGTTCAAAATTGACGAAGATACTGCGTTAAACAAATTTAAATAAATGTCCCGCTGGGTTTTTGACTGGTTTTACAAAGGACATTGGTATCCGAACCAGAGGTAAATCAAACAGAAGAGTGACTTCTTATGTTTACGCGAACACCAGGATGAAGCTGTAAGAGTCGTATAGACTAACAGCATTAACATCAAGATTATAGAGAGACTACACATTCAAATAAAACTAAGTTTTTACGAAATTTATCACGTTTATTAACTTTTTTTATATTCCCGAAGTTTCGAACACTTTACAGCACAACAGGTTAACTATGACATTGGAACTTCGAACACCTCAGTCCCTCCCATGACCAAGGGTGCTGTAAAGTGCTCTAAACGTCAGGAATATAAAATATGTTTATGTACGTGACAAAATGCGTTAAATCTAGCTTTGTTTAAATAAGAGAGACTTTCAATAAGTATTATTTATAATCTATATTGAATAAAAAGTTTCTATATCTATTCAGTTGAGATGAGAACGTCTTCCTTTCTTGAAGTCGGATAAAAAGCTTAAGCCTAAGTTTCGTTGTTTGACAAAGTTCATTAGAATCAAACTTTAACTGTAGTTAGGTGTTCAACTAATCTGTTATCTTTAGGGTCACATTTGACCACGAACCTTGACTGTACTCATTTATTAACCAGGTATTAATCTGCTTGATGACAGATGACAAACTTTACCTGAAGTTGGAGCCTTGTGAATTTTCCAGCTACATTTACGCAAGGCTTGTGATCAACCTGTTACCATTAGATAAACTATTAAAGTGACGACCGGCGAAAACCAAATCCACTTTAACTTTGCACCTTAATTTTAACAATTGTCTCAAACTTTTGGTTTTCATCCTAATGTATTTAAGATAACAGTTATTATATTCTAGCATTATGCTAACAGACAAGCTTTTAGTCGGGATTTAGCATTGTAATGAAATTACTCGACGAGTTAGTTTTGTGGTTCGAGTACGCTGGTATATGGTAAAATATGAGAGAAATTCATTGAAACGTGTTTAACGTAAATTGAGCCGACCGCATACCGAAAGTTGAGCTGATAATGTCGTGAAATATAGCTGTGCAGCGTTTGAAAATAACATTTACATTTAGGATCATTTGTATAGTTTAATTTTAATGAGAAAAGTACAGCTCCATCACAATATTACATAACTAATAAAATTATGATAGTGTATTTTTAAACTAAAAATAGTTTTCACTATAATATGTGTTTATAATATAATTATATATTATATGCCATATTTTAGAGCATTATAAAATTAAACACTAGTATATTGTTACGTGGACCTGTCATGGATATAATTCCAAACTTTACTGCTTTTGTACCTCACGGAATGATAGTATTGTTGCACGCCATATTTGATGCCGGCAAATGCCACTAGCGCCATCTAGTATCGAGTAGCAGGCATTAAGAGAGCTTTCTAGAAAATGCCATGCAAGAACTTTCCACCTCCAGCGCCATCTAGTATCGAGTGGCAGAACTAGAATAGAACTTTCTACACTTAGCCGGTTGGGACCGGTATGTGCTCGAACATTCGGGATGTTTCAGTGGAAACGGTCCTATATAAAGGCGTTGGGACCGCGATCGAGGCAGTATTGATTTTGCAATACAAGCGAAGACTTGGGAGCGAAATAAAGTGAACTAAAGTGTTAAGTGCGATTAATTATTAGTGTGTTTAAGTTTTAATTGGTTTTCAGTAATTAAAGTGTCAATTATGGTAATTCAATCGGCAGTTTTTATAGTCACGAACCCTTAGCTCGTAACAGTATCTACATTAAAGAACAAAACACATAGTCGCTTCCCTGATACTCACATTTTCGCCATTTACTTCATTCTCTTCATTCTCATTACTTCGTCCCCGATGACGACCCGCGTAACTCTGTACTAATGTTTGATATTTGGTTTCATTGAATTCCATAAACATATCAGTATCGATTTGAAGGCACATGTTTTTTTTATATTTATATTTTATTTTAGGTTACAAAGAGTTATCATAATGCAAAAACAAAACGCAGTTGCGAAGTGATGCCCACCCGAGTTAATATAACGTACTTCGGGCCCTAATTGAGATACTCTTGAGATAAGAGTAGTATCACACACAAGGGCTTAACCTCTCCAACAAGGGACTAAACATTTCCATATATCTTATCCGACTTAAAATGACATAAATATTAACGATGATGATAATTTAATTCCCATAATATTTAAAATTTATATTAATTATTCCTATCGTTAGATTTCATATAGCAGTAGGTAAGGGTGACAAATAACAAAGTACTGCGGACAGTAAGATACTGTGGCTCATAGACACCTAAATCTTAATTACAATAATAATTGAAATAAAGATGCTTTGTCAACCCTGAGGAATAAGTTAGAGTTAAAAATAACGCGCTAGGACCTCGCTGTAGCTATGTTATAATTGTATTACAAATTTTTGGCTCGACTGAAGTAGGACCACGCTGTAACAGAATACCAGCGTTAAATAGCATTAGGATGCTGCTTTGTTTCATATTGTAAGTGTTGAGAGCC
Organism: Parnassius apollo; assembly: GCA_907164705.1. Classification (NCBI taxonomy): domain Eukaryota; kingdom Metazoa; phylum Arthropoda; class Insecta; order Lepidoptera; family Papilionidae; genus Parnassius; species Parnassius apollo. Next base: position 28,233 of record CAJQZP010001171.1, read on the forward strand.
GGAGATTTCTTTTATTGGAAACGGAGCATCCCATCTCAGTCCTCAGGGACAACAAAATATCTGCTTTTTGATTCTTAATTGAGGATAGATGTACTGTGTGTTCGTTTGTCACACTTATTCTATAAAACAATTAATGTGCCAAGATTAAGGAAAATCTCTAAAATAGGGCCTTTTTACGATCCATTAAAAATAACTAGAAATAGTACAATACCGAAGGCTCCTTGGCGCAGTGGCTTAACAATGAGTGGCTGCGCTGGGGGCCGCGGGCATCCAGCACGGTACAAGTATTTGTATGGCCTACAAGTGACTGTTCCGGGTCCGGATGTTTCTCCTTGTGCAATTTATGTTTGTATACTGCCTCCACGATTCAGGAGAAAATCCTAGTGCGGGGGTAACGTTTTTTTTTAAACATATATTTTAGGAAGTTAAAGTTTTATTATTTCATATTTGTAATATACTTTTAGTTTATTACTCAGCTATGGTGAAAATACGGAGCGAAATACTTGTTCTGATAAATCTAATTAATGTCTATAAGCAGATACCTGTCTGACCACTGAGGACTGGCTAAACGAGATATTATTATTATGCTAATAAAACTAGTGCGGCCACTTTGTCGTGATTAACTTGATTACGAAGAAATATGAAGTTAGTAATTAGAGTGATTTGAATTTAATTCTTGTGATAATTAATCTATCATATAAGAATCAACTGCTGGCTGTTAATCTAGCTAAATTCAAAAATAGATAAACCGATTTATCTATCTATATATATATATATATATATATATATATATATATGGTTTCTTGATGGTTTAGATTCACATTTGAACCCGGTAGGTGACGCTGTTGTCGAGATCCAGATATCACCCATTCGAAACCCGCGGGATCACTAGTGTAGGATAATAGTGTACAAACAACAACGTATTTAAGGAAGAAGTCTGCCTATCGAATTAATAAATCTGTATCAGGTTAAGTTCTAGACCTCATATAGCAAATAAAATATCATATATCCAATTACCTTAATGTATAGCTACTTCTTTATGTCCTGTGTGGTGGTTAAAAGTGTTATGTGTTACACTCCTAGCTCATTCGTTATAAACCTAACCGATCAATAACCGCCATAAAATGATAGAATCGTTAGTAGGCTAACAATGTTGATAAGTGTGAAATATTACCAATATAAGGAAGAAGAAATAAAAAAATAATCGGTACCCAATTGAATAGTTAATACCGCCCGCCGCACACATCTAGTAAATGTAAGAAATTAAAAAAAAATTGGAAGCTAATAGACTGAACACCGCCCAATGAAGATAATACCACTACTGATAAATATCACATATCGTCATCATTATCATGAGAGTCTACGAAATGCCACAGATGAAAATAGACCTCCACTATCTGTCTTATCTTGATCTTATAATTTGAGTTTTATACTTTAGCATCCCGAAATTCAGCTGGTTTGCCGTTTTGAGCTTAATAAGATTTTCTTTAAATTTAAATATTATTATTCGTAAGAGGCGACAGAAGGAAACTGAAACAGAAGTTGGGCAGCAGATTCTTCCTGATGAACAGCTGAAAAAAAAAACTGCGGTTGTCACCCCGCTTGCCAAGCGTGGCAACTATGGCAAACATCATAGTGTGATGTTTAATCCTTCTACTCCTCTTTATCTAAAAAACCGTTTCCAGTGTCTTTCTCTTACCCATAATCGGTTCCTTCGATCCTCCGTCAATCTTTCTATCTCTGCACCTTTGCACTCTTCTTCCTTTTTTCAAGAAATCCTTCACCGTAACCGCTGTGCGATTGTGGAACTCCTTACCCCTCCATATTCGTCGTGCTAAATCTCTTCACTCTTTCAAAAGTCTTGTTAAATCGTATTATTTAGAACGCTATTAGATAAATTACTTTACCTTTCTCGTACTCTTTTCATTTAATCTATTATATGATATTTTATATATAACTTTCACTTATTTTTATTTGTATGTATTATTATATTATTATATATTTTTTTATTATTATTTTGTATTCCCCCCTCTATTTGTAACTTTTGTTTGCAACATTCCTCTATGCAAAGGTTGTCTGGAAGAAATCACTTTCAGAGTGATAAGACCGCTTATTGTACATACTTTAATAAGATTTAACTATATTGATGTTTCTGTATTGTGGTGTACAAAAAAGAATAAATAAATAAACATCTCCACTATGAGGCATTCTATGGGGGAGACTTATATTCAGCAGTGGAATTAAGGCTGTTAAGGAAACGTACATATTATGACATGTTTATGTGACAAGAAGAAATGTTGATGTGATTTACTTTAATTACTATGCTCACTCCCAAGATTCCGAAACAATTTTACACTTTCGTTGTGACAGTTCATAAAATATTTCAAGGGTGTCTCACTATCCTATTCTATTTCTTATTTATCATATCATATTAAATCAAGCGAGCCGTGGTAGATTAGGGGCTTTGAGCTCGCTGTAAATTTCACAGTACGCAAGCAATCCGGCTTCGACCCCCGCCGGCACCAACGCAATTTTAATTGTTGATATACATTTTGAAGACATGTGTAATCCGCCAACATGCATTGGGGTAGCGTGACGGACATTTAATTGTCCTAAAACCCTCTCAGAAGTTTCACGACGCCTGTGTCCAGCAGTGGGACTATACTATAGGCTCTAATTTTATTCACTTTACTTTTTAAAACAATCTTTACTCCATGAAATTAATAGATGTAATCGCAAGTTGCACGGAAAAAAGTTTTCTTACTTTTCCAATCAATGCGTTTCTTACTAAAAGAGGATTTACAGTCGCAACCGCAAATTGATATTCGAAAATAAATCTTGGAATTTCTTTAAGGAGTTCAACATTTCGATGGAATTGCACAGAATCCAATCATAATAAATTCTCTTAAATTTCACGTTTCCGTTACTACGTTACTAATATAACATACATTAGAGCGATAGTGCAGTAAATTAAAATGCTGAATAGTTTAGTTTTAGTACTGAAGTTTATTGGAATTTTGTTAAAGTAAATTATAACTTAGAAACTTATTTGTTTAACAGGATATCTTCATCACTCAGATGTGTATTATCTATGACGCCATGTCATGCAGGTTTTTGATACGCTTTATAAATAACGTACTTAAATATTGATTGAAACTACTTTTACGGATTTTATCGCGTTTAATTTTAAATGATTTTTAATTCCCGATGTTTCGGGTGCTTTCCAGCATGACTGTGGCATGGAGGAGTGAAGAGATTGACGTCCCGATGTCAATGTTAACCCGGAGTACCTTCAGCTTTATAATTATTATTTATGGTACGATCTATGCAGAATGAACTTACTGTGTCTTGAAGTTTGCAGTGGTATGCTTGGGTGGTTGCCACGAAACTTAAACGTGATAAAATCCGTAAAAGTAGTTTTGATCAATGTGTAGTGTTGGCGTAGATATAAGAAATCATTACTTAAATATTTTTAAGAGAGAAAAAAATATTAAAGTTCAAAATAGCAAATTTTATAAATTATGTGTGTTGGATTCAATTTTTCATGTTTTGATACGAGGGTGACTTAGTGCACCGGCGTACTAACTGTTTTTAAAATTATATTTTCGTTAAAAAAACTTTTTGTTTCGGTCTATTTGATTAATTTAATTCCTCATTTTGACACTGCATCTTAACCAGTCTATGAATATAATATAAATTTGTGTGTAATTTATTATGCATTTTAAAAATGTTGGTAAACTTAGCATTTTTAATATCCTTCAATATTCGAACGGTGATAAGTTAAAAGTTAAAGTTACAGCTTAAATACGTCCCACCGCTGGGCACAGGCCTCATTTCTGAAGAGGGTTTTTAAGGCAAGGAAGTGTCCGCTGCGCTGACCCAATACGTGTTGGCGAACTTTATATGTCTTCGAAACATTTTTTAAAATTCTCAGACATGCAAGTTTCCTCACGAATTATTAATTGAAATCTTTTTTTAGGGGAGCCACCAATTCGATCACGTTATGCGCGGCTGACAGTTCTCGTACCACCAGAGCCTCCGAGAATACTCCAAGGTTCTATACTACAAGCGATAGAAGATCAAGAAATCGATTTGGAATGTATTTCTATTGGAGGGAAACCAGCAGCAGAGGTATGAGTTTCATGTATGAATATTATTACTATTGTTCCCCATTCCAGATATTGATCGCTAATTGACTGATTACAAACATTTTGAATTACGCCAATAAAGTGACAAACAACCTTGAAATAAAGGTGTTTAGTAGCTAGTGACTATTGGTTGTACATAAGGTCGGTAAGTGTACTTTCTTACACACTTATAAGGAACTACATCCACATGAGCGATCTGTGGACCTTATTCGTCTTTCTCATGTTTCAACTTTGTGCTGCGCGGTATCTGGTGACAAGATTTAGCATGAATTTTCTATTTGAATTTGGAAAGTAAGGTTAGATTTAATATTGGTGTTAGTGGTGGTTCTGACGTCATATCTTTCAATCGACATAAATTTTTTTTTGTATTTGGATAATATTTTATTTATTTTTTATTTATTAAGGTTTACCAATGTTTGATTACACTGTATTTAACAAAATGGCTTAAGAACTAACTTACATAGCTAAGTGTAACAAACGTTTAAGGTAAACACCACATGCATCGAGAAAGATTATAAATACGAATAAAAAAGTATAAATTACCTAATAATGAAAATAAGTATGCGGTAAAAAAAACTATTATTATTTATTTGTTGGTTTCAGACCAAGCTAAAGCTAGAGCTTCCTTAATTTTGGCAAATGAGTCGGCGTGAATGTCAACTTTGTCACTATGTCAATTGACCAATTTGCACAACCTTGGAATTGGGGAGTTGGCACCTAAGACAGATTTTCTAAAAGGAGGGCAAAATGGAGTAATGGGGGCGCAAGGAATTCTCAATGGAACACGAAATTTAAATTTTTGGAGCAAGAGGGGACAGTTAATTTTTTGATTAAAAATTTTTACAAGACATGAAATAATATATTGAAAGCGTGCCTTTCTATCTTCGTTATTTATTTTGTTTCCATATTGTTTTTCAAAATATTATCAGTATTTACATTTTTGATCACTTCAATAGTTTAAAACCTACCAAGTAGGAAATAAGGTAAAATTATGTTTAAGATTTATCTCCTCACGACTGAACTTTGGGTGAAACACCGCCAACTTCCTGACTCAAGTTCAATTATCTACTGATAATTTCTCTCTTGACTTTGGCCCGACCCGGAACCAAATGATCAGGTTTTAAAGATAAAAAGAGAGGGATGAGAGAGAGAGAGAGAGAGAGAGAGAGAGAGAGAGATAGAGCTAGAGAAAATAAAGGGATTTAAGAGCAGCAACATTATATCGCATAGGTTAAATTAAGTTTATTATTGAATTAAACGCCATCGACACCATATATTACAGGAACAAATTAAATGGGATCTACCTTTATCAGCGGACGGCACTTTAAACAAAATTTTATTAATTCCATTAAAATGGTCGATTAGGCAAGCATTATTGTTGTTGTAATAAATTCCACAATGACACTAATTATGTAGTAGCGGTTTAATTAATTTTGTTTATCTATTCCAACAATGTGAACGCCCAAACAATTGCTCTATGTTGGTTACGAGAAACGTTAGTTTACAATGATAATGACGGTTTACGAGTTCTCATTAACCACTGAATGTCTGAGGATACTTGTATAGCATTAAGTTCTTAATGGACCATGTGTTACTCTAATTGCTAGCTATGCGGGTTGGTAATGAAATGAAAATGAAAAGCACGACTAAAGGAAATCGAAGTAGATGATTACTTCTTGATTTTTTGTACATTAGTCAATGTGATAATTGATTCCTATAATTGATTTTACATTAGGTAATGATTTAGATAACTGATTGTTATTCCGTTTTCTACGTTTATATTTGATCGTTTGTTTAAATGAAGTATAAACAGGTTAATGTTGCACTTATCGAGCATAGATTATCTCGAAATTTTTCTTATTATATATTAAATGTAAATTCGTATAGATGATAAAGTATGAGTTTAACCCCTTAAGGGTAACTTTAAAGTATTTTTATAAAGGCGTGTTTCTTTTTTTCATTAACATTTCACTTTAATAAGGTTTAAGAAATTAATATTTTTAAATGCTAATATTTAGGCGTAACTCACAGGTGCCCGTTTTTCAGAGAGTTAGACAGAGACTTCGCACTTCCATTTAGCACCAGAATTCGATTTAGAAGATATTATAGAAAAGTAAGGAAGCCTACAGTTTCAATATCTCCATAAAGTTAAAGTTACAGATCAAAGTAATGTTATATGGCATTTTTTAAATATTTGTGACAAGTTAAGCTTACACAGTTCACCTTATAACAGTTGACTACTAAAACTCATGGAAACTTGCAACCAACTTCGAATAAAGAAGGTTACATAAATGCTGCCACCTCTATTGACTCAAATAAAATAGCTTTAAGCGTTTAATGATAATGGTTTTCTTACCTTCTTATGTAACAAAATACTTGTTGTAGATCACTTGGGTGGATCACGACGGTGGCGTTTTGACTCAAGGCGTCACGTACACAGTGGAGCAGATGTCAGACGGCCGGAGGTTCACTGCACGGTATGCGACCTTAATGTTCTTCCACTTTGAAGTTTCATGTATATAACTACTGTATAACTATATACGATAAGTAAAATATTTCCACCGCAAAATGTTTTTACCAAACAACAAGTTTGCAATTTTATTAAATACTAGCTACGTCCCTCGGTTTCACTTGCGTGATATACTATTCTCACTCTATGTAACTTTCGTTATTGAGTTGTTCACTTACGTTGGTGCTATAGTTTTTTTTATTATAGAAGATTCGGCAAATGAGCATACGGTTCACCTGATGTTAAGTAACTTCCGCAGCCCATGAACAACCGCAACACCAGGGGCTTTGCAGGTGCGTTGCCGGCCCTTTAGAAAGGAGTAAGCTCTTTTCTTGAAGGTCCTCAGGTCGTATAGGTACGGTAAAATCGCCGGTGGTAAATTATTCTACAGAGAGGTCGTACGCGGAAAAAAATTCCTAGTGAAATGCACAGTGGTGGACCGCCAAGAATTCAGATGGTGTGGATGGTTTCGGGAGGTTTGCCGCGTGGTGATTAGTAGGTTTTGTAGATTGATAGTAGGTTTTAAGTTAGTTGTTGTTAACCGATATCGTTGAAATGTTTTGTGTGTGTTTGAATGGGTCTCTAGATGGTTTAGATTTACATTTGGACCCAGTAGTTGGTGCTGTTGTCGAGATCCAGAAATCACCCGTGCGAAGCCTGGGCGTATCGCTAGTATTGTATAAATATGAAGTTGGGTGTCCATGTACATATGTATGTATAGATAACTAAGATCTCGAAATCAAAACTTGAAAGCGTAAAATTATTTTTCACACTAACATTATAAAAGTTTAAGTAGGGTCACCCGAGGCAAGTGTGACAGTGGGGCAAGTCCAACAAATGGAAATTATGCGGCCTACGCACGATTTTTGGTTTAATTCCATCTATTAAACAAGACAGGGTATTTTATACTACTACTATTTTATCAACAGACGTTATTTTTAAAATATACTCAACTGGCGATAGACAGCGCAGTTTCAAGAGATGAAGTTATTAAGTGTTTCGACATGTCGTTAAGTTATTTTAAACCAGATACAAGGTGAGTGATAAAGAATAATATTGGTACTTATAGAGTAATATGTTTCTGTGACTTGAAGTTCTTTGAAATACGGATAAAGTTACACTTACCTCACCCAATACCTAACATCGGGGTAAGTGTGACAGTGTCACGTTTATTATGATTATTTTATTATAAATTGTTAACGTTCTGAATTAAATTTTATCTTGCACTTGGCATTGCTTTTATTATTCTTACAAAACATCCAGAGATAGTGTAGTAAATCTATTTAAAGGCACACCACTATATCAATTAAAAACAGTCACACTTTTAAAAACAGCCCCATGTTAGGGAAAATTCATTGTTACGCAAAAATGGACGTTAAAATCGTTTCCATAGATCATTAAATATATCGACGTTAGTATCATCTCATCAATTTTGTTAAAAACTACAGATAAATAATAAAGTAACCACAAAACGAAGCCACACTTGCCCCATTGATGTTTAAGTGTGACAGTCTTCCACCTCAATTACCTTAAATTACAAAATGTTACTTGTAGATACTAAAATGCTTGATCAAACATACAACCTCTAAATAATTGATATTATGAAATTAAATTCTCTATATTAAATCTTTACAGAGTAGAAGTATTTAAATGTCGATTATAGTTTTAATTAATTTATGTCACACTTGCCCCAGATGACCTTATAGATGTGTAGAAGTGTTTATTACACTAAACGTACAAACTACTGAACGGATTGTGGTGAAACTTGCTAAATATGTAGGAAAAAATATTTGCTTTAGCGACAGTACAAAATTATGATATGACATTTTGAATATATAATTTCATTTCTTTTAAAAAAATTGCTCCAATTTATTATATCATAAATATAAATGTGTACTTCTAACGGGTCAGTACATTTTTGACATTAGGCCGCCCCAATTATATTATTTTCCTTACGTGATATTTTAAGAGCTTATTGGTGCGAATATATAGAATCCTTCTTTGGAAAATATAGTAAATATTTCTTAGTAAGAGAGGGTCCCAGAATAACGAATCGATATTATAAATTATAATAGACGTATATTAGATTATAATATAGATTCGTTATTCTGGGAAACTCTATTACTAACAAATTTTCTAAGAGTCTAGAAAGACTCCCTAATTCTATTGTATATCTAACAATATAATCTAATAATATTTAACAGTGGTAGAGCCACGCTGCAGCTTTGCTGTTGCACGTATGGACCGGCTCGAACCGGGGTGGTACCACGACCTCACAGAATACCGGCGTGAAGTGGAAGCTCTGCTTCTGCATTTCGTCTGGTGAGCGCAGGTGGCCAGAGGCCCAACCCTCCCCCCATCAACAGCTACCAGAATTAAATGATGATAGACTACCCCAGGAGAATACCAGCACCCCTGGAAAATCCCTCGCTGAGCATCCACGACCATGTCTCTCCCCTACTGAGCGTGGGTGCTCAGGCTGCCCTGCGCATTCTGGGGGTTGGAGCAAAATTCCGTTCAAGACTATAACTGCTCGGAGCAAACGGAGCAACAAGACTAAGACGACCCCTGCCATACCATCTCGAGACGGCGAGGCCGGCTCCGCTATTTCTGACCGAGACGCAGGTGTCCTCTCTGGATGATGTCTCGTATCTCTCCTACCCGGAGTACAAACTGGAACACTCCTTTGTGTCTCGTGCTGGAGTTTGCGTTTACGTCAGAGAGGACATCTGTTCTCGACGCCTCGGTAGACTTGAAGGTTCGGACCTGTCCATACTTTGGCTACGCGTAGACAGCGACGACCATCTGCGCGTCTACGGGTGCCTCTATAGGTCCCATAGCGGTAATGCCGAAATAGACCGACTATTCGACCACGTCCAAATGGCTACAGATTCGTTGCTACAGCAGATCCCCTCCGCAGAGATCGTGATCCTCGGCGACTTTAACGCCCATCACGCCGAATGGCTTGGTTGACGTTTAACCGATCATGCGGGGAGATCTGTTCATGATTTTGCCTTGGTATATGGTCTGACACAACTGGTTATTTCGCCTACGCGGATTCCAGATGTGGAGGATCATGCATCTTCCCTGTTGGATCTTCTGCTGACCACTCACCCGGACGGATATCAGATTTCCGTCGACGCCCCTTTAGGCTCCTCAGACCATTGTCTTATCCGGAGTGTGGTGGCACTCACGCTGAAATCGCAGTTGCATTCTGCAGGCTGCCGCCGTGTTTGGCACTATAGGTCAGCCGATTGGGATGGGATGCGGTCTTTCTTTGCATCCTACCCTTGGGGGCGGGTTTGCTTCTCGCCGAACTATCCCAACGTTGTTGCGGATTCTGTTGCTGATGTGGTACTTCAGGGTATGGAACTTTTTATTCCTTCCTCTGTGGTGCGCATTGGAGGAAAATCTCAGCCATGGTTTGGTCTCTCCTGTAAAATAGCATCATGCTATAAGCAGTAGTGCTACCGAGCCTGGGCTGACGCATCAGCGTCCCGCGATGTAAACACCAGCGCTCTAAAAAAGAAGTATAATTCCGCCTCTAGGTCCTTCAAAAGAGTCATTGCCAAGGTAAAGTCAGAGCACATAGGCAGAATTGGCGAGACACTAGTTCGCCTTTCTTCTGGAACCCGTGAATTCTGGTCTCTTGCCAAGGCTGTCCAGGGGAATTTCTGTCAGCCATCTCTTTCATCTCTGCACAGGGAGGACGACTCACTGGCTCATACCGCAAAGGAGAAAGCCGATCTGCTAGGCCCTTTCTTTGCGTTCAACTTGACTCTCGATGACGGGGGAGTACGCCGCCGACCATCCCGCGGTGTGAGTGCTCTATGCCGGAAGTGCAGTTCACACAGCGATTGGTTCGCAAAGCACTCCTCTCCCTGGACATCCACAAGTCAATTGGACCTGACGGAATCTCCCCAATTGTGCTGAGGATGTGTGATCCAGAGTTGGCACCGGTTTTAACGCGTCTTTTCCGGTACTCCTACTCCCTAGGCGTAGTCCCAAAATCATGGAAGGCGGCTTTCGTCCTCCCGATCCCTAAAAAAGGCGACCGCTCAGACCCGTCCAACTACCGGCCTATCGCCATCACCTCCTTGTTCTCCAAAACAATGGAGTGCATTATAAACCGCCAGCTCATGAGGTTCCTTGAGGATCACCAGCTGATCAGTGACCGCCAATACGGTTTTCGCCGTGGTCGATCAGCTGGTGATCTTCTAGTCTACCTAACTCACAGAAGGGCGGAGGCAGTAGAGTCCAAGGGGGAGGCATTGGCCGTTAGTTTGGACATTGCGAAGGCCTTCGATCGGGTTTGGCACAAAGTGCTTCTTTCGAAGCTCCCTTCCTAGCTGCTGGCTGGCTTCCCGAGAAATTGTGCGATTGGATCACCAGCTTTCTTGCAGATCGGAGCATCAAGGTCGTTGTAGACGGTGCAAGCTCCGATTGCAAGCTCCGATTGCAAGCCTGTTAATGCTGGTGTTTCACAAGGCTGCGTGCTATCGCCAACGCTGTTTCTTCTGCATATCAATGATATGTTGCAAACCCGTAACATTCATTGATATGCAGATGACAGCACTGGTGATGCTCTGTACCCCGGCCGAGCCAATATTTCTCGGGAAAACGTCTCCGAGTGCCGTGACAAACTTGTGTCTGAAGTCGAGTCTCTGCTGAACAGAGTCTCGGATTGAGGGCGACTAAATCTAGTCGAGTTTAACCCCCAGAAGACACAAGTTTGCGCGTTAACCGCTAAAAAGAACCCCTTTGTCGTATCTTCTCAGTTTCAAGGCATTCCCCTTGTTGCCTCAGCCAGTATCGGAATCATGCAACTTTACAAAGTGCAGCTTCGGTCACACATGGAATACTGTTCCCATCTCTGGGCTGGGGCTCCCCAGTACTAGCTCCTTCTACTTGACCGCATCCAGCGCAGAGCGGCTCGAATCGTCGACGACCGAGTGCTTTCCGATCGGCTCGATTCACTGGTGCTGCGAAGAGATGTTGCATCTCTTTGCATTTTCTTTCGCATATACCATGGTGAGTGCTCTGAGGAATTGTTCGGATTAATCCCAGCCGCCAAATTTCGTGAACGCACTACGCGGCAAACGTCCCGATACCATCCATGCCATCTGAATGCGTGGCGGTCCACCACTGTACGTTTCAAAAGGAATTTTCTTCCGCGTACAACTTCTCCGTGGAATAGTTTACCATCGGCGATTGGGACTGATACGACCTGGAGACCTTCAAGAAAAGAGCCTACTCCTTTCTAAAGGGCCGGCAACGCCCCTGCAATTTCCGTGATATTGTGGTTGATCATGGACGGCGGTAGTCACTTAACATCAGGTGAGCCGCATGCTCGTTTGCCCCCTCTTCTATAAAAAAAAATATCTACGGCCTACTTCAAGACAATAGAATTACTACGATACTATAACTATATTTTGATTATATACTTTTGATTGGTGCTACTGTGATTGTCGCTGTCCCTGAAATTGGATCCTAATTCTACTAATTTCTGAATTAACCCTTTAAGTGTCATTTGTATAATATTTTGAATAATTTTCAATTTCTAATAGTATTAAAAAAATTGTTGATTTTATCAAATAATTGACATTGCTTCCTTTCAGTCATTAAATTAAATAGTAAAGAATTGTCCATATATGTCCAACGGCTGGGCAGAGGCTCCTCTCATTACTGAAATAGTTTGAGGGCAAGAAAGAGTTCACCGCAATTCTCTAATTCGTGTTAGTACACACGATCTTATTTTTTTTTTTAATTTCTCAGATAAGTGAATTTCACTAACCATGTATTCCTTGTACCTTCAGTACATGGTGCATAAGCATTTCTATTGAATTCTGCTTGCTCCCCTTTTATGAAGTTATAAAGCAAAAACTTTTCTCTGAGGCTATCTTCTAAATAATTAAACACATTATTAAGGACAAGAATAAGATTAAGAATGTTTTTAATTAAAAATGGATTCAATATTTCCATTTGGCCCCAAGAGCAAAGATGAGGTCTACGATGGAGCGAGTTGGTCCAGGAGCAGCCTTTTAAACATGCACCTTAAAGAGGTTTAGGTTATAGGCACTCGGAAAAACAGACGCCGACGGGGCTTTCTACTCCTTGGATAATTTATTCCAAAATAATTTTCGAAAATGTACAATATACTAACTACGCACCAGGCGCAGCCTGTACTTAGGGGAAAGTTAATGATTTCCTCAAAATTAGAGCTAATCTAACAAAAATAAGGCCAAAATTAATTAATTAATTATAATTTTAGATCTGTGCTACATCTCCGTCCAAGAAGAAACCACCACAATCAGACTTTTACATGCCAAGCACAAAACACAGCTGATCGCGCCTACAGAGCTGCTAATATCAAACTACAGGTAAGCTTCATCACACACAATAAAATTATTCTTTTAACACACAAGAAATCTTTAGTGTTTTTAAGTCCGACACTGGATTTACGCTTTCACAAGAATGTGCTGCTGCATTCATTTTTTAAGACTACCACATTCTCAAAACGCTTAGCAAGTGGGTTAATGAGCAAAGAGTTAATGCTGACTCCATTATCCGCGTGTAAAATTTGAGTTCAGCAATTCTAGTATAATTTTCTACTACAAACGCCATTTATTCTTCCGTCAATCATAAGGGCTTTATTCGTATAGGTGAGTTTGGCACTTGAAGTTTCACCAAAGGCTTAGGAGGGAAGCTTTCGTCGGAGTATCGGTGCGTGCGTTATACATTTTAGGGGGCCGCTACTCAGGACACTTGAGTACAAGAGCGTGTGTATGTCTTGAAAGCTAACACCCGTCCTGTATATGTAATGAATGAATAGGTGGTTTATTCGTAACACACAAAATAACGTAGAAATAAATTAAAACAACAATTTAAAAAAAGAAGCAATATACACACACAAAACATTGTATTGGATTGAAGCTACGAAAAAATATCAAACTATACATAATGCTGTAACAGTGTCACCATAGCCACAGAGCTATTATTCTGTCGATGCCTCATTTTTACCGAGCAGTTGTCGTACATAATTATCTGTAACAATAAATAAAACAAATTAAATAATTACTAATTAAAATAGATACTAATAATATTATTATTATATTTTTTACATCGTTAGGTATTTGAAAACTTCTAAGAACTGATAAGCGCAAAATAATAATTATAAAGATACACAGACAATAAAAACTAGTATAGATATCCATTGAATGAATTTGAATGAAGTTTTACATTAATCTTAAGGTTCAGGTCTAATATAGAGATCATATAGAGCATTTAGTGGAGCGTACATCGATGGCATCACGGCAAACATACACTGTTTTATTACAGTGTTTCAAATATACGCTGCCCCGGAATTGAAAAATAGGCATAGGTATTCCGACCAAATTATATCGCCACAAAATTATGTGAGGTATTTTTTTATATGATAGGGTGACAAACGAGCATACAGTCCACCGGATGGTAAGTGGTTGCTGTGGCCCATAGACATCTACATCTATCCCCGATTACGAATCAAAATGCAGATGCATTGTTACCCGTGAGGACTAAGATGTAATGCCTCGTTTCCAGTAAAAAGGGTCTCCGGTTCTCTACACTTACCATACGAAACACAGCAGCATTAAGCTACTATTTGACGTTGGTATTCTGTGAGAGCGTGGTCCTTCCCCGGCCGAGCCGACCCATTCGTGCTACAACTATACTACTTATATATAACTGCATAATGGCTCTACCACGTATAAATGTGCATGGCATGCATAGGCATGTGGCGTATGAAGCGTTTATTTTGGATGGCCACTACTAGATATACTAGACATACAATCATATGTTTGTTATGCAAATATCTAATGTCCCGCTGAACTAAGTTCTTATTTCTACACCTCACAGGTTTAACGCTTTTGGTTATATAAATTCTTTGGTGGTGTTGCATAAGTTAAAAGAAGTATTCTGCACGTTCTGGGTTATAAATATTCAAGAAAGCATTTACATCGATCGCATGCTACGAGTTTTTAGCTTTTCTTGCACTGTATTCTACGCTAAAATCTGCTACGGAATCGTGGGTACGGATGTTCGCTTCTGTAAAGTATTGCCGATGTGTTTTTTTACGATTGTTTTAAATAGGGGTATTACCTAAGTAGATTTTATTGTGACTTGTATACTATACCTATGTTTGTTTCTAATGTCTGTGACAAAATATTATCTAGTTGATTGACAAGTTCTACGAACATAAAAATATAAAAAGGTACCTACTGTTAATAAGTAATTACGACCTTAATTATTGATAACTGTTGATTATCGCTTACTTAAATCAAATATAGTTACATATATGTATCTATACCTGTCTCTTTCTATTATCGAGTAGTGAAAAGCGTTAGAGCAATTTTAAAAAATTCTAAAATTGAAGTCTATTTTATGGGTACGGTCCTTAATGTATATGTAGTGTAACGCCTTTTTATTTAGTATCTAGTGTAGGCTGTAAGCATAAATGCAGCTACTATCGTTTCGATTTGAGTGGTAAGAGAAGCATATCAATTCCTCCGATTATTTAAAATATATTTGATATTTGAACTCAGGTTTGGCAGGACCCTGAAGCTTTCCGACTACGGATTTTCGTGGGTTACAGTGGCCACTTATAATTAGGTAGAAATAGGGATGATCGGTATTCATCGATGGTAGACACATCAATGTTTAGTCAGAAATCATCAATGTTTTTAAATCGATGTTAAGCCCTCAAAAACATACCTGTAGATATTGTCCACACTGTTTTGCATTTAGGGTATAAGCTCCAGGAGAGATTCTAATAACTATAGAAAAATCAGTTCTATATTTTATGAAGGAAATTTTCGTTTGCTAGTCTTTGACGAAACTTTTCTTACATTATTCATTAACGTTCATATGAACCCCTGTTTTATCAACGAATATAGTGACTAAAAACACTCAGGTACCTGTTGGTCTAAGTTTATGTGAAATTTATAGCAACAAAGAATGCGCCAACTGTATTACTTGCCTAGATATCAAAGCGAATAATGAGATATTGGGCCTATCATTATATAGGCAAGGGACTACTTACCTATTACTTTTTTGGCCATACGCGCCTAGCCATCCTTCTATATCTTTGTTATTTCAAACATCAATGCTAAGCATCAACCTTCTCCCTTTCTATTATTATTTTACATACTCGTATTACTCGCTTACCGATAATGCAAATATGACTTGATCGTAGGCATACAGGAGACAATTGACAGTTAACTCACTCATACTTAACCCAAATTTTTCTACATTCAATGAAGACATCAAAAGGGCTTTTCTCACTGTCGAATTTTCGCAAATCACAGGACGAGATATTGTGTCCGATTATTTTACGTCGCCACCATTCATCTAATAATTCAAAATGTTGTCTAAAAATAAATATACGGATTAAAATTCCATTGAGTAAATCGTTTATATTCTGTATTCATTTGAACGGTTTGCGAATACGACTTAATTAAGTAAAGCCAAAATAAATACTTAAAATCGGGCACCAAATCTCTTTATTTAAACAACTCGTTAAGGAGAATGGCGAATCAGCTGAAACCATTTCCGATTTATGTTATCAAACTTCGCCTGTAATCGGGCACGGCCACTTTATTTCCATAACTGGGGGTTTCAAACGCTTCTAAAAATGAGACAATTTGCTACGCCGATTAAGCCAGCGTTTATTTAAGATTTTATAGCCAAAGTTTCCTTGGGCGCCTTTTTAGCTTGCATAATTTTTATATTAAAGGTAGATATGGTCGGAAATAATAAGACTCGTACACTTTTCTTCTTGTGTCTAATGATAAAATCATTCAAGGGATTGCGTATAATTTGCTTTTCAAGGAATTTTATAATTGAAGAGTTTTTGCTCACTGACAAGTTCATGCAATAAATTTAAATGTTCTCGTATTTGAAAAATGTCTTTTTATCAGGTCTTCAATACATCTAGTGGCTCAAGACCGTGCTTTGTGGCATTTATTGGGGGAGGCCTATGTTGAGCATTGGACTTGTGAAGGGCTGTAATGATGATACTTATAAACATAAGAAGATCGTCTAAAATTATTTTAGTATTGTTTTAATAGTTATTAAAACTTTTGATTATCTATAAAATTCAATTTCACTTCTTAAATTGTAAAATGGGTCAAACTATTTCAAATTGAGAATAAGATTATATACGTTTGTATTAATTTACTAGAGCTTTAAGAAGTTAATATAAGGATATTATTGTGACTTGATGTATTCGTTGTAATGTCACAGTAAGCGAGCAACCCACGTTTGATTCTCGCCGGTACCAATAAAATTTTAATTGGCAATTTTAAGTGTTACTTTAACCATGTACTCAGCGTGAAGAAAAACTTCGTGAGGAAACTTTTAATTAAAAGGGGGCAAACGAGCATGGGTCCTCACTTGCTAATGAATGTCGCCGCTGTGAGCAACTGTGACACCAGGGGTAATGTAGTTTTTTTTATAGAATTAGGTGACAAGGCAAGGTGAATAAGAATGACAAACGAGCATACAGTCCACCTTATGGTAAGTGGATGCTGTGGTCTACAGACGTCTACACTTAAACTCGTTTAAGAATTAAAATGGAGATGCGTTGTTACCCCCGAGGACTAAGATGTAATGCCTCGATTCCAGTTAAACGGGTCTCCGGTTCTCTACACTCACCATACGAAACACAGCAGCGTCAAGTTGCTATTTTACGCTGGTATTCTGTGAGAGCGTGGTCCTTACCCGGTCGAGCCAACCCATTCGTGCTACAACCATATTATATCTGCAGCGCGGCTCTATCACGTAAGCCGTGGGTTCCTAAGTAGTGCCGATTCCATAAAGAAGTTGTGCGAGGAAGAAAATTTCTAGTAAAACGCTCTGTGGTGGACCGCCAATCGGCCAAATGATATGGATGGTATGGTGGGTATTTCGCGATGCGCGATTTTGAAATTTAGCGGCTGGAATTAGCTTCAACAATCCTCAGAATACTCTCTGTTTTAAATGCGAAAGGATTGCAAAGTAATGCAACATATCTTCGAGGCGCCATTGAGTCAAGCTATCGAAAAGAACTCGGTTGTCAACGATTAGAAGCGCTTCATACTGGATGCGGTCAAGTGGAAGGAGCTGGCACTATCATGTTTGAGAAATTAAAAAAATATCTCGGAGAAATATTCGCGCCCAAAATACGGAGCAGAATAGTGGGTACTTCACCGCCCTCAGACTGAAATGAGAACAGGCCTTTACCTAGCAGTGACAAGTATATGGATATACTTTATTATTGTGAATACATAAATACGTTCTTAAAGAGATAAAACAGAAGCTACCTTCAATTGTGCTTGCACACATAAATTACCTCTTAAGCCAAGCCACCAATAAACGGATACAAATAAAGGAGGAAAGTAACAAAATAAAGAAACAGATGGTAGAAAAACCTCACCGCAATTTTTGTACGTCTCTACTAGAAAATTCGCCAATTCGGCTCGCCAACACGTCCGGTATCGGTTGGCCTGTAAGACGTGAGGTAGTTGCGTTGAATATTTGAAGCTGACACTTAATGGCGAAAGGCAGGGGAGGTCAGGTTAAATTGGCGAAAATTTTATACCGGTAAAGTGAAAATAAGAGGGCTGTGTAAGACTCTAATTTCGTGACGACGCTCGCGGAGCGTCAGCGAAACCTGTATATCCAAGACAGAGGAGAGTTTTTTGTAAAGAGACGATTATAATTTTTTTGTCAATGCCAACAATTTTCAGAATTTAATTAATTCTTTTCTTAAAAACACGTTACGAGGGATAAAAGAAGGAATTTTAACATTGCTATTATTTCTCGTGACGATGAAATACTTGGACACTTTTTGACGAAAAATATATTATATAATTACGTTTAACGATTCCGTACGTCAATCAAAATTTTCGCCTTTTTAGACACTATTGCAAAGTCATTTTAATAAAACAGATTAAGCAAGATATTGTAAAAGATTTTTTAATAAACGTCGGAATGATTAACGAATTACTCTACTTTCAATGTTATGGACGTTTATGCAGCTATTAAGTGAGTACTACTTTTGAAATAAAAACTAATTTTATCACGTTTAATTTAACTTATATTACTTATCTTTCATCAAAATCCGTAAAATTAGTTTTTTTATAGGATAGAGTGACAAACGAGCACACAGTCCACCTGATGGTAAGTGGTTGCTGCGGCCCATGGACATCTACATGTATCCTCGATTACAAAACGAAATGCAGAAATGCAGATGCGTTGTCACCCGTGAGAACATGGACAAAGAAATGGAATGCCCCGTTTCCAGTAAAAAGGGTCTTCGGTTCTCTACGCTCACCATACGAAATACAGCAGTATTAAGCTCCTATTTCACGCTGGTATTCTGTAAGAGCGTGGTCCTTCCCCGGTCGAGCCGATCCATTCGTGCTACAACTATACTACTAATATAACTGCAACATGGCTCTACCACGTATAAAACGTTTTATTTAATTTCTAGTATTCGCGGAAATATAAGAAATAACTAAGCGTCATTTATTTGCTTTGTAGTTCTCATCGCTCATAGGAGCGGAATAATTTGCCTACATATGTCTTTCCATCCGATTATGATGTTGGTGTCTTCAAGGCAAAAGTGAATAGGCTTTAGTTGAGATAAGTCAGGGCCGTTTGGTCCTTGGTTTGGTCCTTCACTGCTGGCTGTTGGCAGCGAGCTATGGAGAGGGCTATGCTTGGAGTTTCTCTGCGTGATAGACTCAGAAATGAGGATATCCGCAGTAAAACCAGAGTGACCGACATAGCCCAACGGATTAGTAAGCTGAAGTGGCAATGGGCCGGCCATATAGCTCGAAGAACCGATAATCGATGGGGAAGAAAGGTGCTCGAGTGGCAGCCTCGTACTGGTAGGCGTAGTGTAGGGCGACCCCCACTAGATGGAGTGACGACCTGGTAAGACATGCAGGAAGTCGATGGATGCAGATGGCTCAGGACCGTGCTTTGGCATTACTTGGGGGAGGCCTATGTTCAGCAGTGGACTTGTTAAGGGCTGTAATGATGATGACGAGGGCCGTTTACCATCATCGGCTGCATCATCACTTACCACCAAGTGCTGTAATAGTCAAATACTGGCTTTAAATAGTCAAAAAATATAATCAATAGTAATAATTTTATAAGAACACTTACTATATATATCAGAATCAGTATCCAAGCATATAGAAATAATTAAAAAAAGATTATTTGCAAATTGTATGTGGTTTTATTATCTCTGCATTCGTCGAGGAGTAAGAGGATTGTCAAAGACCCCGCAGTACCAATACTCGTGTGAGTTAGAGGAAATAAAACCACATACAATTTGCAATTTAAATTTTTTTTTCATCAAAATTATTTTATTTAAATCAGTTTTTTTTTTTGAAAAAAAGAATATTTCTATATGCTTGGATACTGATTCTGATAACACACTTAACGGGAACCACAGGATTTTTGTTACATATTGTATACACACTTTACATACTATATATTTATTATATAGATCAACAGTCCAGGAATTCTAAAGTTTGCTTAAAAAATTAAAGCGAAATGGTAACCGGCATTTAAAAACCATTGTTAAGTTCTAAAGCGATCATATTATACTTTCAAATATATTCCCTTTAATGTAACGTTTTTAAGAGGGTGGAGGTGTGCTTTTAACGCCCTATGTAAGCAATTAGGTTAGTCTCGAAAACAGTAAAGGGCTTTCAAGTAATTGTCACCTTATATATCTGAAATTCTCATATATAAAAAAAACCAGTATACTATTTAAACGACTAGACAGATTTCCATGCAATTGGGTATACTGTTACCGTACCGTTACCTAACCGTTACCGTACCGTTACAAACTATTAAAGTCCACTGTTGAACATAGACCTCTCGGTATATTACCACTTGACAAGCGGGTTGACAACCGCAGTTTTTAATTTTAAGTCCATATTGGGAAAATGCTGCTGCCTATCCCCTAATTTGTTTGGCTTTGTCGCCCCTTAGGACAACCACGTGATGATATGGGATAGTGGATATTCTTACACCGCCACTACACGATAAGAAATTTAGTACAAAGGTAGCTAATTAACTTGTGTGACTCATGGCGTCCTGGAAAAATGCTGTAAGGCACAACGTTACAAGACTTATGTAGGTTTACAGTTTCATTTTAATATTTCAAGAAATATTCAACATTTCTGCAATCAACTAACCGTTTTTCCTGTGGCAAATTGAATATTCAAATTAATTAAAGTAACTTGAAACCAAATGCAGACCCTTCCCTGTTTTATTAATCAACTTGTAGTTTCAAGGACGTAAAAAGCGTGCATATTTGAGTACTGGTCCGAGAAAAAAAGTAATAAGTGAAGTTCCAACCATTAAACGTGCCACTGGTGGTCATGTGCTTACTTTTGATTCTTAGTGGGTTTTACGGCAAGAAAATGTCCACCTAGCCGCCCCAGTGCGTGTTAATATATTTTCGATATATAATTTTAACTTCACAGACATGAGATGAGAATGTATCATGACAACGTATTTATTTAAATAAATCAGGGGTGACAAACGAACACACAGTACACCTGATGGTAAGGAAATGTGTTGACCCATACACATCTAGAACTATCTTCAATTGAAAATCAAGAGGACTAAGATGGAATGCCTCACTTTCAGTAACACAGTAGTATTAAGCTGATATTTTACGCTGGTATTCTGAACTACATTTATAGCGGCTATAAAATAAATGTCAATATAGTTAAAGATAAAATAATTAAAAAGCCTAAAACACGACGGATTCAACGCGGTTGGGCATCGTTCGGGAAATTACGACACATCCTCTCGTCAGGTATACCTCAAAACCTGAAAACTAGATTGTACAACCAGCGCGTGTTACCAGTGATGAGTTACGGATCTGAGACGTGGTCCTTCACTGCTGGCCATATAAGAACGCTCAAGATCGCTCAGCGAGCTATAGAGAGAGCTATGCTCAGGGTTTCTCTGCGTGATAAACTTAGAAATGAGGATATCCGCATTAGAAGCAGAGTGGGCTAAGGCCCAACGGATTAGTAAGCTGAAAAGACAATAGGCTGGCCGTATAGATCGAAGAACCGAAAATCGATGGGGAAGAAAGGTTTTTGAGTGGCAGCCTCGTACCCCCACTACATGGAGTGACGACCTGGTAAGATATGCAGAAAGTGGATGAATGCAGGTAGCTCAGCACCGTGTTTTGTGTAATTCTTTGGGGAAGGCCTATGTGCAACAGTATACTTGTGAACGGCTGTAATAATGATGATGATGACTAATACTAAAGAACAGTCGAAAACAAATACTTTAATTACTGTAATAGACATTTTAATTTCTATTTCTTTTCCCTTCTCCCCCGGATCTCTGTGCTGAACAGACGTGATACACTTAGTTCTTTTTTCAAATAATTAAAAATTTTCGAAATTGTGAAGTGTTAAAATTACATCATAAATTACTTACGTTTAATAATCTAGTGCATAATATTCACACTTACACTTTACACTCAAGAATTATAAATATTAAATACTCCAGTAATATCTTACAATTTATGGTTTCTATGTCCGGATATTCTGATAATATATTGTTTTGAAATATTTACTTTTCAGAAATATGAAAATTATTATTGTACACTGCAACCCATTACTATTTTGATTCGAAATGGATGATAACTCTTTTATCACAGCCGAAGTTGATATCTCTAATAGGATAGAATATCTTTCACTAAGTGATCTAAACAGCCTTAAATTTTTTAAATCGGATATAAACAGTAAACACACATTTTCAATTGTTACATTGAATATAAGAAGCATTAATTGTAACTTAGTAATTATTTATAGCATTTATATCTAGTCTAGATATGTCCATAGATGTTTTTTGTTTTGGCAGAATGTTGGACTAGTGTTAGTAATCCGCCACCGAGTCTCAAAAATTATAACATTTTCTGGACGAAAAAAATATTTAAATCAAAATGATGGGGTGGTTGTATACGTCCGAGAAGATATTAAAGCATCCTCTTATGAGCCAACCTTTCATGATGGAAACTGCCTTATAATAAAAATCACGCCAGATTATACAATTATACGCTCATACCGTCCGCCTAGTTTTCGTAATGCTAGTAAATATTTAGAATCCATTGACGCGGTAACTAGTATCTCAACTAAAAATGTAATATTTACTGGTGATATTAACTTAGATATTCTATTACCACCTCACAAGAATTTAAATATATGCTCACGGTACCTGAGTAAATACTTACATTGCTTCAAAATTTATAACTCTTGGAAAACTATTGTTTTTGAACAGCAAATGACTGATCATTCACCCACAAATGCTTTATATAAACAATGCTGGTGTTAATAAAGATATATTAAAATATAAAAAAATAACCGTTAATTATGAAAGGATCAAAGAAATAATGCTGGGAGAAAACTGGCATGATGTGCTACATATTAGTAACATAAATTCAGCCATTGAGCTTTTCACGAATAAACTTTATTCATTGGTTAAACAGAACTCGCAAATCAAAACTATTACTAAAAAGCACCAACCTCTCAAACCATCGATAACAAGAAGAGTGGTAAGATCTATAAGAAAAAGAGATAATCTACATATAAAAACTAAAATGTTACCGGATAATGAAGAACTAAAGGTTAAGTATATAAAATATAGAAACATGTGTAACAAAATTATTAAAAATCTGAAAAAAGAATATTATAAAAATAAATTAATAAAAAATCAAGGAAATACAAAAGGAACGTGGAAGATAATAAAAGAAGTGTGTAATTTAAATGTCGCAAAGAGGCCTTCTAATACTTTACTAAATATAAGCAACCATCCTACACAGTCGCTTAATGAAGTAAATTTATTTTTCACCTCTGTCGGTGAAATACTTACATAAAATACCCTACAGAAGATGAATACCTCTGATCGTTAACTTGCGTTATTGATAAATAAAACTAACCCACCAGTTGGCTCTATGTCCCTTACACCAACTGATCCCGTGGAGGTCAGGAATATTGTCCTCGGACTCCAATCGCACAGTGCTCCTGGCTGGGATAATATCACAGCTAAATTACTAAAGACATTTATAATATTCCTCGTGGATCCTATCACACATATATGTAATTTGAGTCTTGAAACAGGCAATTTTCAGCAGCTTTCAAAAAAGCTATTGTGTGTCCTATTTATAAAGCAGGTAACCCCCCATAATCCTACAAATTATAGACCTATCTCTATTCTTTCAACTCTGTCTAAGGTGTTAGAAAAGTTGGTTGAAAAGAGGCTCATGCGATATTTTGAGTTTAATAATCTACTGAGTGAAAATCAATTTGGATTCAGAGAAGGTAAATCAACCGAAGACGCAGTTCTAACGCTAACTAGAAAAATCTCTACATATCTCGACGGTGGATACAAGTGCATGGGTGTCTTTTTAGACCTCCAAAAGGCTTTCGATACCGTTTCGATTCCAATCCTTTTGGCCAAGTTGGAGAATATGGGAAAAATAATAAGTATAATAAGACACCTACGAAAGGGGTGCCCTCCCATATTTTAAAAAATACAAAATCCCACTCATTACACAAAACTCAGAAAACCTACCAAAAAAAAAGAAAAAGAAACCCAACCGAATCGAAAAAAAAAAACCCCGAAAATTCCCCTAAACAAGGAGCAGGACCTGATACCGACGTTAGAATAAATTTCAATAAATTCTAAATAAAATTCATACATATCCATGCAATCGTAGTAGTCGACCTGGCCAGTGTAACTGTTCCTTTTTGTTGCGCGTAGATTCAATAAAGTACCTTGGGGTTGAAATTGATGATAAAATAAATTGGAAAATGCACATAATGTCATTGCCTACAAGATTGAGAAAACTCATCTATGTTTTTAAAACTCTAAGAACAGTTGTTGACTACAAATTAGCATTACAAACCTATAAAGCCCTTGGTGAATGCATTATTAGGTATTGTATCTGTGCTTGGGGCACTGCAGCAAAATCCTACCTTGATCAATGCAGAACGTGCACAACATGCAGTACTGAAAGTGTTATTCTCCTTACCCTTCAGACATCCCACAACAGCTGTCTATGACAAAGCCAATGTTCTTAGTATTAGAAAATTATTTATTTACGAAAGTCTACGCCATTATCACAAAAATATGTTCCTTACTTGCCTAAATCATCTTCGAGGCTTGACTGTTGTCTATTATTGTCATTAATATACACAACTCCATACATAACAGATATGCGCTAGTGAGTAGCCCTTTCTTTACTAATTTTTGTTTTCTTGATTTAAGTAGTTCTGTTGAATAACTTATAATGTTCCTTATCTTATGGCATAAATTAATAATGCAATGTTATGGGAGAAGCCACTGGCTCCTGAAACACAGTTTTACACTAGTTTAGGAGCCTATGGATTCACTGAAATATTTATTGTAATATTTTATGTCAAATAAAGTTTATTATTATTTAACTTAAAGATTAGATTAGAACGAGTGCACGCGCCTATGGACACCATTGAGGTTTGTTGTCTGCCTAGGTGATAGAACCTCAATATATGTCTGCCATGCAAAAGATATATACTAAATAATATTATAGAAAACATATATAAATTGCAGCTTTATTGAAATAACGTAAATTATAAAAAAATGTATTTGTTTACCTATCTGCCATAACAATGGAACTGCCATAGGTGTCTGCCAATATTATTTTTCAGTAACTTTTATTGAATAATATAGAAGCGGCAGACTTATTACCTAAAAACCTTTCCAAAATTCGTGACTATCTCTTGGACTGTTATACGACCTTTTCTAACCGACTTAACTATCACTTTGGGAGGGGCTTTGTCATTTAATTCCCTGGCACTCTTCTAAGGCTTCGTCTAGACCTAAAGCTTCATTAAATACAAAGTAATATATCCCTTGGAAGGGTTTAACCTGCAAAACGGTTTTACCATTTACACTACTATGTAAGCAATTAATTAAAGTATCGATAGAGTTTTAGTAAGTCGTTGTTTTAGAATTATAGTTTTTTTTTTAAATAATATACTATGTAAAAGAATGTTTTATAAATTCTCAAAGAAAAATAATGAAACAGATACATTTCGAGGTAAGAAAACTATAAAAGGGTTCTGTATATTATCTTTAAAAACTTCTCTTTTTTTCCAAATTTAACTCTCCTACGTATTTTTTTATAGAATAAGACAAACGAGCACACAGTTCACCCAATGGTACGGGGGTGCTGTGGCCCATAGACATCTACTTGTATTCTCGATTAAGTATCAAAATGCAAATGCGTTCACTCATTGATCACATTTTTTATCAACGCTCACTTGTTAAGGTTATTCGTTGCCTAATTATTTTGCAACTATTAAACTGTATTGTAAATTATAATACAGTTTATTTGCTATAATAAGTAGCTATATATATAATCGCTATAGAGGTGCCAAGTAGGTGTCTTTTAATAATATAATAATAAAAATAATAATAGCACGCTCAAAATGGATGTCGGGGCGGCGGTCGTAGAACCAAGGAACCACTCCTCATAGACGCGGTCATTGGCAAAATGGTGAAACGCAACCGTCGGAACTTCCCCGCCGCCCGGATTGATTACAGAAAGGCATTTGACTCGGTGCCCCATACATGGCTAAAGAGGGTCCTCGAGCTGACCAAGATTGACTGTACAGTTCGAGACTTCCTCGAGCAGTGTATGGGGCAGTGGAGTAAGATCCTCTGTCATCTAGGCGAGCGGATGACGGCTGCGGAAAGTCGCATAAGGACGAGGATAAGAAGGGGTATATTCCAGGGCGACTGTCTGAGTCCAATCTGGTTCTGCCTCTCTTTGAACCCTCTCAGTACTTTACTGGAGGGCTCCGGGAGGGGATTTCAACTTCGGAAAGGAGGTACAAAAGTGAACCCACCTTTTCTATATGGATGACCTCAAATTATTCGCCTCCAGTCGCTCCCATCTTATGGAATTGCTAAACATCGCTTGTGAATTTAGCAATTCTATTAGAATAGAGCTGGGGACGGATAAGTGTGCGGTCCTCCATGTTGAAAAGGGAAGGGTTGCTAAATCTGAGGGCATAGACTTATCTATGTCCGTCAACTTAAGGACCCTTTCCGAGGCTGAAACATACCGATACCTGGGTATGTCACAGAACATCGATATCGATGAGGCTGGTATGAAACAGCCAGTTTGCGACGTGTTTTATGCCCACTTGACCAAAGTGCTTAACAGCCTTTTGTCCGGTGTGAATAAGACACACGTATATAACGGCTGGGTCATGCCTGTCATCATGTATACCTTTGGCATACGCAGGTGGAGTCAGACTGAACTTAACGCCCTGGATAGAAAAGTCCGCACTACAATGACGTCCCATAGGATGCATCATCCGAGATCGTCGGTAATGAGGTTGTACTTGCCGCGAAAGCATGGTGGGCGTGGGTTTTTGAGCGCGCTCACCATGCATAATCGCGAAGTGTGCAGCCTCCGTAATTACTTCCTGGCGAGATCGGATGATCCATTCTACAATGACGTCATATCTAATGATAAAGGACTTACCCCTCTATCTTTAGCCAACGAGCAATGGCAGGACCCGGAAGTACAGAGCATTTCCGACCGGGATACCGTATGGAAGGAGAAGGAGCTCCACGGGAGGTACTACAGGGCTCTACATGAGCCCCACGTCGATACAGTCGCCTCCCTCAACTGGCTACGTTTCGGTGACCTCTTCGGGGAAACCGAAGGTTTTATCTGTGCAATACAGGATCAGGTTATTAAGACCAAAAACTATCGGAGATACATCCTAAAGGATGGCACTGTCGACGTCTGTCGAGCTTGTAGTCATCCCGTTGAGTCACTTAGGCATGTAATCTCCGGTTGTTCGGCGCTTGCTAACTCTGAGTACTTGCACAGGCACATCCTAGTAGCCAGAATTCTACACCAGGAGCTCGCTCTGAAATACGGTCTCGTGGACCGGAAATTCCCGTATTCCAAAGTACTTGCCGCAAGCCGTGCTCGAAAATGACCGCGCCAGGCTCTACTGAGACCGGGCCATCATCACAGACAGGACTAATCTTGCGAATAAGCCTGATATTGTGCTGATGGACCGGGCATAGCCAAGGATATTTTTGGTCGACGTTACCATTCCGTATGACGAGAACCTCGTGAAAGCCGAAACAGATAAGCAAACAAAATCTGGACCTGGCTCACGAGGTGACCGACATGTGGGGTGGTCTGCCGACCGAAATTATTCCTGTAGTCGTCTCTTCAAACGGGCTAATCCCAGTCAGCCTCTCAGGTCATCTGAGGCGGCTGGGACTACGTGGCGGACCGCTCCAGGCTCAAATGCAGAAGGCGGTGCACCTCGATACCGCCCGCTTCGTCAGCCGGTTTCTTTCCCTTTCCCCATAAAACTCGGCCGTTTGGTCTCTCCTGCTGAGGGCCTCCATCTGGTTGGGCTTTTATTTATTTATTTATTTTTATATATATTCAATTTTATTGATATTTATGTATATTTATCTTTTCATTTCCATTTATAATTATATATTTATAGAACCCAACCAGATGAGAAAACTATATTGATACCCCCAATAATAATAATAATAATATGTCTAGGGCGCTGTCGACATTTAATCTGCTTCTGCTTAATAAATCTGCTGCTGTATGGTCTCCGCATCTCTACACTCACCATACTAAACACAGCAGCATTTAGCTGATATTTTACGCCGGTATTCTGTCTGCTGATATTATACCCCTGTCGAGCTGACCAATTCGTGCTACAACCATAATATAGCTGCAGAATGTATCTACAACGTCTATGCGTAACGTAGATGCTATGGCCAGCAAAAGACGACGGAAAGTCATTTATTTAAAATGCCATACCCTATTGATCTCGTGAGGCGAGACCGCTTGGTTTTCATGTTATTGAGTTAATAGTTTAAATAAATATTGTAAAATAACTACAAGTGCGTATCCAAATCACAAAAATATATAACCAACAAAAATCTTATCGATAATCCAAGCAATATTTGACGTAATATCGGGGTCAAACAATCGTCTCGAGTCATAACTGGGCGTCTTGTTCGTCCAGTTAAACGAAAAACACGGGCACAGTACGCCCAGACGAGATGTAGCTAGAATCTTTTGCGTTTATTTTCTTTGTGATTTGATTTTAGCAGCGGGTGCTGCTTGTTCTAATGTTGGTTATTTTAAAAATTATGCTCCTAGAAAGACTTTGGGCTGATAGTTGTTCCTTAAATTCAGAGTAAACGACTTTATAGATTTTATTGAAGCGTCAAAGCGTAGTAAGACTATCTACCTTCCCATTTTGTCCCATGAGTGTAGGAAGATCGATTAACGACAAGCGAATCTTGTGGCTTGCGAAGATCAGAGAGAGCGAATGTTAATGGAAATTTAATTTTGTATCCAATTTGACGATGATGGTAAATATTTTTAATTGTGAGAGAGATATATGGCCAATAAGTATTATTCACAACTTTGTTCTAGCTTATTGTTATATCATATAAACCTAACAAATAAGCCATCTATACCATCTACATAAATAAAGTAGTAGCGACTGTTTGCAATATTGAACTGACTTTTTGAATAAAACTAGTTTTGCAGATTTTATCGCGTTTAATTTAAATTTTTTTTCTTAGTTTCATTCTCAACGTTTCGGTTGGTTGATCGGTCATGGGGCGGAATGACCGTTTGAGGTCCCGTCCCGATGCCTTGTTTAACCGGTGGTATGCCTGGATTTGGATTTATTTTATTACTAATAGGATTCTAAGCAGACGGTTGTATCCCGACATCTTTTCTATTGAAATTTGGATGTTTTTTTTTAATTTCAAAAGCGTCGCGTATCATCCACGGTCAAATCGAGGTCATGCGAAAATGTGGTTCGTCAAATCTGAAAAAATGGCGGGGAAGACCTCGAACATGTTAATAGACTGTTTAATTTTAATACAATAGAATCGCTAAAATTGTTTTATTAAATCAATTTAAATATATATTTATTGTAATTATCGTGTTAATCTTATAATACATTAACTAGCTTTTATTAAAGTCAAGGACATTTCTATGCTTTTAAGGCACAAATCACCATTTTTAGAATTTCACATATTTTCTTGGCTACAGTCATTCTCACCGTTCTAGACACCGTTCCAATCGGGTGAACAAAGAGAAGCTGGCTAGTAATATGATTCCTTTGCCGTACGCATTTAGAGCTACAAAGCAAATCGTTTAATTCAAATACGTTGTTTATAGAAAACGAAGAAGTGAATAGATACACGTGCAATGTTTGCTTGTCAGACGGTGGCACGAGGCAATTAATGCACACATTTTGCTACAAAATATACTCTGTACTGCATTTTTGCTACTCTGTAACTGAGCTTGAGACTGGATAAAATTAATGGTAAATCTGTCTAGATTTACATTCTAAACAAAAAAAATTTCTATACTAAAAATCTTATTCATTGAATGAATAACTGATGAATGATTTTTTTATAATATTAGTGACAAACAAGCAAACAGTCCACCTTTTTTTTAAATTTAATTTATTTAATATAAGAAAAAAAAAATCAGAAAATCACAATATAAACATCACAAAAACCCTTACGGGTTTGTCTGGATGTTGAGACACTTTTGAGCAATCTGTTGACATTAGTTTATATATATTATTATTTAATAAGAACATCAAATATAG
Organism: Parnassius apollo; assembly: GCA_907164705.1. Lineage (NCBI taxonomy): Eukaryota > Metazoa > Arthropoda > Insecta > Lepidoptera > Papilionidae > Parnassius > Parnassius apollo. The sequence continues at coordinate 58,631 of CAJQZP010001171.1, forward strand.
TATTAACAGTACGATACCAGATAGTAAGTGTTATCATTAGTCCATTGAAATTCTTCATTCTTATTTATCAGCCGTAAAAAAATTAGTACGGAACATAGACCTCTACCGTTGTAGGGAGGAATTGCCTTTATCATTACTTTGTCAGGTGAATAGACAATCGCTGTACCAGCCATTACGCACTTTTAACCCTACTCATCGTCACCAGTCTAGGTATTTTACTTCTGACTTAAACGACCATCATATATAACCTAGTATACATATCGTACAACATAGTATAACCATCATACCATCATCTCGTTTAAGTCGGAAGAAGTCGTTAGACTTTTATAAAATTTCTTATTGTCGCCACTTACGACACCTACGATATGAAATTGGGTGATATTTTCCCTGGCGCGCTCACCGCATGGCAAGTATTGGCATCTACAATTTCCTAAATTAATAAAAAGAAAGAAAAACCAAAAGCCTAAGATGAATATTTAATAATAATTGATTCTCTTACTCTTTAAAACAGATAACAGTGGGTGCACTCCTGCTTGGCAATAAAAAAGAGGGTGGTTCTAGTACATATTAACTCCTAAAACTAAGTACGTAAAGGTTTTTTGGATAGTAGAACTTCTTTCTGCCTGGGAGTCTCATTATCACAACCATGACAGTTCTTTACAAGTCCACTGCTGAACATAAGTCTCCCCCAAGGAATTCCACAGAGCACGGTCCTGAGCCACCTGCATCCATCGACTTTCTGCATGTCTTACCAGGTCGTCACTCCATCTAATAGGCTACGAAGAATTTTGCTTACTGATACGAGGCTGCCACTCGAGCATCTTTCGTCGCCATCGGTTGTCGGTTCTTCGAGCTGTATAGCCTGCCCATAGCCACTTCAGTTTATTTTTTGTGCACTGATGCATGCAGGTTACATAGAGCCAGTATAATAGCAGGTTGGGAGGAATTCAGGCTGAGAATTAGGCTGTAAGTTACTTTATTAATAAAGTTCGGTATAAATGTGTTTTGCCTTACGTCCTATAACAGTAAAGATCAGTGACCGCCGGTGTGCTTTTCGTTGTTGATAAAGTATTAGAATTAGAAAATTGTTTGTTTATCTCAGTAGTAATGTAAATTTCAAAATATTAAGGGATTAAGCGTATATTTCAGATGTCACTCAACTAAATGTAGACTTAATGAATGCCGAAATTTAGTTTGTTTCACAAAATTAACGAAATTTATTTGGGAATATTTCTTAAAGGAAGACATTTTAATATGACATGGTTGAAGAGACGACTAAATGGAAACGTCAAGTTAAAAACCGTTAATGTTATTTTTAAATTGTTGAGATTCTATCCTTCTTTGAAAAAATATTAATTTATAATTTTATTACTTTTATATAATTTTATTGTGTACACCGTGATCAGGGCGGGACCAGAGAACTCGACTAAATAAATCACATCATGTTCTGGGTTTGAATGACAGTAATGGCTTATACCTGGTGGAGCCATGTTTAATATTATGGTTGTAGCATGAACGTGTCAGCTCGACCGGAGAGGAACCACGTTCTTAATCACCAGAATACTAGCGCGAAGTAGTTGCTTAATGCTGTTGTGTTTTAAACAACACACACTACAACACTTTTTATTGGAAACAAGGCATTCCATCTTAGCCGTCAGAGGTGACAACGTATCTGCATTTTTATCGCGGATGAGTGTACGTACCCATAGGTGGGCCTCAACATCCACTTAACGTCGGGTAGGCTAAGTGCACGTTTTTTACCCTTATCCTATACAAAATAAAATCGCTGATATTTTATAATGATTACTTATATTTACGCGAACACTACACATGAATATAACTAATTTTTAGGATTTTATCACGTTTATACACAAAAAAAAAAACACCCCAGAGCGCAAAAAAAAAAAAGAAAAAAAAAAAAAAAAAAAGAACGTTTTTTAATTTTACTGATATTTATGTTTAGTATCAAAAACAAAGCAGTGGAGGTGTTATTGCTTTACAGAAGAAATATGTAGGTAAAAAACTAACTCTTATTTAGTTATTTTGTATATAATATGATAAGTAATATATTTGTCAATTTTATATAGATTTTAAAGATTCTCTTATTTTTAAATAGACTATACCTCGGCCTTCAAAGATGGAAAAAAAATTATGTAACTATTTAGAGACGATATTCTATTGTTAACTTGAGTGGTATTCGTCAATCCATTCAAAGGAGTCAAAAAGTTGAACTTTAAATAAAAATTAGAAGTCAACTTTAAAGTACTGAAAATAATAAAATTATTTCCATATAACCGTGTAGTGAATTAAGAATATCCACTACCCTATATCATACCGTGGGTGTGTTAAAAAGCGACAAAGGTAAACAAATCAGGAGATGGCCAGCTGCGTCTTTCTAACAACAAATAAAAATCTGTGGTTGCTAGTCCGCTTGTCAAGCGTGGCAACTATGGCAAACATTCTCCCCTATGAGGCAATCTAATCAATCACGAGGAGGCCTATGTTCAGCACATACATTACAATATAGTATCTGAAGTCGGGGCTTAAATTCCAAAGGCTTCCTCTATACACTATTCATAGCCATATCACTATTTCTATTTTGTACGTATTCTAAAGCTTTTAAGTTAAAATTGTATTATTATTTTTTGGTATTTTATTAAATCTTTCATTATTAAAATAATGTCATTTAGATCGAACTTCGGGCACGGCGGCAAGCCCCAACGGAGACTAGCCATCGGCGTAGGACAGAATAAAGTGCCCAAGTGTATGTGAAAGCACAAGTGCACTCTCTATTCCCTTACTCTCATGGTCCGATGGGACGATAAACCGACATAACCGGAGAGAGATCAAGCGCAGTACCAACGGCTTTACGTGCTTTCCGAGGCACGAGGATGAGATACTGCCTACTTCCTGACTTCGGTCAGCTACTGATTATTTCTTGACGGAAAAACTCAATAACTGGCATTTTTTGATCCGACCCGGGATTCGAACTCGGGACCTCATGATCAGCAGTCGCACTGCTACAACCAATAGACCAACGAGACAGTCAATTAAAATACAGAGGCGTTGTAATCCATACCAATAAAAATGGTCTCCAGTTCTATTAAACAGAGCAGCATTATAATGACTTTCCACGCTGGTATTCTATGCAAGCGTGGTTCTTCCCCGGTAGAGCCAATCCATTCGAGCTGCAACCATAACACGATGCAGGGTGACTCTACCACGTATAAGCATTTTAAATATTGTATTCTTAGAAGTTACTCAAAAAATTAACATCATCTTAACAATTATTTAAAATTGCTCTTAATACCTTCACTAAATGACAATAAGAAACATGTGAGATATTTCTAATTTGCTTTAGGGACTTTCATACATAGGATGACGAAGGTCCCATCGTTTACCAACGAACCAAAATTATACAGACAAAAAATTACTTTAATTGGAATTAAATACCACGTATGCCTCATCTGTTATAAGAGCCGCTAATATGGAGTTGATACTTCCTATATTCCTATACTTCCTACATCCAATATTAGCACTTAATTTAAGTAAACAATCAAAGATTTTAAGTAAGGATTTTAGTGGTTGTAATAAAGACATCTCTTGTTCGTCTTCATCAACGTTACTCCGTAAACATTTCGTGTAGAAATTTCAAATAATCGATATATATTTTCTAGCGGATTATTAACTGCACACAACCTCTATTTTGATACCTTTAATGCTCTAGAAATTTTTTAGTTCCGACATGCATTGAGGTAATATTTCCACATAGCTATAAGGATTCTTGCACTGCCTTAAGTCGACTTTTACGACACCCACGGGACGACGGAGAAGGATTCTCTTACGTTGCTGTTATATTTTGTCCGTAACCACACAGCGCGAATAAAGAAGAAATAAAAAAATTAAATTAAAATGTCTATGTGAGAAAGGTGATGTGCTGTATGTATGGTAGCGTAATAAAATCCACTCCCTCATAATTTGTGGGGGTCGTAAAAGGCGACAGAGGGGAACTGAAACAATAAATGGGGAGCAGTATCTTTCTGGTAAGAGCTTAAAATTTAAAATGATAAATAAAGGTGGCTCCACCTGCCGAGCCTTGAAGCTATGGTAAATATACTTCTTACGATGCCATTTATGAGAGAGGCCTATAATCAGCAGTGGAATTTTCAGAGGCTGTGACGAATAAATACATGTAGAATGTTTTCATATGTGGTAGAGTCACAATGCAGCTATATTATGGTTGTAGCACGAATGGGTCGGCTCGACCGGGATAACAATTGCTTATTTAATTTGCAAAACGCTCTCACAGAATACCAGCGTAAAATAGCAGTTTAATATTGCTGTGTTTCGTATGGTGAGTTTAGAAATTGACGGCTCCGTGGCTCAGTGGCTTAGCAATGAGTTACAGCGCTAAAGGCCGCGGGTTCGAATCCCGCACGGAACAAATATTTGTATGGCCTACAATTAATTGTTCCGGGTATAGATGTTTGTCTTTGTGAAATTTATGTTTGTAAACTGCCCCCATAACACAGGAGAAAATCCTAGGGTGGAGGTAACGTTTTAAAAAAAAAGACATCCGGAGATCCTTTTTTACTGGAAACGAAGCATTCCATCTTAGTCCTCAGGGGTGTCCACGCATCTGCGTTTTGATTATTAATCGAGGACAAATGTAGATGTCTATGGGCCATAGCACCCACTTATCATCAGGAGCACTGTATGCCCGTTGGTCACACTTATTCTACTAAAAAACGTAGAAGTAATCTATAGAGGAAGCAAACAATGTTCCGAAGTAAAATTTTGAAAGGCTGTAATGAATGAATTATTGTAAAAGTGTCGAACGATTAGTCAATAGCTTTAATTGTACATACATAAACACTCACGCCTGTCACCCAGAGGGGTAGGCAGAGACTACAGACTTCCATTTGGCACGATCCTGACACACCTCTCTCGCCTCCTTCACATCCATACACCTACGCATGCATGCTCGTCGGTTAAGGGTACTCCTAATTTGGCCCGTTTTCAATAAATCGCCAATTTGGTCGATAAATTTTCGCCTAGGACGTCCCTTTCCGACACTGCCATTCACTTCTGCAACATAAGTTTTCTTTGTCACTCTTTCCTCATCCATTCTTTCCACATGACCAAACCACCGAAGCATTCCTTTCTTAATCCTGGTCACAACATCATCTTCAAACCACACTCTTCTCTTATCACACAATTTTTCACCCTGTCATTCAGATTCAGCCCTAACATACTCCTTAACGACCGCATTTCTACTGCATTTATTCTACTCTCGTGCTTCTTCTGCCATACCCAACTTTCACTACCATACGTTAAAGTAGGGACCAACACAGCATTGTGAATTGCCATACGTGCCTTTTTTGACACATTTTGACTCTTCACAATAGAGTGCAGGGCTCCATTTACTCTGTTTCCTGCTATAATTGTATTGCTAGGCAATAAAAACCTGCGGTTTTAACCCACTTGCCAACCTTAGCTACATACATTTCATACCCAGCAATTTACGGGAGAGGTCCATAGAATACTATAATTGCATACATAATAGAACGAGGGAGTGGGCGGAGCCCGTATAGCCACTAAAATGTCACCTAACACGTCAATTCACACGTATAAATATCAACACGAGATGTGTTTTGACGTTACAATCGTTTCCATATTTCGCATGCAAATTATTTAGAAAATGTCAAATTGCACGCTATTTACAAATAAATATGTATTAAAATCTGTCTGTCAACAGAGGGAATCGGGTTTGTAGTAGTAATAATACGACGTAATTTCTTGTATGTGTGCTCACGGCGACGCCTCTCCTCGTACAAAATAAGGTTGAAAGCCATTCTGTTGTGTATTATCTTAATATATATAAATTACGTGTCACTTTATTTGTCCGCGATGGACTCCTAAACTACTTAACGGATTTTAATCAAATTTGCACATCGTGTTTAGTTTGGCCCAACTTGAGAGATAGAATAGTTTTTTGCCCATAAGTGACCCACAAATTTTTTTGCGAATTTAAGTAATTTTAATAGGACATGACAAATTGTCGTCGAAAAGGGCAGAACAACGTCTGCCTGGCAAGCTAGTAGTATTCTGTGGAGAAGTCTATGTTCAGCAGTAGACTATTTTATGCTAAAATAAATTAATGAAAACCTGAGTAAGTAACGTATGAAATCTTGTTACAGGTACAATACGCGCCGAGGGTAAGAATATTTATCAAGTCTAGTATGAAAAACGGTAGAATACAGGAAGGAGACACATTGGTTTTAGGTACTGTTGTGCATTTACTACTTTGTTAAATTGTAATGTCTAAAATATAATTTCTTTTAATTTAATTTTATGTAGAGTAGCAATGATAAGTTGTAACCAGCACTGGGAGACCTACTTACGCTGAACGTTTTAAGGTCATTGCCATTGTATGCAAAAAAAAAAAACACCTCCAACCAACGGCTTTAAGTGCTTTTCGAGACACGGGCTCCGTTCCTGACTCCGTCCAGCTACTGAAGATTTACTGACGGAAAAAGTAAAAAAATTGTTTTTTTTTGTCCCAACCCGGAATTCTAACCCAGGACCTCATGATCAGTTATTTGATAATAGGTATATCACGTTTGTCATAAATACGTGGTAGAGCCATACTGCAGTTATATTAGTAGTATAGTTGTAGCACGAATGGGTCAGCCTAAGCAACCGGGGAAGGACCACGCTCTCACAGAATACCAACGTGAAATAGTAGCTTAATGCTGCTGTATTTCGTATGGTGAGTGTAGAGAACCCGGGATCCTTTTTACTGGAAACGAGGCATTTTTTCTAAGTCCTCACGGATGACAACGCATCTGCATTTTGATTCGTAATCGAGGATAAATGCAGATGTCTATGGGCCACAGCAACCACTTACCATCATGTGGACTGTGTGCTCGTTTGTCACCCTATCATATATAAAAAAAACTAAAAAAATTTTGTTTTTTTGTCCCAACCCGGGATTCGAACCCAGGACCTCATGACCAGTTATTTCATAACAGATATTTCACGTTTGTCATAAACAGTATTATAAGACCGCAATTTCCCAGAATTTATAAGGGTTTCCTTGTATTTACCCCAATAATTGCCTCCTGCGATATTCACGGGAGGAAATAAAGTAATGGATTCTTTTACATTGTCAACATATGACGCTCTAATTCTTTAAGTTGTAGAGCCACCCTACAGCTATATTTATTGTAGCCCGAATTCGTCAGTTCGACCGGAGTAGGACCACGCTCTCACAGAACTGTTGTGATGTATATCGTATTATGAGTGACTAGACGGCTCCATGGCGCAGTGGAGCAACGAGTTGCGGCACGCTTGTAGGCCATAAAATTATTTGTGGCCTACAACTATTGTTACGAATCTGGATGTTTGTTCTTGTGACATTTATGTATGTAAACTGCCTCCACGGTACATGAGCAAATCTTAGTGTAGGCATTACGTTATTTAAAAAAGTGTAGAGAACAGAAGACCCTTTTTACTGGAAACGAGGCATTCCATCTTAGTCCTCAGGGGTGAAAATGCATTTGCAATTTTTTTATTATTATTCGATGATAATTGTTTATGGGCCACAACATCCACTTACCATCGGATGAACTGCGTGCTCGTTTGTCACCTTTACATTTAAAGGTGTTTTATGATTAGTTCATAGTTAAACCATTATATAGTTTATTAAAAGGATGAATATATACATACCTAACCATATACCTGAATGAATATATACCTAACCATATAGTGGCGGGGTTAGAATATCAAATACTCCATATCATCCCGTGGGTGTCGTATGGAGCGACAGAGACAAACTGAACCAGAAGATTGGTAGCAGCATCTTCTTAATAAAGAACGAAAAAAAAAAATACTGCGGTTACCAAACCGCTTACCAAGCGTGGAAACTATAGCAAGTATTCCCACTACTAGCTAATCAATAGGGGAGAAACTATGTTCAGCAATGGACTATTGATGGATTGTAATGGTAATGGTGAATTTAATCACAGGTAATAAGTTTCCACAGAACAGTGAACATGAAACCGTTTTTGTTATAACATAGCCGCATCGTGAGTGGAAGCAGAAAAAGATACTCGTAATATTTTTGCGATATAATATATTTAACATCGCAAAAAATATTACCTTTTCAGGTTTACTTATATTTTAGTAAAAGAGTAACGTTCTTATTTTATTTGTTATTCTTTTCTAAGTAGCTTTATTTTTCAGGTTGTCAAGCAGCGGCAAATCCTAACAACCTCACTTATAAATGGTTCGTGAACAGCGATCAAATAATTGGGAATGTTAACAATGAAATTGTAAGTACAAAGAACTAAGTACCCATAAAGAATTTTTTAATAAATAAAATATAATAATAATAGAACTAAATAATTTTTCCCCAAATTTCAACCATACCTGCATATAGTGTACCCTGCAAACCGAAAAATATTGCTATTACTATCCAAAGTATTTGTGATGGGATTCAGTTATTGGTGTGATAGTAGCGGTTCTGATCTCACCAACTTCCAGACACGCGTGGTGACTTTGAAATTCAAGTTACGCATGCCACTTGAAAAGGTCTATTATATAGGATTACTCGTTGTTATTGTTACGAGTTTGTATTTAGGCTAAAAATTGATTTTGTTTTGCGAGTGGAACTTTTGTACCGCTGAATATCGCAGTACATACAGGGAGCCTAAATCGATCAACCCCCAGCCACTGGTGATCAAACCATCTATATATATATATATATATATATATATATATATATATATATATATATATATATATATATTAAAGTAGGTACTAATTACCATAACTAACTTAACATTTTTCCCACAGTATACTTAGCCAGTATACTTACACAGTATACTCAGTTAGTAATTTCATAATATTATAGTCTCTACGGGTCACGACAGGGAAGCGGTTCTCTAAATTTCACTCAAACAAAGATCGATGCTTGTCAGCACAAAAGAGATTGTTATTTCTAATTTTAAGCGTTCATTTCACGTCCTCAGCGATGAAAGAAAATTCTGTAAGAAACTATCAAGGACACGATTTTTATTAATTTTTAGTAACAAAGGAGCTTACAGTCTATCTGATAATACACTTATCAAGCGATGGACACCTGCAGCCAACTTCAAACAAAGCTTAAAATTAAAACTTCAAACAAAGCTTTAAATTAAACTGGCTTCCCATCTCTCCATTAGACCGGAATACTGTAGTGCGGATACTGCTACTAAGTGGTAGGAATAAGGTGGTTACTAATATTTTCCAATGCTTTCTTTAATCCTTAACCCACTCAGAAATGACTTTACCTTTTTAACTTTGACTTGCAGTGCCCTCGCATAGATTATTCTCCATTCTATCACCGGTCAGAACTCAATCGCTACATATTTTAGAAAAAATAGGTACTGTTACGAGCTTGAGGTTCGTGACAATAAAAATTGCCGATAAAATTACCTAAATTAACACTTTAATTTACTTTACACAAATTAAAACTTAAAACACTAATAATTAAACACACTAATTCACTTTATTCCGCTCCGAAGCTTCGTTTGTCTCGCCAAATCAACACTGCCTCGGTCGTATCTTGCAGCGCCTATTTATATAAATTAGCAAAGAAATATCCAGAATGTTCAAGTAAACACGCGCAAGGTACCGAGCGTTTGAATTTCGACTAGGCGCTGTCGGTTGAAAGATTTGTGATGTCATTTTCTGCAAAGCTCCCATCGCTCTCGTTCCTGACACTAGATGGCGCTAGTGTATGACGTTGACCGCGTAACACTGCCCCCTCCTAAGACATGCTCGTCCCGAGCATTATCGGCCCCATAATAACGCGCCAGGCGATCCACATGGGCAATCTTAGGAGTCCCTCTTGCGCCTTTCTGTAACGGCTCCGCAATGTCTAGGGCTGTCCTATCCCATGGTGCACCAACATTGCACAATTTCGATGCTCCTCTATTACGTGTCTGAGGTCCCTTCACGGCCGCACAACTTGTACATGTACGACACCAATCCTCGACATCGTCACGACAATGGACCCAGTAAAACTGTTCTCGGACCTTCAGTAGAGTTCGTTTTACTCCAAGATGGACTCTTGAACGACCATTATGGCACAGCTGTAGAACATTCGGCACTTTAGCTTTAGGGACAACCATTTGCAAACGACAGCTGTCTCCTCGACCATTGTTCCATTTACGGCACAGGACTCCATCCTGAAGCAGCAAGCTGTCCCATTGGGCCCAATAGCTTTTCGTGGTTGAACTCATCGCTGAGACGTCCCTCCACTTAGGCTTGGTAGCACGGGCCTTCATCCATCCCAGAATCGACTTGATGTCCGGATCTTCCTGCTGTGCATGTCGTAGGCTGTCCTTCCACCCGTTGCTGAGGTGGTCTGTCCTGAGCATCCTCACAGATACCACTTCCTTACTCTCTTGCCTACTACAATGGTTGCAATCTTCAGGTAAAGGTCTTCTTGACAATGCATCTGCGTTGCCGTGAGATTTCCCGATGCAGTGTCTGATAGTAAAGTCGTATTCCTGCTGCTGCTGGGCGGTGCTGTTAGTCGCACTTCCTATCTGAGATCGTTCACCTTCCCTTCCTAGGGTGTGCTTAGGGCAGCTGGACCGAAGATGGCCCATTTCCCCACAGCCATAGCACCTAGGGCTGTATCTTTTAATGTGGTCGCGAACCGTAACTGCTGTAACCTCCCTAGCGTGAGGTGAACGATGATCCTGTCGCCGCCAGGCAGTGCCGTTAGCTGCACTACCCTCTCGAGATCGATCAACTCTCCTTTCCACGGTTCGTTTAGGGCAGCTGGATCGAAGATGGCCTTTTTCCCCACAGCCACAGCACCTTGGGCTGTATCCTTTGTTGCGGTCGCGAACTGTAGCTGCTGCAACCTCCCTGACGCGATGGGAACGATGATCCTGCCGCACGGCTTCCACTTCCAGTGCATGAGCCAAGGCGTCCTTAAGCGTCTTGTGGTGCCCGAGCCTCACAGCAGCTCTGACTTCCAGGTCGCGGATGCCGTCGATGAATGTCTGCACCAGGTTCCCTTCAATGAGCGCAGGTACAGACCGGTATGCTTTTCGAACCATCTTCTCCACCTAAAGGGCCCACTGCTGCAGGTTTTCGTTGCTGCGTTGTACGCGATCTTTAAGCTGCGCGCGAAAGACGTGTTCCAGGTGAGCGTTACCATATCTCGCCTCCAATGCCTCAAGGAGCTGCTCGTAGGTCACTTTCTTACCGAGAGCTTCCAACACGGTTAAGGATTGGTCGCGCAGGCCTAAGGTGAGTGCAGTCATGGCCTGGCTTTTATTCCAGCCGTTTGCCTCCATGACGGCCTCGAACTGGATTTTGTAGGCCGACCAGGAAGAAGTCCCGTCGAACAGCGGCACTCTGAATCTACGTAGCGAAGGTGCTGTAGCTACTACGGGAGCTGTAGTTCCATCCCCAAGTTTGAGTTCGTCTAGTGATTTCTTCATGTCCGCCATTACGTTGTCAACCCGATTGTTTACTTGGTCGATTCGGGTTTCAGCTTTCTCGATTCAGTTTTCAGCTTTCGCCATTTGGGTTTCAGCTTCCGACAGGCGGTTGTCATGCTGAGCAACCCTATCCTTCACCTCCTTTATCTCCTCCCCGAAGGTAGCGTGAAGGTCCTTCATGAGGAGCATCTGCTCTTCCAACCGACGGGCCTGTTCCTCTTGTATGCCCCGCAGCTGCTCTTCCAATCGGCGTGCCTGTTCCGCCTGCTGGCGAGCCTGTTCCTCCTGTCGGCAAGCCTGTTCCTCCTGTCGGCGAGCCCACTTCTTATCCCACTTCTGACACCAATTGTTACGAGCTTGAAGTTCGTGACAATAAAAATTGCCGATAAAATTACCTAAATTAACACTTTAATTTACTTTACACAAATTAAAACTTAAAACACCAATAATTAAACGCACTAATTCACTTTATTCCGCTCCGAAGCTTCGCTTGTCTCGCCAAATCAACACTGCCTCGATCGCATCTTGCAGCGCCTATTTATATAAATTAGCATAGAAATATCCAGAATGTTCAAGTAAACACGCGCAAGGTACCGAGCGTTCGAGTTTCGACTAGGCGCTGTCGGTTGAAAGATTTGTGATGTCATTTTCTGCAAAGCTCCCATCGCTCTCGTTCCTGACACTAGATGGCGCTAGTGTATGACGTTGACCGCGTAACAGTACTATCAGTGCTATTAACACAAATAATTCCCTTTATTCACTCACTTGAACCGTGTTCGATCTCCGCCGGCACCAATAAAATTGTTAATTGCAATTTTAAGTGCTGATTTACCACGTGCTCGGTGGTGAAGGAAAACATCGTGAGGAAACCTGCATGTCTGAGGAATAAAAAAATATTTCGAAGACATGTGAAGTTCGCCAACACGCATTGGGTCAGCGAGGCGGACACTTCCTCGCCCTAAAACCCTCTCAGAAATTAGGGGAGACCTGAGCCCAGCAGTGGGACGTATATAGGCTGTAACTTTACTTTTTTTAATCACTCAGAATCATTCGCTAAACTTGTGTTATTAGTTACGACAGTACTGGAATGGCGGATTCGAATCTACAAGCTTTATGTTTCATACCATTCGGCTGGTGACTTAGTTTCTTATCAGTTTATATGGGGGATGAAAGGATGCTCGCTGTGGGACGTGTATAGGCTGTAACTTTACTATTTTAATTTTACGCAGGAGTGATTATGCCTGCAGAACGAATGGTTTCCCTTATTCTAGTTCCAGTAAAGTTTCAGTTCCAATAAAACTTTAGTTCCAGTAGTAAAAATAACGCTCACACATAATACCAGCGTAAAATAACGATTCATTGTAACTTAGTCCCCAAAGTTGACAACGCATCTGCGTTTTGATTATACCAACAGTTGCTTCTTTAAAAAAAATAATATTTTCCATATTTAAAAATAATTTATTTCATAAACATGTCGCAACACGTTATCCCTAATAAAAATGGCATCACCAGTGCTCTAAAATTCAGTTTTCTTATTTATGTCCTTGGGGCTTTAAAAAATATTGTAGCTCACTTTACTTATTCCCCGGTTTTAATTTTACAAGTAACATTTGCATGTCGTCGACGTTGCGGACCTTCTCAAAAATTCCCACAGGATGAAATTTTCAAATTTTGTCTTGGCAACCCAAGCACCTGCAATATGCATTTTGCATTAACTACGCTACATTCAAGAGATACGTACCCGAGCTAAATAAATTAAACGTGAATTATGCGCCGTGAAATTATCTTACCGATTTCGTTGTGGTGATATAAAATTAATTTTTTTACATATTTCTATTTTAATTGGTCCCAGCCAGAGACTGTAAAAACATATTAAATATTGTGTTGTAGGTGGGTTCTCATATCGTGTGCCAACATATCACTGACACCTTAGCGTAGAGTTGCTTCTGATGTACCAGCAGTAAAACATTCAGACTGCACAGGTTCTTCGATATGCGCATTCTTTGTCTATGTAAAAAAATGTTTGGGCACTTTCATTTTTTTGCTCATCTTTATGGTACCGTAGAAACTCAGCGATGAAACCTTTAAATCGAAAGCACAAATCTTCTGGTTGCTCACTCACACATATTATTAGGAGGAAACCTGTATATATTAATCAATGGCGTATTTTTCGTATATAAATAAAAATAGGTAATAAGATAATAACTATAATAATATAAATTATTTTATAAAGGATTCATTTTTGATTTACTATTTAAATAAGAATATAGTGATAAGTATATATGATTATATTCTAATTTAATAAAACGTATAAATACAATTTATACATGATAGAGCCATGCTGCAGTTATATTATCAGTATAGTTGTAGCACGAATGGGTCTGCTCGACCTGGGAAGGACTCTTACAGGATACCAGCGTAAAATAGTAGCTTAATGCTGCTGTGTTTCGTATGGTGAGTGTAGAGAACCGAAGACCCATTTTACTGGAAACGAGGCATTCTATCTTAGTCACACGGGTGACAACGCGTCTGCATTTTGATTCGTGATCGAGGATTGGTGTAGATGTCTATGTGCCGCAGCAACCACTTACCATCAGGTGGACTGTGTGCTTGTTTGTCACCATTAATCCATAAAAAATATATTAACCAAGGGCATATTTTCGTATATAAATATAAATAGGTAATAAGAGAGTAACTAAAATAATATAAATTATTTTATAAAGGATTCATTTTTGATTTACTATTTAAATAAAGATATAATAATAAGCACAATATAAATTCTTTGAAATTTTATTCACGTTTAATATTTATTTTACCGCTGACCAATTTTTCTAGATCTCAATTTTTCTACTAGAAGTCCGCCTGGGTAGCAAAACTCTTGAATACTTCTGCCGTCAAACAGCGGTACTTGCACGGCTGTATTTCAGTCTGAATTGTAATTAGAGGTAGTATATATACAGAGTATGAGGCATTATATCTTAGTCCTCAGACGTGACAAAACATGTTATTTGTTTGAAGATGGTTGCAGGTATTCACTGGTTGCAATCGTTTGTAACTTAAGTTTTATTAAAAAAACAATAGATAGGTACTTTGCTATCTCATTTCACTAAACAAGCATATTTACTCTCATTAAAATCAAGCGCAATAAAATAACCAAACTCAATTCCGTACTGTAAATAATTCATTAACGGTATAATTATTCGCTTTTCCTTTCTTCCCTTTTCCTTCTCTAAGCAAATACGGTGCATCGGATCGTAGAGTTTTGTGTTTTTTTTCTCGTGATAAACATGTATAGAGGGACAACTATGGCACCTCGTGGGTGTAATAAATGTTTCAGTTATGTTGAGTAATTAATTTCGCTTGTAATTATAAAGTAAATAAAACTGTTTGGTATATAAAATACAAAGATTATTTATCCATATAAAATAGGACTATACAATGTTATGTCCTATGTCTTTCGGCTGCCGATAGATGGCGGTATAGATATTCACTATCTTGGTTACGCCAGACATAAAAAACAAAGACCAGCGACGGGCGGCAGCATCAAAGTTGCGAGACGTCTGTACTGCGATCGTCATTCCACCTGACAAGCGTGATGACGAGGACAAATGTTTCCTCTGACGGGGGAGGCCCATGTACAGTGAACTTTTATGGGCTAATGAAGAAGAAGATGACACAATATTCACAAGAAAGTATTTCTTTGTGCTTCTTCTTCAGATAGGTACCGATGATAGTGAAGAATAGACCACCGCTGGCATGGGCCTCTCTCAAAGCAGGCAGGCTTTGCCGTAATAAACGCGCTTGACGATAGAGATACCAAAATGTCTTTCCTACTTTCACGACAATAACATTCTGTATGTTTTAAAATTAGACTTAAATCTCCATTAAACTCTTCTATCATTTCCTATTATAGACTCTTAATATACTCCATATTACAGACCTAATTTTGATCACGGATCACTAGTGTCCATTGAGACTAGCCAGCATTATGGTGCACGAGCATGTGCGTTAAACCAGACGCAATCTATCTGGAGAAATCAGGTGTAGGCGCCAACATCCTTTCGCACTTTCCGTGGCATGGGGGTGAAACCCCGTCAACTTGCGGACTCCGGGCTGCTGAATTTATTGGCAGAAAAACCCAATAACTGATTTCGATCTGACCTAGGATTTGAATCCGGGACTAAATGAATAGCAGTCACGCTTACTATTGATAGAATAAAGAGGTAATCTCTTATTAAGTATTACTACAACAAGTATTATATACGAAACACGAGATGGGCAATCAATCGATTTTCATTGCGCTTATTCGAGTTTTATTTTACTTTATCTTTTATTTTTAAAATGCTATTAGTTGATAGTAGTCCAGTAAAAACTTGTTTTGAAAAAATGATTTTTAAAAGCTTTATATAGTTATAACTTTTATATTTATTTTATTACGTGGTAGAGTCACGTGGGTGTAACACGAATGGGTCGGCTCGACCGGGGTAGGACCACGCTTTTACAGAATACCAGTGAAAAATAGCAGCTTAATACTGCTGTGTTTTGTATAGTGAGTGTAGAGATCCGGAGACCCTTTTTTACTGGAAACGAGGCATTCCATCTAAGTCCTAAATGGTGAAAACGCACCTGAGTTTTGATTCTTAATCGAGGATAAATGCAGATGTCTATAGACCACAGCCTCCACTTACCATAAGGTGGACTGTACGCTCGTTTGTCGCCCTTATTCTATAAAAAAATTCCCTCTGTCATATCTTACAGTATCCATGGGACGATATAAAAGGTTGTTAGAAACTCTAAAAAAACTGTACAATGTTGTATATTAATACATCAAGAAACTAATTTACGTACTGCACTAATAAACCTGAAAGAAATACAAGCATAACTTACAAGAAATAGCAACACTTGCTACAATATTGTCAATAAGGTCCCACTCGCCAATACATGGAACTCGTATGACGTCGTAACTCCGATATTTTTACGCTTATGTCGCGTCGTGCTTGCGTAATAAAGAGTTTGTTGCAGGTGATATCAAATGTGACACGCAAATATAACGAGGCTTCTGTGAAATGCGAAGTGCACAATGTTGTTGGCAAAAGCGCCGATTCCAAAACCTTGGAAGTTGCATGTAAGTATAGAGATATTTCAAATTACTCATGTTCTAATAAATTCATCATTGCTCTGTAATTTTAAAAGACTGCGTGAAGGCGTTAATTCAGAAAACGCGTTAAAAATATCATGGATACCTTAAAGACCAGGCGTTTCAAAAACTGTATTGTATATGTACCATCTAAAGTGGGTTCCTGGTCGATAGAAAACAAGATATTCTAGAAATTCTTATTTGTATGTCTGTTTAAAGTTTCAACAGTCACAGAAAACCTTGAAAGATATATGTATAAAATAAGTAATATTGTAAAAATATTATAACTATAGTCGGTTAATCAAATGAAAAGGACGTAACCATTGTACTGATGTAAGAGTGTAAGATGTATCCACTACATCCACTACATCAGGGGTGGCGAACCTTTATGTATCAGCGTGCCATTTTTCTAAAGAAATGTTTAATTAGGTAATGGAAGTACGGTAAAATAATTTTGACTTTGTTATTATTGGGAAAATAAGAGTACTAGATACTATCGATTCAAAACTTTTTATTTACTACAATAAATATATAAAGAGTGTTAACTTGAGACATTTATTATTATATAATTTTTGCGTATAATTGCAAAATAATTTTTGAAATTATACGCATTAGTGTGACTTCTGTTGCAAATAACTTACATATGGGGTTGTAAAATCATAAATATAACACAATTGAACTCTAAATTACAGTTGTGTCAACGAAATTGACTGCTATGCTATGCGTAAATGAACTATGCATTCCTTGGGGGAGGCGTGGACTTGGGAAGGGCTGTAATGATGATGATGATGAAATGAATTATGTGTCATTAGCAATAGTAGTCCACGATGTAATTAGGATCACTCGTGTTCGTTTGTAATATAGTACTTCATAGTGAATTGGTTTTCCATCCCTGCACCACACCATATCGTCCAGAAGACGTTGTAAGAGGTGATAGAGGGAAACTGAATCAGAAGATTGGCAGCGGCATCTTCCTGGTAACAATTCAAATTTACAAAATACTACGGTTGCCGCCTTCCAAGCGTGGCAACTACGGCAAAATATTATAAGGCAAGCTATGAGAAGATCACGTGTTCAGCAGTGAACTTAAATAGGCTGCAATAGATGAATTGTTTTGTACTTATTCCATTTTAATCGAGTGAATATTTTATTAATTTCCCTTTTAAGTCCCCTGTAGGAATAATGATTTCTTATATTTACGCGAACACTACACATTGATTAAAACTAATTTTACGGATTTAATCGCGTTTAATTATAAATAATAAATAAATAAATAAATTTATTCACAAGAAATTTAAATTTTAAAGAAATTTAAATTTTAAAGAAAGAATTTTAAAGGATTTTTAATTTCGTATGCTTTCTAGCACCCATGGTCACGGGGGACTGATATTATCATTTAAAATTAAGTGCGATAAAATCCGTAAAAGTAGTTTTAATCAATCCCAAGTTGGAAGTTCTTGTAATGGTCGCGATTAACCAAAGTCTAAATTTTGACTCTCCATTTAATCTCTATGCTCAAAGATCTCAGTTAAATGCGTATGTATGAACGTTTGTGCACGTATGTACCTTCGAGGTCAATTTTCGTTAGTTCGAGAACAAATAATATTATTATATTATAAAGTATTTGTTTGGCCTACAATTAATTGTTTCGGGTCTGGATGTTTGTCCTTGTTATGTATTATGTAAGCTACCACCACGATAGTGTAGAAAATTCAGGGAAGTCAGTGTGTAACGGTATCTAAAAAGAAAAAGGAAAAATAAATATAAATCCTGCATATTATGCATATTTGTTCGTAGTAATACTAATTTAACCTTTGTCGATCCTAAAAATTCAATATCTTCTTTGAAAAATTAAATTAAATTTTAATAGTACTCGTATTTGATTAAATTTTATTGTTGAATATAACCTTGAGATGATGAAACCTTTAATATATTTCTATAATTATCAGACGTTCTTTAGGGAATAATAGGATAATAGTGGCTTAAGAGTGCTCACATTATTGGCTTACAATTCCATTGTTGAATTATTGGAATATATCGGACAGAACAAAACTTTTACAATGAAACTTCAACTATTTTCTGAGAGTATAATGAATAAAAGCTGGTTTTGTATTTTAATATTAATAGCATCACAAAACTTTCGAAAGAAATGTTTTTTGTATGAAGAAATTTTTAAGTCTGAATTTGATTTGCGAGTACAAGATTGGCTTGAAAAAGGGACTAAATTCCTTTTACAGTTTTGCTGTGTTTTAATTATTTCCCTACATTTACACGTAAATGTCCTCTGATGGAAATAAACATATCTAGCTGACGGGCGGGCGTTAAGGTGGTAGCAATACCAGACACCTTCCTCGTCGCTCGTCGTTTGGATGTATTAAGTATGATGTAAACAGAGTGATTATAAAAATACTATTTATGTTATAATCTATGGGATCTTTTGACAGTTCCCATTACCGCCTTTTGTGACATCCATGAAATGAAATGAAGTGATGTTTGTTTTACGCCGCTAATTTTTTACGCTGCCACCACTACCGTAATACTATATAAATGTTAAAATTGAAGCTTTCCACTGCTGGGCACAGATCTTCTGTCATTTATAAGGGGTTGGAGAGAGGGAGAGAGAGAGAGAGAGAGAGATCCGTGGTAACTCCAGAGCTAAGCGTTCGCTGTAAATTTCACTGTATGAGAGTAATATTACATACCTAATAATGACAGAGTATGTTACTTAATGCAAAAAATTTCAGATGGACCCAAGTTCAAAGTAAAACCACAGGATGTAGAAGGTGATTCAGGGTCCATAGCGACTTTGAATTGCATCGTTGATGGGCATCCACAACCTAAGATCACGTGGCTTCGATACGAGCACGAGAGAGTTATTGTAAGTAACAATTTATCTATGGTGGAGTTGCGTGACTTAGATGTGATCCTGCTATATTTTGATCGTACTATTTAAAGTTTTAATAACAACTAAAAACCGACCGAAAAAAAAAGAATAAAATAATTTCCAAAAATAGTTTCTGATATAGGGGCGGTAATTCTTTGATAAATTATGTCCTAGTATTGTCTTCACTTGTTATTAGAAGTATAATCATATCATTTTATTTATGAAATTGATTTAAAATACGCACAAAAATAAAAATCATTTAAGTATGACCTAGAAATTGGGAATGAAGTATATTGTAATATTGATAATATTGGTTTGACATTGCAATTGATCGGACAATTTATTTTTATTATATTTGTTTGCCAATTAATGGCAGATCTTATGGAACACGCTATTGTTAAGATAAGACATTGTTAAGATATTTTAATGCATTACTTGTGATCAACAAATAAACGTATTATTAAGTATAATTTCACTAGGTGATAAAATTCTCTTTCTGCCTTGGAGTTTGTCTGGATAGACACCACCCCATTTCCTATTTCTGCTGCCCAATGGCAGTATTTGCACTGCTGTATGCCGGTCTGAAGATAATAAAGAGCCAGTGTAATAACAAATGGTGAGGTGCACATACCATATTGCCGTCTGAGGTGATAACGCATCAATAGCCTTCCTTTATATAGTTCTTTTTTTAAAAGGCGAACATCACGTGTGTAATTCCCTGGTGTTACAGTTGTCCATTGGCGGCGGTAGTCATTTACAATTAGGTGAGCCGCATGTTCATTTGATCCCTCTTATATTTATAAAAAAAGTTGGATGCTGTTATTCATAAACTGTAGTTGCCACTTACCATCATATGTACAGTAAGTTCTACGTGGTAGAGCCATGCTGCAGTTATATTAGTAGTATAGTTGTAGCACGAATGGGTCGGCTCGACCGGGGAAGGACCACGCTCTCACAGAATACCAGCGTGAAATAGTAGCTTAATGCTGCTGTATTTCGTATGGTGAGTGTAGAGAACCGGAGACCCTTTTTACTGAAAATGAGGCGTTCCATCTCAGTCCTCACGGATGACAACGCATCTGCATTTTGATTTGTAATGGAAGATAGATGTAGATGTCTATGGGCCGCAGCAACCACTTACCATCAGGTGGACTGTGTGCTCGTTTGTCAGCCTATTCTATAAAAAAAAAAAAGTAAGTACAATTTTCACTTCAAATTTACAAAAAAAAATTACAGGAATAATAAAACGGATTTTTTTAAAACAGCGAGTGGGCAAGACATCAAATTTGACCATGACGGTAACCAAACAGTCAGCTGGTCAGTATTGGTGTAGAGCTAGTGTCGAAGGCTATCAGGACATTGAAGCACCCGCGATGGTGTTTGTGAAAGGTAAGAAAATTCCTTATAACATAGGCCTCATTTTTGGTTTTATTGACATTTAATAGTTAAATTAAAAACTACGTTCTTCTCTGTAGTTTAAAGGAGATATAACGATATAACAGTTATTATAACAGCTAAATAAAGTATTTTTATGAGTATATAGAATATGAGTATTAAAGTTTATTTAGTATGACGGAAATGTCCTTTATAATTGCTAAAATTTTAAGTTACACTTGAATCTTTTGCCTCATTTTTATTAAAATTTTCTTGCATAAATTAAATAATTTTTTTAAAATCAATTGTTCGAACAACTGACAAACATCGTCTATACATCACCATGTGTGCCTTAAATCACCGTGAAATTTGAAAATTATGAATTCATTTTGTATTAAGTTACCAATTACGTTCTTTGCTGGGAAGAACACCTTTCGGCATGATAGTGTTGCCTGACTTGTAAGGGTTGGGTTTTTAACGTAGAAGACTCACGCTGCAGCTATACTATAGTCGACCGTGAGTGTAAATAACCGGATATCCTTCGTTACCAGTAAAACAAGGCCACAGCTATGAGCACACAGTTCTACCTGATCTCATGTGTATACTACCATCAAGTGAACTGATTTTTTGCTAGTTACCCTGATTTTATAAAATAAAAATACCTACTATTAAATAGGAAAACCTTGAGAAAGACGTGCAGTGTTTTGTGTTGTAAGGACTTTTGGTTGCAATGATGATAATGGTATTTACATAAGTTATTTAAAAATATATTAAATATAAATAATTTATTATGTAGCAAGTCGAAAAAATTTTTTCCAGGTTAATACTTTCAGAATGATTAGCAACATGAATTAATCATAATAATTTTATGTGGATTTTTACAAGAAATTCGATAAAACCCTTATTTTAAATTAATGAAATTAATGAACATGACTGCATAGTTATCGCCAAGAGTACTAACATTTTTTTCCTATTTAGGTCCACCGAGAATTGTCTCAAATAAAACTCAATATGGCGTTGAGGGGAACAGCGTTAGGATAGAATGCATATCGTTCTCAGTACCAAAGCCAGACTTTGTGATTTGGACCTTTGGTGGACATGAACTCAACTCGTTTCACAACCATGTAAGTTAAATATACATTTAGATCCTATTGTAAATAGTGTCTTTATGTTGTATAAGTCGTTTATCAACATTCATTAATTTATAAATTAGAGTCCATTAAAAGTTTACCCCGATATAATCCTCCCCCATAGACTGCCGCATAGCGGAGATATTTGCTGTAGTTGTCGTGATTTGCAGGCCAGTTGGCGACCGTAGTTTTCTATTATTTTCAGTTGTAATCAACAAGATGTTGCTGCCCATCCTATGTCCTTTCGCTCTGTTGTATCTTACGACACTCATGGGATGATAATAATGTGACAGTAGATCCTTTTAAACCGCCACGATGCTCAAAATAGTTCGTTCGTTGCTTTTAAATAATATAAAGTTCAACATATTATTTAGAATATATTGTGGATTAGCAAATATCTTGTCCATAGCCTGTATAATATGTCCACTAGATATGGACCCCCACTATCAGGAGGATTTGCCTTAATCGTCACGCTTTGCAGGGACTTACGATCGTAATACCAGACGTCTTGTACTTTAAACGCTGGTGTCCGTCGCTGGCCTGGATGTTGACGTCTGGAGTGAACGTAATGGTGCCGCTATCTATCTATCGACATCTATAAAATATTTATGACATTTTCCATAGTTGTCTTTTACGACATAAATGGGAAGAATGAGTTGATTTATTTTCTTACGCTAATATTACACGACAAGACTCATAATACAGACGTTTACACGTTATATATTATAACTTAGAAAATTATTTCACTTCTTTGCTGTACGCATTCCAAATAACGAATCTAATAATTTGGTTTGTGTGCGTGATATACGGTCACCAATAGAATGGAGATCCGTCGAGCGTCTGATTATCCGACGGTAGAAGTATATCTCAGCTTTAAGCATATAAATTTCCCAACTGCTCAGTCTAGTAAGTATAGTACGCAAAAATCCGCAAAAGACGAAGTCTATATTGTGCACTTAAAAATGCAGATGATTATTTGTGATATAAAGTAAAATATACTCTGTGTGTATGTAACTATATATCACTCCGTGTCAGTTTTCCTTCCCAGTATTTACTTAAAATTAATACGTCAGATCTAAAACTTTTTCCACTCGTAAATTTAATAACCGTTATTTTAGAGAGGGAAAAAATATAAGATATTAAAGCAAAACACCAAAAGGTATATACTTACTGTATTTTTTACTATTTGTTGAAAGCCTTGGATAACCACAAAATATCGTCCGTGATGTAGGAAGAAGAAAAGATGTAAAGACTTGCGGACACTAGCGTGCAGCGATAAAGTTTAATTTAGCTTGCGTGCGTGATTTATCTAATTAATAATAATTAAGTAGGCAATTAAAATGCCGGCAAGTAGTGAATATCAAAGTTATGCAACTTCTGTACGTATTACTATTATTTCTTTTGTGTTCTATTTGATTCATATTTTTTCAGGAATATACTTTTTTGGAGGAAACTTTAACGGATCGTATGACAAAATCTACTTTGATCATACACGAGAGTCAATCAAAACATTTCGGCACTTACAACTGTAGTGTGTCCAACTCTTATGGTACTGATAGTATTGAAATCCAATTGATACCTGACAGTAAGTTTTAGATGAATGTTTTTTTAAACTTACTGTACTTTTTATATTATAGAATAAGGGCTAAAAGCGTAAGGGCCAAAAGATCTCTCAGTTCATCGAATGGTAATTGGATATTTCGACTAATTATATCTACCATCGATCTAGAATCATTATGAAGATTTTTCGACACATGAAGACCAAAGTCAAGTGTTTTGTTATCCAGTAGGGTTTCCAGCTCTCGTAACTCACGCTATACAGCAGATTTATTATACTGATATTTTACGTTTGTATATTCTGTAAGCATGGTCATTCAACCATCGGAGTCAGCCCTTTAGTGTTATAATAATAACACTTAACGTTACTGTGTACCTGTACTATGTAAGAACGTATTATAAAAGTAATGAAAGTGTGTGTACAACACAAGTTTTGCACACTGTAGTACTGTGTAATTAAAGTTGTAGCACAAATGGGTCATCTCGACCAGGGCAGGACCACGATCTCACAAAATAGCAGCGTAATGCTGCTGTATTTCGTATAGTGAGTGTGGAGAACCGGAGATATTTTTACTGGAATGTCATCTCAATCTTCAGGGGTGATAACGCATTTGCATTTTGATCCTTAATTGAGGATAACTGTAGATGTCTATGGGCCACAGCATCTACTTGCCATCGGGTGGACTATGTGCTCGTTTGTCACCCAATACTATAAAAAAAAAACAATTTTTGAAAAACCAAACTAAAATCTTTGTAAATATTTTATAAATTAACATTTTATAATGGATTTCAGAATCATTCAACCTTTTCATCATATGTGGTGTAGCTGCAGTAGTAATTATAATTTTAGTTGTCGTGCTATTCACAATGTTGTGTCAACGTAAATCGAATAAGACCGATGTAAAAAAACCCGACATTACCGACGTCGGGAAGACATGTGTCGACCAATTCAAGGATAGCGAGCGTAGTTCCAATATAAGTGATTTGAAGATGGAGTTGCGACACATTGAAGGGAGCTGTGATGTGGTAAGTCCTAAGATAATACAATTGTGGTTGGCTTTGTCGTCGACATGGCCGGGAGCTTTAAGCGTGAGAATGTCTGGGGTGAAAGAAATAAAAAAAAAGTTTACAACGCGCTAGTTAATTTCTTTAACTTTATTGTAGTAACATTTATTATTTTAAGGATGTACAAAAATGATAAAACTATTAGCTATATTTTTTCTCATTTATATTTTAAAAATGTTACAATTAATTATCCCATAATAATAACTTATGTCGTTGACGGTTTAAATTCAAACAATTACACATCATACAGCCATGAACGTGATCAAACCGCTTACACACATCTTGATTATGTATGTGTTTAATATTTTTTATTTTATTAACTATGTGCACATCTAATAGACTAACAAAATCTACGACAAATTTCAATATTTACCGATTTCAAAAAGGTAAGGATATCTGGGTCTATGGACTACAGAGTCCAATTACCGTAAGATGGATAAAGATTGAAAAGCTAAAGGCATTTTTTCAGGATAATTCTAATCATGGATCAGAAGCTGAGTTACATTCAAGTCTTCACCTGACTACAAACCTAGGTCTACCGCTAGCTGGACCAGTACCGTTACCTGAATCTGGCTTCGACAATGAACTGATGAAGCAGTACCAGCGATATAGTGGAGACTTTAATCAACCACTCGGAAATATACATATAAAGGTAAAGCCTTTCATTTATATATTAATTACAATCTACCTTATATCAAAACTGCTGCTGAACATATACCTCTACATATATTGTTAACTTCCAACTTATTTATGTAATCTTTCGGTACCTATTGTACTGTTTAGAAAATTGTTTAATTTTGTGTGTTCGTTTAATATATTTGTATGTTAGTGATTTTTTCTTCTCGAAATTCTCATACTTCAAACAATTTAATTCGACACGTAATTGTATAATAATAGTATACAATTATGTGTCGAATAATATATTTTTTATTTTAGTCGATTCTATAGTTTTTAAGATTAAAGAAAAAAAATTTACATTTGAACTATAACTACTTTTTTACACTCAAAAATATGGTAATAAAAAGGGCATTATAACAATATTAAAGTAAAGTTGAAAGTAAATTTCAAAACTCTATTGCACAAATCTGTTATTCAAAATCAAACTTCAATTTTCTTATATTTTTATCATTTTAATAGGTTACACATTATCTATTTTGTATTTATGATCTGCATCTAAATACATATTTTGTGTACGAAGTATCAATATACATTTATTGTTATGTTCGATACACATACTATCCATTAACAAATTTCACTAATTACTAACAGCAAGGAAGAGTAGCGCACTGATTTTTGGTGCAGTGGCTTAGCGGGTTCAAATTCCGCATTGTTTAATAAGTGTTTTCCTTGTGTGGTTTATATAGCCTTCAGGTAACTACTCAGGGTCTGGGTGTTTGTTCTTGTAAATTTTTTACAGTAGGAAATCCTTATGCGGGGGTCACCGTTAAAAAAAAAACTAGCTAAATATTCCACCAACTATATCTCTTTTAAGAAAAGGGGACGGAATAAGTTTGCGTCCGCACGGGCCTCCTATAGGCTTCCTACCCTCCGTCGCAATACCAATTTATCATTGACATGAGTAAATAGTTATATAAATATAAATTAATAAATAAGGAGCGCAGACCGAATCTCACCTCCGCCCTTTTTTTCGGCAAATAAATGTTGATAATAGTGTGGGACCATTTTGTTTTAAACATTTTCAACAAAATTAATACAATCACAAAAAAAAAAACAAATCACAAAAATAATACTATCTCGTATTAAAAGTAGTATCGTAGTAATTGATAATTTGGATGTATTTAAATTAGTTATTAGGCGTGGCTATCGCTCGATGTTCATTTAATCCATTTAGCGCAAAATAGGAAGCTTTTGTATGTGATAAAGTCACGATGTAGCTGTTATGGGTAAAGTACGAATGAGTCGGTTCGACCTGGAAGATCAAGCAACACTCACAGAACACCGGCGAAAATAGTAACATAATGCCATTGTTTTTATTATGGTGAGATAAGTGAAGATTATTATTGGTAACGAGATTTATCCAGCAAGTTCTGACACTTACTTTTTACTGTTAATGGTGGTAGATATAGGTATCTGTAGGCTGAATCATCTATTTGTTATCAGGTGATCAGGTGAACTATGTGACTGTGCTCGTTTGTCCAGGGTAGGAACACAATCTCACAGAATATCAGCGTAAAATAGCATCTAGAAACGAGGCATCCCATCTTAGTCCTCAGGGGTGACAACGCAACGCATACGCAACTCATTTTTATTTTGATTCTTAATCGAGGATAAATGAAGATGTCCTATAGGCCACCGCATCCATAACTATCAGGTGGAATGTATGCTGGTTTGTTAACCTCATTCTATAAGAAAAAAGACCAAGACGCAATGTCAGTTACATGTTGAAATTTGCTTTTACTTTTATAAAACTTAACATCTACACTAGGAAATTCGGCTGTATCGTGAATTCATTTAATGTACGCAAACATAAAAGGTAAAACACCCAGACCTGGAAAGAATATTATAAGGTTGTACCAATAACTGTTAATGTTTATTTGAATACGCGGCGCGCGACGTCGCAGACAAATGCTCAGGCAGAAAAAATATTTTTTTTTTGTTTTTGCACAAAATTTAGACAACGGCGCATTTCGCGTTAGATTTCTAACCGGAGTACTAGAAGTACAAGTAATAGTATTAGAAGCCTATTTATAATAATCTTCTGTAGCCTTATTTGTTGGAAAATTGGTGCAGGTGTCTTAGACTATAGACTTCAGTAGCCACTTACTAGGTGGTTATACTTAGGCTTACTTGGTAGGTAAATTGTAAATTTGTTTTTCCCTCGAATTTTATAAAAAAAAAACATACTCTAAGCGACGCGGACACAGTGCAAATATTACATGAATAAAATGAATCCTGGCTGCAATCTAACCTGACGTCGTCAGTTAGTGTACATTTGACTTTGATAGCAGCGAGTTTCGTATTTCATTTGTATTGTCACTGCGGATATCGTTACTTGGAAGTGGACATTAATTTTCTCTGCGTTCGAGTTCACTATGTTGCCACAACAATATTGTTGCCTTATTAAATATTAAAACTAACATGGGGATTATTTAACGTATCAAATAAGCAACAAACTATTTTATATATACTTTACCACGTTATATAAATTTGGTAGTTATGACTATACAGAGGAAAGAAAAGCATTTTTTGTCTTATAGAAAAGCGGGCTCACGTGATGGTTAGAGTTTACTGCATTACTAGGTGCGTTGCCGGCCTTTTAAAAAGGAATGAGATCGTTTCTTGAAGGTCAATAACTCGTGTCTATCCGCAAAAATCGCCAGTGGTAAAAATTTCACAAAGAGTCCGGCGAGGAAGTAAATTCTTACTAAACAGCACAGTGGTAGACATCCAGATGGTGTGGATTGTATCGTTGGTTTCGTGATTTGCATTAGTTCATCATCATTACAGTCCTTCATAAGTCTACTGCTGAAAATAGGCCTCCCCCAAGGATTGATACAAAGCACGGTCCCAACCCACCTGCATCCATTGACTTCCTGCATGTTTCTGTCTTTTGGTTTTCATTCCATCTAGTGGGGGAATATCCTACACTTCGTCTGCCGGTAAGATGTTGCCACTCGAGAACTTTTCTTCTCCATCGATTGTCGCTTCTACAAGCTATATAGCCGGCCCATTGCCACTTCAGTTTAGTGCATTGGTTACAAACATTAAATTTACATAAATATACTGAGAAACAAAACTGTCAAACTATTTTTTTATATCAGAGATTTCTTCAAGCTTAAGTTATTAATACGTAATTTATCCAATAAGCCCGGTATAAACAAATTAGCGACAGAGGGAGACAGGTAGGAGATGGGCAGCAGCATCTTCCTGATAACAACTGTGATATAATAATAAAAACTGCGGTTGCCAACCCGCTCGATAAGCGTGGCAACCATGGCAAATATCCCCCCATGAATAACGACGCAAACAAACGGCCCCCAGTCCCCGGCGGCCCCGCTATTCCTGGCTGCGGTGGCGACCATGATAACGGCGGAGCAGGGGGTGCTAAGAATCTCCGGTGGAGGTTCGGTTGCCACCTACGACGACTCGACCTGGCAGCATATAACGCACGCACCCTGAGGACTGACGAGAAGATACTGGAGCTGGAAGAAGAGGTAGACAAGTTGCGCTGGCATATTATTGGATTATCCGAGGTCCGAAGAGAGGGGGAGGACACGGGAATCCTCGAGTTCGGCAACTTGTTCTATCACCATCTGTCCCAAGGAGGTGTCGGATTTATCGTCCACAAGTCTCTCGTCAACAACGTTGCAAAGATTGGGAGTGTGTCAACGAGGGTCGCGTACCTGATACTCAGAATCACCAAATGGTATTTGCTGAAGGTCATACAGGTTTACGCACCAACCTCGACACATCCCGATGAGGAGGTGGAGGAAACGTATGAGGATATTTCCAGGGCCATGCATTCCTCCAAAACCCACTACACGGTGCTGATGGGAGACTTTAACGCAAAACTAGGCACAAGAAAAAGCGGTGAGCTGAAGGTAGGGAAATTCGGAGTAGGGCAACGGAACCGAAGGGGCCAGCAGCTCGCCGACTTTATGGAGAAAGAGGAACTCTTTATGATGAACTCTTTCTTCCAGAAGCGGCCCCACAGGAAGTGGACCTGGTCGAGCCCCGAGGGTTCGACAAAAAATGAGATTGACTTCATTATGACGATCAGACGCCAACTGTTCAGTGATGTGTCAGGGATCGCAAGGGTGAAAACTGGCAGCGATCACCGAATCGTTAGAGGCACACTGAACCTAAACGTTAAGTTGGAAAAGTCTCGTCTAATGAAGTTAACGCTCCATCCCCCTCGTGCTCTAATCCAGAATCCCGAAACCTTTCAGCTCGAGTTACGTAACTGCTTTCAGTGCCTAGAAGATTGCAATGCAGTGGACGATATAAATGATAAGCTCGTGGAAACTGTCCATGCGGTCGGAGCTAAGTTCTGCAAGACCCGCCGCAGAAGAACACAAAAACTTTCTGATCACACTCTTAATCTCATGGCTGTTAGACGGAAGATGAGGCTGCAATCGTCAACAGATTTGACAGCATACAGGCAACTGAACAGACAGTACTCCAAATGCATGCGGCGAGACTTAAGCAACTTTAATACTGCTCGTATTAAAGAAGCGATCGAGCGGAACCATGGCTCCAAAGTCTTTGCCAGAGATCTATCTGCCAGAAAGAGCCAACTGTCAAAGCTGAAGACTGAGCGTTGCAACATCTTTTCCGGGACACCTGAGATTCTGAGTGAGATTGAGAGGTTCTATGGGCAGCTGTACACATCATCGTTGGAGACACACGCAAGTGTGAGTAACGATCCAATAGCAAGTCTTATCCGACACTATACCGATGATATCCCGGACGTAAGTCTGAGCGAGATTAGAATGGCTCTCCACCACCTTAAAAACGGCAAGGCCCCGGGCGAGGACGGAATTACAGCGGAGCTTCTGAAAGCGGGTGGAACACCGGTAAACTCTTCAATTCCGTCCTCCATGGTGGCACTACTCCGGAGGCGTGGAGCAGAAGCGCGGTGGTCTTGTTCTTTGAAGAAAGGCGACAACGCTCTCTTGAAGAACTACAGACCGATTTCCCTTCTGAGCCGCGTCTACGTGCTGTTTTCAGAGTCATTACGAATCGTCTCGCACGCAGACTCGACGACTTCCAGCCTCCCGAACAAGCCGGTTTCCGAAAAAGGATTTAGTACCATAGACCACATAGATACCCTGCGGCAGATTGTACAGAAGACCGAAGAGTACAATCTGCCACTTTGCCTGGCGTATGTGGACTATGAGAAAGCCTTTGATTCCGTCAAAATTTGGGCGGTGCTACAGTCCCTTCAGCGGTGCCAAGTTGACTGTCGGTTTGTACAGTAGGGCTACGATGGCTATCCGAGTACAGAACTAGAGTTCGAATCCTATCCAACTGCAGAGACGTGAAAGACAGGGTGACGTTATATCCCCGAAACTCTTCACCGCTGCGTTGGAAGACGTTTTCAAGCTACTGGACTTGAAAGGATACGGTATTAACATCAATGGCGAGTACATCACTCACCTTCGATTTGCCGACGATATAGTCCTTATGGCAGAATCGCTGGAGGACCTTAGCACTATGCTCAATGACCTCAATGGTGTCTCCCAACCGATATTTCTTAAGATGAACATGGACAAAACAAAGATCATGTTTAATGTCCATGTCACACCTATGCCGGTAGTTGATGGGAGCACTATGCTTGAAGTTGTTGACGAGTACGTTTACCTGGGACAAATAGTTTGACTAGGTAAGTCCAACTTCGACCGCGAGGTCAATCGATGGATTCAACTCGGCTGGGCAGCGTTCGGGAAATTACGACACATCTTCTCGTCAGGTATACCTCAATCTCTGAAAACTAAAGTGTATAACCAGTGCGTGTTTCCAGTGATGTCTTACGGATCTGAGACGGGGTCCTTCACTGCTGGCTGTATGAGGACGCTCAAGGTCGCTCAGCGAGCTATGGAGAGGGCTATGTTCGGAGTTTCTCTGCGTGATAGACTCAGAAATGAGGATATCCGCAGTAAAACCAGAGTGACCGACATAGCCTAACGGAGTAGTAAGCTGAAGCGGCAATGGGCCGGCCATATAGCTCGAAGAACCGATAACCGATGGGGAAGAAAGTTTCTCGAGTGGCAGCCTAGTACCGGTAGGCGTAGTATAGGGCGACCCCAAACTAAATGGAGTGACGACCTGGTAAGACATGCAGGAAGTCGATGGATGCAGGTGGCTCAGGACCGTGCTTTGTGGCATTACTTGGGGGAGTCCTATGTTCAGCAGTGGACTTGATGTAATGTTGATGATGATGATGAAACAAATTGGTGTCATAAAATATTAGTTTGATTTAATAAGCAATAATAAAAAAATGATTTAAATAACTATACATTTTTCACGTTATTTTTACATACAACAAACAACATGCAACGGACATTCCATTAAGCACTAAATGAGCGCTTCAAACCTTACAAGTTAGTGTACTCGTACGTGACAAGAAACGTAATACGCGATGATTTTACACGACAAAATGTAATTTGATGCACAATCCCATGAGACAGAAGGGTATAAAACAGAATCGTTTTACAGTTTCTAGATAATTACTCAAGTCTCACGTGTGACATAACTAAGAGAAACGTTGTTGTAATCATAATAGTGAAGTATTCCCATGGTTTTATTTCACGTTATAAGATATAGTTCTAGATTTAATTATATCATATAAGGAAGACAATCTCTCGCTCAGAATGTATTTATTTCCGGTTTGTGGGTTCCATTTCCAATCGAAGTAAACGTTTGTGCAAAAATCCAAATTTCTTAATAAAACGAGGCTTCGAATCATCTATACAGTATATCTAATCATCGACTTCAGAAAATCTTATGTGGAAATTAATTTTTCCCTCGACTACGAAAGTCTAATCTTACTTTTAAATACAATTTTGATTTAATTAACCTTTTGTATTATTACTCAAGGTAATGTATTACTACTATACTAGAATGTCATAATAGTGGGGGCTTCCCCCACCCTTGGCGCGCCAAAAAAAAAAAAAAAAAAAAAAAAAAAAAAAAAATAGTTACAAAGATTATTCCAAAAGAAAAAAAAAAAACCAAAACAAAAAAATTTTTTTTAAAAAAAAAAATCTTATTTTTCCATCTATTGGAGTCGTTTTTTTTTAATTTTTATTTTGTATGGGACCATCAAATGGGAACGAGTAATCGATGAACATAACAAAAAAAAAACATACACATCGAATAAATAAACTCCCACTTTTGAAGGCGGTCAAAATACAATATGTTAGTTTTTGGGTCTATATCATTATATTGTATTTTACCCCATGTCCCTTAGTCTATTGATCTTATCGCATACTTACATGTATTAGATGGTGTACGGGTAAATATGGTTGAGTAAGTGCCCACACCATAGGCTAACTGATGGTTACGAATTCTTTTAATATTGACAAGAAAATTCCATGCTAATCTAGATCGTACGTGTAGAAGTTCAGAGAGGAAAGTTATCATTCTGCATAGAAACCACGAGGAAAAGATTTTTTTAGATTTAAATATTATTACTTTTTAGGCTCAAGGTCAGAGTAACGGCTACGTTCCATACGTTGACTATGCACGTGACTATGCGCCACCGCTACAGTCTAGTGACTCCTTGTCGGGGTCTTTATCAAGGAGTACTGACGAATCAGCATACTTAAGCCATTGCGGTTCTCTGCGACGTCAGAGCAGCAGTGGGAGGTTAGGAGGATTAGTGGGCCCTGACCGTAAGTATATTTGAATAGAGTATAAAGTGTTTTATTTATATTAATTTATGTGATTCAAATATATTGTTGTTAACAAACTATCCTTAATTTGTATTTCAACTGCCATTGAAAAATCCATTACTATATTAGGGTTTGGCTAATGATTGACGATTGGAAGTCCAAATATACCGCTCTACGCCAATTTGGGTATTTTGTTCTATTATATTCTAGAATCCGCGCTATAAATGGAGATAACCATGTTTATCAGTGGACATTTACGGGCTGGTGTTGAATAACAGAATGGTTCTTAATTATTTAACCGTCATCAATCAAAGATTATGAGCTGTTAAATTTCTAAATATTCCATTATTTCACAGTCACCACTAACAATTATGGAACTAAATAAGGTGATGGGTCTTCTTGCGCCATCACTACAACATTAACGCAAACATATATCATCAGCCTCATAAATTAAATTGGTATCATTCATAAAACTGAAGTCCTACAATTAGATACGTCCGAGGCGTGGCTGGCAAAAGTGGCATAAGCGAGTGAGCGATGATCTATAAACGTATTGCAAACTTTATTGAAGTTATTTACAACTCTTGTTACGTAGTAATTAATTTTGGTCTCTCTTGTATTACTTGAATATCTGTCGCGATCGTATTTCAATAAGTCATATATGCTACAGTGACTGCATATATTTATATATCTTTTTTTTAATTGAGTACGCATCGTTGCTGTCAAGTTTGGCAAGCGGATAGGGAATTTCCTGTTAGATAAATACATATTAATCACGAATATTACATCTGTCGCTAAAGATAAACTGCATGGAGCTTCGAAGAGTCATGCTGCGGATTCAGTAATTTTTTTTAATAGAATAAGGGTTACAAACGGGCACACAGTCCACCTGATGATAAGTGGATGCTGTGGCCCACATACATCTGCATTTAACCTCGAGTAAAAATCATCGAGGACTAAGATCAGTAAAAAGGGTCTCCGGTTCTCTACACTCACAATATGAAAAACAGCAGCATTAAGATGCTATTTTACGCTGCTATTCTGTGAGAGCGTGGTCCTTCCCTGGTCGAGTTGACCCATTCGTGATACAACCATAATATAGCTGCAGCGTGGCTCTGCCACGTATAAAATCTACTGGACCGGGGAAGAACCACGGTCGTACAGAATACCTGCGTGAAATAGCAGCATAATAGTACTATTTTAAAAGGTAAGTAACGATAACCGGAGGTCCTATTTTGTTGTTATCGAGATATCAGTATTTTGTTTCTAGCGAATATATTGTGAAAGTGTTTACAGGCCATAGTTTCCACTTATTATCAACTGGACTGTGAACTCGTATGTCATCCTTTATTTCTATAAAACGGCGTATCCTAGACTGAAAAACGCACTTTACAAAATATAGTGCGACGCCCCTTAGATAGATAAAGCGACGATATGAGAAGTATTATTTGCAATAAATGGTGCGTCAAACCCGATAATTGTGCTAAGATACAAACCTTGGTTATTCAGTTACAGCACAGTTGACGAAATTTATAAAATTTCTGTTACTAAATTTAGTTGGTCGTCCGATTCCTCTTCTGCCTACGAGTCAGACTGGGTATTCTATCTAGCAGTAGAGCGTGCACTGCTGTTTTCTGGTTTGAAGTTTATATAGATGCAGTTTAATTCCAGGCTGCGAGTTATTCCACGTTATCTCACAGAGGTCATAACGTATGTCGACTTATTTATTTGAACTTCTTTGAATGTGTTCACGGGTATCAATAGTCATTTACGAACAGGTGAACTGTAAGATTGTCGCAACAATTTAAAAAAAAATACTTTTTTCATCGAAATTATAACCTAATTCCTACTTTTTTAATTAAAACCTAAAAACTAAAATAAAACAGACATAATATTGAATTGTTAACAGTCATACCAATGGGAAATCCTGGTGTTGTACTCAGCGGAGGTGTCGATGTAAGATACGCGGCTACGTACAGGAATCCGTATTTAAGAGGCAGTGGACCTATTGGTTAGTATGAAAAGATACTTTTTAATTACATTTTTGACATAAAAAATTAGAGAATGACTCTGTGAAGTGTAGGTTAACCTTAAATAGATGGAGTGACGACGATAAATGAACGATGAAGTTGGTTCAGGACAGCGCTTTGCGATATTTCTTGGAAAAGGCCGATAATAGACAGGAGACTTGTAAAGGGTTCTAATGATGATGACGATGATTATATTTATACAAAATGAGGGTGACATAAAATTATATAAGATAGAAAGGTCCTGGTGGTCGCGCAAATTTTTAATTTATGATATACCTTAAATACATACTAAATTATGTCGTCCCCTTTTGCTGATGTATCATATTATGAGAAGTTTTAAATCATTTTGAAGTTTTGAGAGTATTAGATATAAAACTTTGTAGTATTTTTTAAATATAGTTATTGAGTTTAGGATAAAGTTTGAACAGTACATATGCGTGCGTGGGTGTCACTAGACAGTCGATTAAATATGAGTTTTCACTCATAGCAATAAGGATTTTTTTTCAGAATATTTAACTTCAAATATATTTTTAAACACGTAAAATTATCTAAAAATAGATCTTACTGAGTAATTGTAATGATAATATCAAATCATACTGTGGCACTTGAATTTGAAAATAATTAGTCTATACGGCGGACATTAGCGTGTAAACTACAATTTAAAATGCTACTTATTTCCCACTTATTTTAGTTTTGCATCTACATCTATCGTTAATTAAGATATAACCCTATCACCCTTTACAGGTACCTACGCATTCTTTGCGACCTATTGAAGTTCACCGCTGAACATAAGCCTCCATAGTTGCCTTCAGGGGGGGGGGGGATTAGCCATAGTTGCCACCCTTGGCTACTTTTTGTTTATTACTTTGATTATTCTTAACTGGAATCCCTGCAACAAAAGAAATGAAAAAAAAGAATGCGGACTAAATCTCTTTAGGCATTCTCTGTCAGACAACTCATGGACTTTGCATATGTTATAAACCATAAATCCTAGTAAGTTTCACTTTAATACGTGGCCAAATACATACAAAAAAGAGCGTGTGAGAATCTCTTTATGCTACAATTTAATAATTTCAATATAACTTGTGACTTTGTTTTAGCTTATGCGTCCCATGGCAATACAGGACCTACAGCGAAACCTGCGCCGCCACCATATTATACCCTAAGAAGTACTAATCATCCTCCACTTGGTGAGTTTTTAAAAAAAATAATGATCTAATATTTTTGCGCGAATACTGAATGTTAAATGAAACTAATTTTTTTTATAAATCTACTGTAATACAGTAGTAATAATCACCGTGTGGAAAATGCGTAGCAGTGATACGCTGCACGTTAATACGAAAAAAAAAATTAATACGTTCAAAACAATATTATGCAAACAACCCAAATTTATTCCATTTTTAAATAGGTGAACATTATGGCCTTTTCCTCAAATACCAACCTTTCCTGGATGTACTGGTGCACTCCGTCTATTGATCACAAAGGATGATGGCTGAGAGCTCTGATGATCTTTCCCAGACAAGTCAACCCTGCTACAGCTGTAGCTATATGTATAGCAGTAGCGTAGCTACGTGAATGTACCTTTTATCAAAATTAGCACCTTAATATGTCATTATATGAATTAAACTTGTAGTAATTGTTATTGCGCTGGGTTCGAATCCCGGGTCGGGCCATAAAATTAATTATTGAGTTTTTCCGTCAAGAAATTATCAGTAGTTTCTCGGAGTCAGGAAGTTGGCTGTGTATCACCCCCGTGCCTCGGAAAGCACGTTAGGCTGTTGGTCCTGCGCTTGATCTCTCTCCGGTCGTGTCGGTTTACCGTCCCATCGGATTATGAGAGTGAGGGAATAGAGAGCGCACCTGTGCTTGCGCATACACTTAGGCACTATAATCCTGTCCTGCGCCGATGGCTAGCCTCCGTTGAGGCAGGTCGCCGTGGCCGAAATTCGGTCTGGAGGACATTATTATTATTATTAATTTTCATTGTATGAACCAGCACGAAAGAGTACAAATATTAATAATCTATTTTATTAGTTGGCGTGACATCACCATCGTCGTCATCATCGTCAAGATTGGTGACAAGTCCTCTAGCGTCCTCGTCTTCTACGAACAGTGGCGCTCAACCACAAGTAAGTAATTTCATCTAAAGTAATGAATGAGTTAAAAGTTTACTCAAAAAAGTTTTTTTGCCTTTAAATGCCAGTGACTACTACACCACTAATGACTACTACAATATTCCTTAATGTTTGTTTTTACTCAATAAATATAACTATGACCGTTAATAAATATTTTGATTATATGTAACGGTTATATTATTTTACGATTTGTTAAATTCGTTTACGATATCAGCTTTACTCGTCACTTAGGAAAAGTATTGGTCCTAACATTGTCCCCAGTGGACTCTGAAAAAATGAACCTTTGTTAGCTTACCATTACAGCCTATCAAAAGTTCACTGTTCAACATAGGTGTGCCCCATAGATTCCCTCATTGGAGGAACAATTGCCGTAGTTAACTCGCTTGGCAGGCGGGTTGCTAACCGCAGTTATTTTATTATTTGCAGTTGTAATCAGGAAGATGCTACTGTCCATTTCCAGTTTTATTTCCCTCCGTCGCTTTTTATCCCCACGGGACGATATAGGGTGGTATTCTTAAATCGCCACTACTGTCTATAGTCATTTCACTAAATTGTCATAACTCCATTCAACAAAACAGTTCATCTTACAATGTCACCGCATTGGCTTTCGATTCACTCACAAAACCAATTGAAGATACGGAATTTAAGTAAAAATTGGTAAACTCGTTGGAGTTCACTATATATCATATTATAAATATCATGTAAATTGCCATTCTATACTTAACTCCAATTATGCGAACAGAAATTAGGTTTGTTTATCTTTTAATCGCTCAATATTTTATACACTATTATATGCACTAGGTACTTCTTATGCATAGTGGAGGCAGTTTACAAACATAAATTGCATAAAGAACAGACCCAGAACAAGTATTTGTAGGCCATACAAATACTTGTTCCGTACGTGATTTGAACCCGCGGCTCTCGGCGGCGTTACTCATTGCTAAACTACTGTGCCACGGAGCCGCCAAACATAACTTAACAAATAACTAAAATAAAATCTTTTTCTTCAGACCGTAAAAATCCATTGATAGATATAGGCCTTTTGGAAGAATTAACCTTAATTGTCACTTGTAGCGACTGCTTCCCTTCGCCTACGTTGATACTGTTTCCCGTCGCCAGTCTAGGTATTTAACGTCTGGTGTAGACACATATACCGCTATCTATCGGAAGCCAGAAGATTTTCTTGGATACAAAATGAAATAGGGTGATAGATTCTCTTAAGTGAGTAGCACACGGCGCGCATGAATTACATAAATTGACCTAATTCTGAAAAAAGAATTTAGTTTCATTACATGTTAATCTACAAGACTAGCGGTCTGCCCACCGTGATTTATAGATCGTAACAACAGCGCCACCTACCGAGTCCAATTGTAAATCTAAACCATTCAGGGATCCACTTAAACATATACTAAAAATTTCATCAATATCGGTCCAGCCGTTTTTGAGGTTTGGCGTGACTACCGGACAGCAATTGATTTTTATGTATAGATATTATACATATATATATATATATATATATATATATATATATATATATATATATATATATATATATATATATATATATATATATATTATACATGCACTTTATATAAAAAGTAAATTGAATAAAAGTTACAGCATGTGTAAATCCCACTGCTGGGCACAGGTCTTCGCTCATGAGAGGGTTTTAGGGCTAGGAAATGTACACCGTGCTGTACCAATGTGTGTTGGCGAACTTCAAATGTCTTCGAAATATTGTTTTTTTATTTCCAATCCTTCCACATTTCAAATTGTTCATGTACACACACTCTACCTACTTGCTTAACATATAACACTATTTTACTTTCCCAAAGGGTTTGCTGGAAGAGAACTCTTTAGCGTTAAACTCGTCTTTGTAGACCTTATTTAAATATTTAAATTGTTATCATCTTATAGTGGGTACAATAAAGAGTAAAGAAAGACTACAGAAACGATTGATTAATTTTATATTGCATTATCTGTAACAAAGACAATAAGTTATTTTATTTCTAATAATCTGTAAAAATCATCATCATTAAAATAAAAAATATTTCTATACAGGTTCCTAAAGCTTCGCCACAATCATCAGCTCTTTATATTCTCCCACCGTCCAGTCAAGGAAATCTTCAGTCTAGCCAAATAACTACCAAAGGTCAGCTAATGTTTTTTAATATTTTTTTTATAACTTATAAAATATTTTCATATCTTTCTGTACAAACATTACTAAATACCTTATCATCAAAAGCTTTGCACCTTTATATGTTTAAATCTATTGATGAAATTTCCCAAGGATGTGTCAGCTGACAAGCATTGCTTGGAAACTATTCGCACTGGAAAGTTCTTTCCCGTAAGCAGTTTGTGTAGGACGGAAACAACGGAGGCGTCATTAGCTCCTACCTAAAGCCATCTTTCAGACCATTTATTGGTTTGTTCTATCATCATTACAGTTCTTCAGAAATCCACTGCTGAACATAGGTCTCCCACAAGTAATGCCATAAAGCACGGTCCTCAGCCAGCTGCATACATCGACTTCCTACATGTCTTACCAGGTCGCACCTCCATCTTGAAGGTCGACTACAATTCGCCTACCGGTACGGTGCTGCCACTCGAGAACTTCTTTTCGTTTATAATTTATTTAGTTTTAATTAAATTCTCTAATACAAAGAATATAAACGGCGGACTAAATCTCTTTAGATATTCTCTACCAGTAAAATCATGGAGTTTTGACATTTTGGATATTTTGATGTAAACCATACTTTCTAGTAAAATTCACCGTCATATATGGACAATCTCGTCCTTAGTACACCAATCACTAATTACCTTGGTGATCAAGATATATGAAACCACCCAGTGTGCCGAGTGTTTACCTCCCCTTTTTTCAGGATTTGTGTGTGTTTGTGATTGATGTATTGTTTGCATCAAATATACATGTCATTAACCTGTTGTATGTGGTGCCTGAGGTTTATTCATTCATTTATAAATTGCCTTTCAGGTAATGGATCCCATTTGGCAGCCGGTACTCACGTATAATTAATTACTTAGTTAGGTCTGAAAATGTTTACTTTACAAATATTAATTAATGAGTGATTATGTAGCATGAGACTTAATAACAATGATAGTGTGATTTTAGGTGAGTTAGTGCTTCTAACAAGATGAGAATGTATGTTATGCAACGCAATGTTGATCTCGTGTTTAGAATAAGTGTACTCAAAAGAATTTAAAAAATAAAGTTTAACAGCTGATCTTCATCGAAAAAAGTTTCATAGCTATTATATAAAGCATTGTTTCTAAACATTAAATAGAAATCATGACGTCCTGCTATTGAAATATGTATATACTTCTAATATATTGTAATTCAGAACTTAAGATATTAAAATAATTTATTGAACGGACTTATATATACCCCTGTCAATTGATAGATTGTGACCTTCATAAAACTGGAACCCACGCTTCTGAATGTTGCATTCCCAGTTTGAGATCCGATACATTAGATTAATTTATTTTACATATTATGTAATTTCAGATTTAAAAATATAGGACAAATTAATTAACGGCTAATTATACTGATTACAGCAGTAAGTTTGTCATACCTTTTCAAGGCTTTAATAAAAATATTCGTGAAATGAAAGCCTAAAATTGTGAAGCTTTAACTATAGATGGCAAAGATTATTAATATTAAGTAAAACTTATAGTTTTTATGTAATTATTGACTAATAAGCCTAATTACATAGTTAAAAATGTAAAACATTTCTTAATCATAATGTATATATTAAATTTTTCGTAAAATTCTTAAATATTCTCTACCCATTCCTCTATCCTGTGGATACTTTTATCCATTTGGTATAAAGATTTAAAATAAACAAGAGATATGTTTAGGAATTCTACATTCGGTTATTTTTAAGACTGATTCTAATGTATCTAATTTGTTTGTACTTAGTTCAAGAGTATTTTTATTGTCTAATCATTCATTTAATTTTCAATTTAAGAATAATATTAAATGGAAGACAAAGAGTTCGTATAACTTACAGCGCTAGATAATGTTAATTTTAAAATCGTGTAAAACAAGGAAAATCTACAACATGATGTGTTTTCTTGTAATTATTCTTTAGATACTAAATAAATACGGTCGTTTTGATAAGGTAATGAAAAAGTCAAAAGCTGGGTCTAAATTCTTTAATTCCTTTTATTATGTTTATAACATTCCCAAATGATATATTTTGTGTGGATGTTTTTTTTACTATTACACTTCATGTAGTGCTGTCGATTTAACAATAAGGATTGCGCATAAACCTATTGCCCACTAATGATATTTTTGGAGAAGCAGGAGTTTGTGAGTCTATTATAGTAATTACATTTAATAATGTACTATACATGTGTAATGTACTGCACTGTAATCAGTGGCAGATCACAAGTACTATTGTTGGCCGCCTGATTAATTTGCGCTTTTTGGGGTATATCACTTATGATTTATCAGTAATATGTTAATACAGTGGAGGAATTTCGCCCAAAATGCTTATGTGTTGTCCGTCTTACTCAGTTGTGCTATTTGACTTATTGTACTTAGCAAGATAAATTATTAAATAAAATGATACAATAAATGGTGTGTAAGTCGCGTAAAATTTTTCTTTCTTCGATGAAATAAATATTTTAATAACACAAATTTTGCAAAAATTTAATTAATTTCAATTTGGAACATAAATAAATTATTAGTCCTTGATTGCCTACAGTTATGCAACACTCTTTGTATGTGTAAGAATATGTAATGTGTGCCTTTACTTATTTGTGACTATGTTCAATTAATGTATAAACCTCCTTATTACTTTCCTCTTTATAAAAATTAAAAAAAAAATATCGTGTGTATTTTCATTTTGTAGTGTATATAAATGATAAACTTTTTTACTTCAAACTTTAATACAGTTTTAATTATACGATACAATGGAATTGAAGAACTTACTGTCCTTAAGAAAATTTAAATGTAATTTATACAGCTTATTGACGTCTTTATTATGTATGGTTTTAGTATAATTTAAATTTCCTACGAATGT
This sequence comes from Parnassius apollo, assembly GCA_907164705.1. NCBI lineage: Eukaryota > Metazoa > Arthropoda > Insecta > Lepidoptera > Papilionidae > Parnassius > Parnassius apollo. The sequence continues at coordinate 100,852 of CAJQZP010001171.1, forward strand.
GTTGAGAATTCTAATAAAATGGAATAAAAATAACTTATTTGATTGTTTTTGGTATTCACCCTGTTTTAGCCGATTTCAAGCTGACACACTTTACTAAATTCATTTTAAAATTTTTTATTTAATTAAATAGGATATACTTCAGGGTAAATATGAAATTAATTTTAAGAATTTTTTTTTATACTTCATTGTGAAACGTAGGATATGAAACTTTACGAGTTTACTCGTAAATATCTACTAATCAAAGTACATTTAAAATTGTATAAAATAAAACTTAGAAGCCGATTTCAAAATACAGAAAAGAATGAAATAATATCCACATAATATCTTCTGAAGTCGAGGCTTTTATTCTATAAGAAAGGCTTATAGTACATACTTGAGTGCAAGTGCATGCACTATAAGCCTTTCTTGTGCAGATGTGTAGACTCGAAATTCATTCTAGAGGGCATTATTACAAGCACATGTGTACTCTCTATTCTTTTATTCTCATAGTACGATGTGATGGTAATCCTTAACAACGGAAAAGAAATCAGATGCAGAATCAACGGCTTCACATGTTCAAATACATCAACAAATGACAGGATTGGTTTCAACTAAATCAAGGCTACTAATGACTTTGTTAGCACGTCTCTTCACTGAATTTAACGCTGCTAGTTGCCATTTTGCAGCACCAGCCTATATGTGACAGCATTACTCCATGTACGACCGAACTTGCACTTTATATGAGGTAAGAAACCGCCCCGGAGTGAAATACCACCGCACCTTTGCAAAGGCACCTAGTTTCCTTATGGCTGCTTTGGCCATAATAAGCTGACCATAGTTGACGTTCGGAGAAAATTCAACCCCTTACAACTGAAGGCGGTCATTGTATTCCAAGGATACATTCCGGAAAGTAGGAGTTAGGGCGAGCGGGCTTCTTTCAGCAGGGAAAACACACGCTTGTAAAACACAAACAAAAGCAAAAAGGCGTTGAATCTCACGAGATTGGCATCGCCCCATTCGGAGACTGTCTGCAGTGAGAGATTCGCACGTTCAACCCTAGCTTCACTTTCGGACTGAATTTGATCTCGACTGTTCCGAACATTTGGCTGATACCTCTCCGCAACTGTGCTGTCGTCTATTTACCCATAGGTACCGGGAATAAGCAGATCGTTAATATACTGCAGGAAGAGAGTTAAGTAGAGAAAGGACCCCTGAGGAACTACGTATGTCGTGAAAACCAAAAGGCTAGCATTCCAAACCTTGTCAAAGGTCATCGAAACATCAAGGAAAACAGCAAGTGTTTCCCCCACTGTTCTTAAGGGCTTCACCCCATATGTGAAATATGCTAGAAGGTCCCTAGTTGATCGATTTAGGCAAAATCTGTACTGATGGTCACTGGGGAGATCATTCTGCTCTAGGTATGCCATGAGGGGAGCGTTCAATATAGGCTCCATAATCTTACAGGGTATAGAGTTATATAGTTGAAAGAGTCGGTAAGGCTGACCTTTTTAGGCTCTGGCTGCACATTGGATAGCTTCCAAGATCTCGGCACTATTCCAGTCTTAAATGATAGGCAGAACCAGCGCGCCAACACAGGAGCAACTTTGGCGCACAGATCTTTCCTATTAGCTCCACCAGCTTTGTCCACGTCTAGACTTCGCAGTATTTTAGAGCTTATAATGGGTGATCATAGAGGTTACCTCACTGAGAAACCTCTGACATAGAGGTTCTTCAGTGAGTTAGTTTAGGTGGTACGCTGATGCTACTGACCTGACGCGAATAGCTAGCAAACAAAGTAAGTAAATAAGTCCACTTTCTCCTTAGCCACATGCGCCAGATAGTCATTTGGTTTTACCAGCGAAGGAAGTGTAGACCGGCAGAAGTTTGTCTGTAATGCTTTGGGGAGAGTCTGAAAAGCTCTACTGCCAGATGGTTTGACAGAGAGCTTAGCACCGATGCCTTTAATTCGGTGGAAACTGGCTGAAAGACATTACTTTTTGCAATACATGGCTACTTGGTTAAAAGCTATAGACCATACAGTAATAAGTTTCGATTATAATCACACATGTTATAGTGTAACGTAATGAAAGTCATAACACGATAACCTCAAAAGAATTAAATATACCAAAGCAACAGCAAAACTATTCATTATTCTAAGCTTTTCCGCAAAATACTCTTCTATCAAAATCGAATCAAAAAAAAAATCTTTATTTCGTCCAACTTTTGTCGAAAAATAAAATTTTGCTATGTTGGAGATTCCTTTTAAGCTAAATAAATTGCTTGTCCTTGGAAACTATGTAAACTAAATAATAAGCAACATCTTAAATATATAAATTACGTGTCACGTTGTTTGTCCGCGATGGACTACTAACCGATTTTAATCAAATTTGCACACCGTGTGCAGTTTGGCAGCTTGAGAGATAGAATAGTTTTTTTTTGCCCATGAGTGACCCACAATTTTTTTTTGCGAATTTAAGGATTTTTATAGGACATACAAAGTTGTGAAAAGGACAGAACAACGTCTGCCTCGCAAGCTAGTAAGCTATAAACTATTCTATGCTTGTTCTAAAGGTGTAATAACAAGGAAAGTAATAGATTGAAATGACTTTGAAGAAGTAAAAAGTCACCTAACTTCAAAGATACCTATACTACTAATACAGCCTATCACAAGTCTACTGCTGAACATAGGCCGTCTGAACATTGTCCCAAATTATGGCCCTGAGTCACATGCATCCATCTCATCATCACCATCCATGAATTACCTGCGTGTTTCATCAGGTTGTCACTCCATTCAGATGATAATTAGGCTAAAGTGGTAATGGGTTGGCCATAGAGCTCTAAGAACCGACAACCGATGTGGAAGAAAGGTTCTCTATTGGCATCTTCGTACTGGTAATCGCAGTGTTGGCCAACGTGCAATGGTATAAAATAATCCAATTTCGTGATAAAATTAAAAATCCTTTCCTGCATAAAGCAACAAGTACCACCGGCGTATCGAAGAGGAGTAGCTGGCTATGCCGCACGGCTAACTAGACTAAATCTAGTTGCACAGCTAAATCGACGTCCTACAAAAATGTCCAATTGTTTAGGTTTTGCTGCAAAAAGAGATCTGTCACGTAATATTAACAAAAATTGGCGTTAACTTTCATATCTAAGTAATGTTTTATCACATTATTTTTATTTACTTCTTTTTAAACTGAAAAATTACAATAACCACGGTTGTGTTGTTTCATATTCATTTAACAAGACAGGCCGCGTCGAGCGACTGATCCGAGTCTGTTTCCAAGTTTCTTAGTGACAGACGACTATTTTTGTGTGTACGGATTTCCCCCCGCAAGGAATGACCGACAGTTCTGTATTGGGAAAATAACGCTAGAGCTACTCCACTCCGGTCCGCCGCTGGCTCGTGGTGCTCTACGGTACTGCTTTACTTTTAGTGCTGGTGGTATTTGTGGGCTCTGCCGTCACTAAACACATTAAAATGTGTTTCTTTTTATTTTCTTTTCACTATTTGTGACATTCACGAATACAAAGATATACTTTATGGTATAAGGGAGTATTCCTTTTTTATGTATTACTAGACCCAGTCAAGTCAGACCAAATCGTCACAATCAGTAATTCATTGGTTTAAACCCAGCTAATCATGAAGAAAGACCTTACTGATAATAATACCCATCCGGTAGTACTGCTTCACGACAACGCCTAATTTGCAATAAAGTAAGTATAGTTGAATAAGATATTTGTACAGAAGTAAACACATAAACCATCTATTTACGTTTTCAATACTTTTTTTTCTATAGACAAAATCAAAATATTTTTGTTCCACGTAAAACGTTGCTAGGTGGTCAGACTTTTTTGTGCCTACGATTTTGTTTTGGTCAAACCACTCCACTACTACCAACATATTTCTGCAGCCAAATAGCAGTGCTTGCACTGCTGTGTTCTGGTCTGAAGGGAGAGCCAGCAAATTTTCTTTTGGCATTTCACCTTAGTCCTCAGAGACAAGGAAGCATCTAAAGCCTTCTTTGTTTTAAGTTAGTTGCAGGTATCCATGAGCTGGAGAGGCCACTTACCATCAGGTGCTTAGTCACTTTAGTTTTATAAAAAAAAACTTAAAAAAAATCTCTTCCATCTCTGAAGCAAACAGAAGTGGAAAAACTTAGATTATTTTTTTCCAACATACAGCAGTCGGGTACTCTTTAAAAATTAGACCGCATAAACTCGCTGTGATGACCTTCCTATTAAATATAAAAGGTATGAATAGTTTCACTTCAAATTACTCCATGAATAGAAATACGGTTCTATTGTATTCATTGTAAGAACAAGCAACGCAATAAGAAGATTAATTAACGAGTTTCTAAGTTAAAACAAAAGCTATTATTTGTTTCAAACAATTTAGTGCGTTATTCACTTCTTATACTGGCAGAGCTTGGCCGCTTCGAAAGCTATGATAAGGAAAATAGGATCTTATAAAGAGGCTTGATGAAGCAAATAATGAAAACAAAGGTTACCCTTTGTTTGTATAGACATGAATTAAATTGAATTATCTCTGTGTAATATTGAAGTAATAGCATTTGATTTAGACGAAGGGGTTATTTCCCTGAAAAACCTGTCTGTTTTTCTGTCCGGCTGGGTAATATAATTTACCCAAAATACATGAATAACTTTTTTTAATTGAGGAATTGGAAAATAAATTAACTTTCATGTTTATCTTAAATTTAAATAACGCAACATAAAAAGAACTTATCGACGGCGTGAGTCGCTTGTAGTGAGTAAAATCAAAACCGTTTTCATTTTAATATATAGAAGTTTTCACTTGTTTTCACTACTGTAAATGGGCCTAGTCACGTTTGTCAGGTGTATTGACGATCACAGTATCCGAAATCTCGCACTTGTGTAGTGTGGTAAAGCCACACTGCGGCTGTATTATGGTTGTAGCACGAATGAACCGGCTCTACCGGGGCAGCACCACGCCCTCACAAAATACCAGCGAAAAATAGCAGCTTATTGTGCTGTGTTTCGTATTGTGAGTGTATAGAACCGGAGACCATTCGAGGCATTTCATCTAAGTTCTCAAGGGTGACAACGCAACGCATTTCAATTCTTAATCGAAGATAGACGCAGATGTCTATGGGCCACAGTATCCACTTATCGTCATCACGTGGACTGTGTGTTCGTTTGCCACCCTTATTCTATAAAAAAATAACGCTGCTATCCGTCACCGGTACAGAACTGACGTAAACGAGACGACTATACCGCCATCTATCGGAAACCAAAAGGTTTATCTGATATTTCCCAAAGTCACCTCTAACGCCACCACCTCAGAGCCAAAAAATAGAGTTTTGGATAAACATTTTTTATAGGATAAGGGTGACGAACAACCACACAGTCAACCTGGTGGTAAATGAATGCTGTGGTTCATATACATCTGCACCTATCCTTTTTTGGAATCAAAATGCGTATACGTTGTCAATCCTGAGATATAAAATGGTTTAATTTTTTTATACGTGAGGGGGGCAAACTACGCTATGTATGACTACCGACGCCCATGAAAAACTGCAACACCAGGGAATTGCAGATGCGTTGCCTTCCTTTTTAGAAATGAGTAAGTTCTTTTCTTGAAGGTACCTAATTTGTATCGGTCCGGAAAATTTGCTGATGGTAAACGTACAGAGAGGTCGTACGCGGAAGAAAACTCCTATTAAAACGCACAGTGGTGGATCGTCAAGCATCCATATGGTGTGGATAGTATCAGAAATTATGCCGTGATGTGCGTTCGTGAAATTTGGTGACTGGGATTAATCCAAACAATTCCTCAGAGCACTCCCCGTAGTAGATGCGAAAGAAAATGCAAAGGGATGGAACACCTCTTCTTAGGGCCAGTGAATTGAGCCGATCGGAATGGACTGGTCTCCGACGATTTCTCGAGGCCGAACCTGTGCCTTGTAAAGATGCAGGTGGTGTGCCGACATGAAAAGCTTGGCCATCTCTTCCAAGTGACCACGAAACTGCAATTCTCTTGATATGTTGCCGCCGAGTATTCCAACACTGGCTGACACAACAAGAATAGTGCCTTGAAACTGAGAAGCTACGGCGTAAACGCGCAAACTTGTGTCTTCTGAGGATTAAACTGGACTAGATTTAGTCACCCCCCAATCCGAAACTTTGTTCAGTAAAGTTTCAACTTCAAACACAAATTTGTCCCGGTACTCTGAGACGTATTCCCAAGAAATATTGGCACAGACAGTGTACGGAGCATCACCAGTGCTGTTGTCCGCATAGCAATAAATGTTACAGGTTTGCAAAATATCATTGATATGCAGAATAAACAGCATTGGTGATAGCACGCAGCCTTGTGAAAAGCCAGCATTAATAGGCTTGTAACCGGAGCATGCACCGTCCAGTCCAGTTGAGACCAGGAGATCACCAGCTGATCGACACCGACGAAAACTGTATTGGCGGTCACTAATCAGCTGGTGATCCTCAAGGTACCGCATGAGCTGACGGTTTATGATGGATTCCATTATTTTGGAGAAAAAGGAGGTGACGGCGTTATGCCTCTAGTTAGACTTATCTAAGCGGTCACCCTTTTTAGGGATCAGGGGGACGAAAGCAGTCTCCATGATTTCACCTATAAATACTACACTCACTTAATACCATTACCATATAAGTTATTAAATCTAAATTATTTACCTGTCTCTTTGTCCGAGCTAAGCTTCGGAAAGGGCAAACAGAATTGGATGAATTTTTACGAACAGACTGAAAGCAATGAAAGCTTGCTTGGTTGCAGCTGGGAGCAATATAAACGACACTCTCAACCTCCTACAAGACGATTTTAATATACTTATGAAGTGGTCACATGATAAAGGATTAGTCTTAAATGCTGCGAAGACTAAGTTAATGTACATTAGCTCTAGTCAAAATAGGAGTAAGGTTATACCTAGGCTCATTGCGCATGACCACCAATGCCTTCACAGACGACAGGTCCAAATGAAATATAACTGCGAATCCATAGACCTGGTAGAATCACAGACCTACTTAGGACTCGTGATAGATAGTCGCCTAAATTGGAAAGAGCATATTGAGCATGTGTGTGATAAACTTCGTGGTATGCTTATGAAATTTTTTATAATTAAATATAAAATTCCGTATAAAATACTTATACAGCAATATAAATCACTGGTAAAGTCAAAAGTAGCATGTGGTTTGTCTAGCTATGGCAGAACGTACAGATCACATTTAGAACGTATTCATCTACTACAGTTACGTATTTTAAAAACTATAGTCCCGGAGAGTATTAAAAACCAGTATAAAGAATCAGAATACCATAACATTTTTAGTCGTTGCAAAATTATACCTATACACGAAAAGTTTACCCTTCTTGAAGAAGAATTTTTCCATGAACAGTTAAAAATTGCACATACATGTGAATACTCTAAAACTCGCAACTCAGGAAAACCTAAACTAGCCTTACCTAAATACAATAATTTATATGGTAAACGTACCTTAGAATATATGATTCCTAACCTAATTAACTAGCTACCAGTATCAGTAAAATCAGAAATAAATCAAAAAAATATTAAATTAAAATTAAAAAATTACTTTATGGAATGTATTACTACTAATTTAAATTATACATAATATGTTTTAATAATAATTAATACTACGATAACGCCCTCAAACAAGCGCCCTGTATAATATAGGATCCACGCGCAACGCATTATGTAATAGAAGGTCACGCAATTAACTAATAAATACTAAGTGTATTTTTTTTTCTTACTACACCCTCGTATTTCTTATTGTCGGTGATATCGGTACACGGGAAAGTTTCTATAAACTTATGTTTGTACCGTAACGTAATGTGTAATTAATGAATGTAATAATATATTAAATAAATAAATAAAAATAAAATGCCACCATTCATCTAGAATAATATATGATTATTATACTTAAAAACTTAAAATGAGAATTTTTAAGTATGTTCGAAATGCGTCAAGTCGGAGGCTTTTTTGTTGCGGCAACCCAGTCGACTATTTATTTCGTTAAAATAAATCTCTTAAATTATATTTAAGGTTACTATGTTGTTTTAGCTGCATATAAAGTGCATTTCTTTTTACTTTGTAGAAGTAGTCGATAATCTTATTTTAAGCTAAAAGATAACTTATGAGCAATAAAAATAATTATAGCAGCTTTGCTGTGCAATGTGTTGTTATCATATTTAACATCTGAATTGCGATTACGAATCTGCTAACCAAGAGACTCATGTTTGGTAGTATATTATATTATTTTATAGGCCCCTACAGGAAGTCCTCCAAAGAACTGTTCGGATTAATTATCCTTATCCCTTTTAATTTACCTCGCCCCCCACCCCTACAGTAGAAGTTTTGACAATCTGATGAAACATACAGGCAGTTGTACAAAAAATGTAAATGGATGCAGGATGAGTAGATGAGTACCGTACCGTTAAGGCCTATAAAAAGTCCACCGCTGAACGCAGATTCCTTCCCCCCTTGATTGCCTAATAGGAATATTTACCATAGTTGCCACGCTTAGCGGGCGTTTTTGCAAGCACATTTTGTTAATTCTAGTTGTAATTAGGAAAATGTTGCTGCTCATATCCTAATTTGCTTCCCTTTATCTCCGTTTACGACACCCATGGGACGTTATGGAGTTGTGGATATTCTTACACCTCCACTATATAATGGCGTAAGTATGTAGGTAGTGAGTATGTGAGTGAACTACTATATTTTTATCAATAATGAGCTGATTAAAAATGAGAATAAAATAACAAATAAAAAAAATAAAATTAAAACACGCTGCAGCAATATTATGGCTGCAGTGTGGGCTGTCCGTGTACTGAAGAAGCCACTTACTACCAGGTGAATTGTAATGCAGTTTGTCACATCTTTAACCTTCCTGTCACCTGTTGTAAAAAAGAGCACAAGTGGGCTGCTTTACCGGGGTAGACCACGCTCTCACAAAATATCAGCATAATAATGCAGTGTTTCGTATGATGAGTGAGAGAGAAAGTTGAGAACTGAAGACCCTTTTTACTAGTAACATCTCTAGTTCAGATTAGGTATTCCATCTCTCAGTCTATATAAGTGACAACGTATTTTATATTTTATTATTATTATTACGATTTTTAATCGTGGAATGAAGATGTAGATATCTAAAGGACGTAGCGTTCAATTACCATTAAGTGTATGTACTGTGCGCTTACTTGACAATATTACTTTTAAATAACACTATTACTTTGGACAAAAATAACCGAAAGTTATTATAGGTACCTTTTAGCTGTTTGATTTTTTCTCCTAGAATAGCTATTGGTTACTTCGTCTACGCGGTTTCCAAATGTGGAGGATCATGCATCTTCCCTGTTGGACCTTCTGCTGACCTCTCATCCGGACAGATATCAGGTTTCCATGAATGCCCCTCTTGGCTCCTCGGAGTGTAGTGCTCACACTGAAATCGCGGTTTGGCACTATAGGTCGACCGATTGGGATAGGATGCGATCTTTCTTTGTATCACTTGATTGGGCGGATTTTCTTCTCGTCGGACGATCCCAACGTTGTTGCTGATCCTATTGCTGATGTGGTACTTCAGGGTATGGAACTTTTTATTAATCCCTCTGTGGTGCCCATTGGAGGCAGATCCCAGACATGGTTTGTTGCTCCTGTAAAATAGTGTCAGGAGTGCTACCGGGCCTGGGCTGACCTATCAACGTCCTGGGATATAAACATCAGTGCTCTAAAAAGAAGTATAATTCCTTCGCCAGGTCCTTCAAAAGAGTCATTGCCAAGGCAAAGTTAGAGCAGATAGGCAGAATTGAAGAAAAATCAGTTCGCCTTCCTTCTGCAACCCGTGCATTCTGATCTCTCGCTACGGCTGTCCAGGGGAATTTCTGTCAGCCATCTCTGAACAGGGAGTATGACTCACTGGCTTATGCCGCAAAGAAGAAAGCCGATATGCTAGGCTCTTTCTTTGCGTCTAACTCGACTCTCGATGATGGTGCGACCACATCGCCGACCATCCCGCGTTGTGAGTGCTTCATACCGGATGTGCGGCTCACACAGCGCTTGGTTCGTAAATCACTCCTCTCCATGGACATCCACAAGTCGAGTGGACCTGACGGAACCCAGCTAATGGTGCTATCGATTAGTGCTCCAGAATTGGCATCGGTTCTAACGCGTCTTTTCTGATACTCCTACTTTCTAGGCATAGTCCCGAAATCACGGAGACGGTATTCGTCAACCTGATCCCTAAAAGAGGTGACCGCTCAGATAAGTCTAACTACAGGTCTACCGTCGTCACCTCCTTGTTCTCAAAAATAATGGAATCCATTATAAACTGCCAGCCCACGTGGCGTTACCTTGAGGATTACCAGCTGATTAGTGACCGCCAATATAGTTTTCGTCGGTGTCGATCAGCTGGTGATCTAATGGTCTAGCTGACTCATAGATGAACGGAGGCAGTAGATTCCAAGGGGAGGCAGTGGCCGTTAGTTTGGATATAGCGAAGGCCTTCGATCGGGTTTCGCACAAAGCGCTTCTTTCGAAGCTCTCTTGCTATGGGCTTCCCTAGAAATTGTGCAATTGCGTCACCAGCTTTCTTGCAGATTGGAGCACGAAGGTCATTTTATACGGTGCGTGCTCCGGTTACAAGCCTACTAATGCTGGCGTTCGATAAGGCTGCGTGCTATCACCAACGCTGTTGATTCTGCATATCAATGATATGTTGCAAGCCCGTAACATTTACTGCAGCACTGGTGATGCTCTGTACACTGGCCGGTGACTGTTTTCTGGAAAGCGTCTACGAGTACCGGGACAAACTTGTGTCTGAAGTTGAGTCTTTGCTGAACAAAGTATCGGATTGGGGGCGACTAAATCTAGTCCAGTTTAATCCTCAGAAGACACAAGTTAGCGCGTTTACCCCTAAAAATAATTCCCTTATCGTATCTCTTCAGTTTCAAGGCACTCTTCTTGTTGCCTCAGCCAGTATCGGAATCCGACGTGAAGTTTCGTAATCACTTGGAAGAGAAGGCCAAGCTTTTCATGCCGGCACACCGCCTCCAACTTTACAAGGCGCAGGTTCGACCTCACATCGGGCTCAAATCGTCAACGATCGAGTCCTTTCCGATCGGCTCGATTCACTGGCGCTAGGACGAGAAATTGCATCCCTTTGCGTTTTCTTTCGTATCACCACATGGAGTACTCTGAGGAATTGTTTAGATTAATCCCAGCCGCCAAATTTCACGAACACAGATCATAGCATAATTGCGAATACCATCCACACAATCCGGATGCTTGGCGGTCCACCACTGTACGTTTTACTAGGAGTTTTCTTACACGTTCTACCTCTCTGTATAATCGTTTACCATCAACGATTTTTCCGGACCGATAAGACAGGAACCTTCAAGAGAAGAGCTTACTCCTTTTTAAAAGGAAGGCAACGAACTTGCAATTCCCTAGTATTGCAGTTTTTCATGGGCGGCGGTAGTTACTTCAGGGAAGCCGTATGCTCGTTTGCCTCCTATCGTTTAAAAAATTAATCCATTTTGTACCTCAGGATTGACAACGTATACACATTTTGATTCTAAAAAAGATAGGTGTAGATGTATACGGACCACAGCATCCATTTACTACCAGGTTGACTGTGTGGTTGTTCGTCACCCTTATCATATAAAAAAATGTTCATCTAAAACTCTATTTTTTGGCTCTGTGGTGGTAGCATAAGAGAATAAATCACCCCATTTCGTCCCGTGTGTTGTAAGAGGTGACTCTGGGAAATATTTAACCTTTTTGTTTCCAAAAGATGGCGGTATAATCATCTCGTTTACTTCAGTAGTATACTCATACCGGTGACGTACAGCAGCGTATTTTTATAGAATATGGGTGACAAACAAGCACACAGTTCACCTGATGATAAGTGGATACTGAGGCCCATAGACACATACGTCTATCTTCGATTAAGAATCAAAATGCGTTGCGTAAACTTGAGAACTAAGATGAAATGCCTCGAATGGTCTCCGGTTCTATACATTCACCATACAAAACACAGCATAATTAAGCTGCCGGATCACTCGTGCTACAACCATAATAAAGCTGCAGCGTTGCTTCACCACACTACATAAGTGCGAGATTTCTGACACTGTGGTCGTCAATACGTCTGACAAACGTTACGTGACCCATGTACAACGGTGAAAACAAGTGAAAACTTCTATTAGTATATTAAAATGAAAACGGTATTGATTTTATTCACTACAAGCGACTCACGCCGGCGGTAGCTTCTATTAATGTGGCGTTATTTAAATTTAAGATAAACATGAGAGATCATTTATTTTATCAATTCCTGAATTTAAAAACATATTCACGTAATTTGGGTAAATTATAGTCTAGATCACTATATTATATATAGCTCTCTATTTTCTCCTAACGTTTCCATTTCGAATATTAATCAGGCCGTACAGATAGACAGACTTTTCTTCCTGAAAATAACCCCTTCGGCTAAATCAAAGGAAATTATTTTGATATTACAGGAGGATAATTCAATTGTACTTATGTTTATGGTTAAAAGCCTTTATTTTCATTATTTTCTCAATAAAGCCTCATGAAAAGATCCTATTTTCCTTATCATAGCTATATAAGCGGCCAAGCTCTGCCAGTATAAGAAGTGAATAACGCACTAAATTGTTTGAAACAAATAATAGATTTTATTTTAACTTACAAACTCGTTACTTAATCTTCTTATTGCGTTGCTTGTTCTTACAATGAATAAAATAGAACCATATTTCTATTCATGGAGTAATTTGAAGTGAAACTATTCATACATTTTATATTTAATAGGAAAGTCATCATAGAGAGTTTATGGGGTCTAATTTTTGAAGAGTACCTAATTGCTGTATGTTGGAAGAAAAATAGTCTTAGTTTTTCCACTTCTGTTTGTTTCAGAGATAGAGTAGATTTATTTTCTTTTAAAAAGTTTTTTTTATAAAACTAAAATGACTAAGCACCTGATGGTAAGTGGCCTCTCCAGCTCATGGATACCTGCAACCAACTTGAAACAAAGAAGGCTTTAGATGCTTCGTTATCTCTGAGGACTAAGATGACATACCAAAAGTAAAGTTGCTGACTCTCTACCCTTCAGACGGGAACACATCATGGCAAGTACTGCTATTTATCGGCAGGTATAATTTGGTACTGGTGTAGTGGTTTGACCAAAACAAACTCATAGGCACAAAAAAGTCCGATCACCTAGTAACGTTCCACGTTGAACAAAGATATTTTGATTTTGACTAAAGAATCACAAGTATTGAAAACATAAATTGTTAGTTTATTTGTCTAGTTCTGTACGAATATCTAATATAATTATATTTTATAGCAACTTAGGCGTTTTCATGAATCAGTAGTTTGTGATTCGTTAGGTTTAAATTAATGAATTACTGACTGATAATTGACGAACCACAACGCTTCCTATCACTACATATCCACAACGAGAGGATGGACACTCGACGTTCATAATGTTGTCCGATGGTAAGGGAGGATAGGGGAATTCAATCATATATTTCCTGCGCACACTCTCTGAACTTTTTTCTCTAGAACACCGACCGAAAGATAGCATGCTATATTAGTTTACAAAAAGCTTTTCTACTGAGCGTCAAGCTAATATTTGGTATTTAGTAGCACCAGTCCATAAGTGACCGCAATACTACTTAGCCGAACAGAACAACTGTTGTATTTTACATATTGTACTGATACTCTTTTTGGTTAGACTTTTTTCTGGATATGAAGAGCCAGTATCTTTACAGGGTTGTAAAGCATTTCATCTAAGGTTGCTATTTGTATAAAGTATTTGTATTTAGGTTAGTTTTTTTTTGTAACAATAAACATGATAAGTGCTCTAAAAGAAAGGAAAGACAAAAAGAGAGAGAGAGACAAGTAGAGAAGGAGGGGACGGAGAGAGGAAAGGCTATAAGGAAATAGTGGGCTTAATATTTAAAGTATTTTATTGAACAATATTAAAATAATGGATTTATTTCTTTATAAAAAAAGAGTTTCCGTAGAAAGACACTAAAGTAAAGTATACAGAATAACTTATAAAGGAAACGCATTTAAGGAGCAATTTATTACGAGTTGCCTTACAAATTCATCCAAAATTCATAGGTTAGTATTTAAATTCAGGAAAAGTATTTACAATTTCGTTTATAATACGCGGCGCGTTACAACGCTATGAATTTTATTTAATAACAATAAAATGTAAGAGTAGCCCGTACAACAACTTTTTGATAGAAAAGTGGAAGTGTTAATAATTTTTACAGAGTCCAGAAACTTATGTTCCTTCAAATATAAAAATCTTTTATTTTTATTTTGAACGATAAAAAATCTTTATGGCTATTTTATGTGCGTGGAATATGAGAGAAATTATAGGAAGCGGATGTATAAAGCGCCATCTAGAAAACGGAAAAGATATGTTCGCGACTACTTCCGGACGCAGCTGTAATGTTTGCCAACTATGATAACTTTTGTGATTATTGTTATCTAACAACTGGTAGCGAACTTACTGAAGTGCGTAATGAAAGAATATTTTGTATTTCTTAGACTCGAGCTATGATTTCCTACTTAAATGAATTCTTTGATAATTTGACAGTTATGAAATATGAGTCATATATTTATATATATATTGGGAATGAGGAGAGATTCATTGATATATGAGTCGACTAATTTTCTTATTTTAAACTTAAATCTAATACATAACCATGTCGTGTGGGCTACAACACTACAGTGCAATAAATAATTTAAAGTTGGTAAGAATTACCTGGCACACATCCGATCAATTATTATTTCCGCTCATTGAGCGGATGTGTGAGAGGTAATTCTTATATATCTATACATATTTTTTTACAAAACATTTGATTAAAAGATCTATAGCGCACGCGCGAGTTTTCGTTTGAAGCCCAACAAAAAATATTCTTGCTGCAATCAGTTACCCTATGAATGCCTACGTTTGTGTGTAAACCCACAATCGATGGAGCTACTTTATAAAGTAGAAAAAGCAAAGACGAATGAAGTGCTCTGTTTCTGCAATATACGCATACAAAAGAGCGTTCTGACAGTGGAATAGGTACCGCCCTCTTATCCCTTTATCTCTTTCTCGCCCTAGTTTAGGTCTAAACTCTTTAATGAGTAAAGCCGACAAAACCGAATGTTGTTTGTATCGACATTTTGACGCTTATGCTTTTAAGGACGCGTTTGCAAATCAACCAAAATTAGGGTGTTTTTCGGTAGATTTTGTGACAAAACTAAACCAAATCAAATATAAGTAAAAACTACCATGTATAGATTGGTTCTTCATCTGCAAATGTCTGTAACTCTTTTGTTGAAAATAGTAGTTTTTTATATTGTAAAAACGAACTTTCGTTGCCATTTTCTACAAAATTAACGATACCGGCTTGTGTTTCGGTAGATGTTTTGGTCTATTATCAACATATTTAAAAATTTAAAAAATACTATAAGATGACAGACATATTCAATTAAAAAACCCTGGGTTTATTTTTTAACAAAATGTCACAAATAGTCGTAAAAAAAATAAAAACTGATGCACATTTTTTCACATATTTTGGTAATATGGATGAATCATAATGTATTGCAATAAGGGCTATTTTATTGTTGGTGCCTGCTTTGATTTATTGTACAAAGATTTCGATGAAACCACAGTCCGCGCTCGGCCGCCGTCGTGAGTGGACACTGTATCGCCTGTTTGCAGCGGCTCATTCTGAAAAGATCGCTGTACATACACAAAATATTAGAAAAAAAACAAATTGGAAACATAAGTACTTGACAAGTGATAAAATTATTATTTTTATACTCACAGTTTTTATTTAGCTAAAAATAAGTAGGATATATAAACTTACCTACTACTGCAACTCGTGGACGAGCGGAACTAGGTGTGCCGAGTTTGGGCTCGTTTTGTTGGTTATGATGAGACCTTACCTCTGGACTTGATGGCATGACCTGAAGGTGTACTTTCGTGACCGCTATTTGAACTTCTTGCAGAGTAAAACTAGGGGTGACGAATTTGAGCTCCGTTTTGTTAGTTATGACGAGTCTATACCTCTGGACTTGATGGAGTGACCTGAAGGTCTAAATCGGTGATTGCAACTGGAACTCCTAGACTGGTAGAACTAGGTGTGCCGAGTTTGGGTTCGTTTTGTTAGTTACGATGAGACCTTACCACCGGACTTGATAGAGTGACCTGAAGGGGTAATTCAGTAACTACTGCTGGAATTTCTGAACGAGTAGAACTAGGTGTGCCGAATTTGGGCTTCGTTTTGTTAGTTATGACGAGTCCATACCTCCGGACTTGATGGAGTGACCTGAAGGTGTAGTTCAGTGATTACAAGTGGAACTCCTAGACTTGTAGAACTAGGTGTGCCGAGTTTGGGTTCGTTTTGTTAGTTACGATGAGACCTTACCACCGGACTTGATTGAGTGACCTGAAGGTGTAATCAGGTGGTTACAAATGGAATTCCTAGACTAGTAGAACTAGGTGTGACGAGTTTGGGTTCGTTTTGTTAGTTACGATGAGACCTTACCACCGGACTTGATAGAGTGACCTGAAGGGGTAATTCAGTAACTACTGCTGGAATTTCTGAACGAGTAGAACTAGGTGTGCCGAATTTGGGCTTCGTTTTGTTAGTTATGACGAGTCCATACCTCCGGACTTGATGGAGTGACCTGAAGGTGTAGTTCAGTGATTACAAGTGGAACTCCTAGACTTGTAGAACTAGGTGTGCCGAGTTTGGGTTAGTTTTGTTAGTTACGATGAGACCTTACCACCGGACTTGATTGAGTGACCTGAAGGTGTAATCAGGTGGTTACAAATGGAATTCCCAGACTAGTAGAACTAGGTGTGACGAGTTTGGTTTCGTTTTGTTAGTTACGATAAGACCTTACCACCGGACTTGATGGAGTGAAATTCGGCACACCTAGTTCTACTGGTTCAGAAATTCCAGCAGTAGTTACTGAATTACCCCTTCAGGTCACTCCATCAAGTCTGGTGGTAAGGTCTCATCATAACTAACAAAACGAACCCAAACTCGGCACACCTAGTCCTACAAGTCCAGTAGTTCCACTTGTAATCACCGAACTATACCTTCAGGTCACTCCATCATGTCCGGTGGTAAGGTCTCATCATAACCTACAAAACGAACCCAAACTCGGCACACCTAGTTCCACCAGTCTAGGAGTTCCAGTTGCAATCACCGATTTACACCTTCAGGTCACTCCATCAAGTCCGGAGGTATGGACTCGTCATAACTAACAAAACGGAGCCCAAATTCGGCACATCTAGTTCTACTCGTTCAGAAATTCCAGCAGTAGTTACTGAATTACCCCTTCAGGTCACTCCATCAAGTCTGGTGGTAAGGTCTCATCATAACTAACAAAACGAACCCAAACTCGGCACACCTAGTTCTACTAGTCTAGGAGTTCCACTTGTAATCACCGAATTACACCTTCAGGTCACTCCATCAAGTCCGGTGGTAAGGTCTCATCATAACCAACAAAACGAACCCAAACTCGGCACACCTAGTTCCACTAGTCTAGGAGTTCCTATTGTTGTAATCACCAAATTACACCTTCAGGTCACTCCATCAAGTCCGCAGGTAGGTAAGGTCTTATTATAACTGACAAAACCAGTTCAAAGTCCAGAGCTAACATCTCACT
Organism: Parnassius apollo; assembly: GCA_907164705.1. Taxonomy (NCBI): domain Eukaryota; kingdom Metazoa; phylum Arthropoda; class Insecta; order Lepidoptera; family Papilionidae; genus Parnassius; species Parnassius apollo. Next base: position 118,554 of record CAJQZP010001171.1, read on the forward strand.
ACCAGTAGAGGGCTTCCAGTGCCAAGCAGTCTTTGGAGCAGGTATTCATATTTCGTATCGAAGTATATTTCTGAGGTAGGTATAAGAAATGAAAAACAAATTCAATCTTTCAAATTATCAAAATAATTTCATTTGACTACGATTCCCACAGCCAACCGTGCGTACACTAGTGTGTGTGTGACTTTTGTCAATGTAGTAGTGCGATTCTATACCTATCCATTTTGTAAACGCGTCCTTAATGGGTTTTATTATATTTGAGATATTTGCTACGGGTCTTGATGTGCATTTTTACGCAATTTATGTATATAGACCTAAAATTAATAAAAATATAAATATTTTAGAAGTGTTAAAATGAGAACAGCTTTAGTAAATGCAACGTGACGTTATGGTTTCATTGTCAAAAAAAACTTGATTGTGTCTTGAAGCTTTTCGAAAAAGATAATTAAACATAATCTCTGCTTCAAAAAATATGCACTAAGTTTTGACATAATTTTCCACCGTTTCCTACAAAAGTAATTTTGAAACAGCTCTTAAACATTAAACTTATCTGTAATAAAATAATTCAGGTATAATATTTTTTTCCTATTTCATAAAGTGCTTGTGATGATGACCTATTACCACGTCCTATAATTACGAAAACCGGTTAATTCACAGTTGAATAACTCAATGTAAAGCATAGTTCATAGAGTAATTACCTTGTTATAAAGAAAAAGAAAAAAATGTTCGTAGCACATCCATCGCCAAAACTTTTTTCTGGTAAAGCCATAATGCAACCTTAATGATGAAGCTATTAAGGTTGAAGCATAAATCGGTTGGTTTGACCGGGGAAGGGTAACGATCTTATAGTTATCACTAAACTAAAAATAGCAACATAAGGCATTTACTTACTAAGTACATTACATATACTTTTATATTATCTTTACAACTACGATGACATTAATTCTATACATAATTCAAAATAATAATTTACTGCAAAGTAACGCCTTAGTCCATTAGTTAGTAGTTGAACGGGTTTGAGCAGTCGTCTTTTTTAGGGATCGGGTGGACGAAAGCCGTCTTCCATAATTTTGGGACTACGCCTAGGGAGTAGGAGTACCAGAAAAGACACGTTAAAACCGGTGCCAACTCTGGAACACATGTCCTCAGCACAATTGGGGGATTCCGTCAGGCCCACACGACTTGTGTATGTCCAGGGAGAGGAGTGCTTTGCGAACCGAGCGCTGTGTGAACTGTACTTCCGGCATGGAGCACTCACACCGCGGGATGGTCGGCGGCGTATTCCCCCTGTCATCGAGAGTCCAGTTGGACACAAAGAAAGAGCCTAGCATATCGGATTTCTCTTTTGCGGTATGGGCCAGTGAGTCGTCCTCCCTGTGCAGAGATGTAAGAGATGGCTGACAGAAATTTTCCCTGGACAGCCTTGGCAAGAGACCAGAATGCACGGGTTCCAGAAGGAAGGCGAACTAGTTTCTCGCCAATCTTCTATGTGCTCTAACTTTGCCTTGGCAATGACTCTTTTAAAGGACCTAGATGCGGAATTATACTTCTTTTTTAGAGCGCTGGTGTTTACATCCCGGGACGCTGATGCGTCAGCCCAGGCTTGGTAGCACTCCTGCTTATAACATGATGCTATTTTACAGGAGCGACCAAACCATGGCTGAGATTCACCTCCAATGGGCACCACAGAGGAAGGAATAAAAAGTTCCATACCCTGAAATACCACATCAGCGACAGAATCCGCAATAACATTGGGATCGTCCGGCGAGAAGCAAACCCGACCCCAAGGGTAGGATGCAAAGAAAGACTTATTATTGGTCTTAATCTTAAATGCTCTTAATATTTAATATTGGTCCTTAGAGATGACGTAGTCTTTAATATTTGAAGTTTGTTGCAGGTGATTTACTACATGCTCAGCGGTGAAGGAAGAGTTCGTGAGAAAACCTACACGTTTGAGAAATAAAAAATAAGAAATATTTCGAAGACGTGTGAAGTACGCTAACACTTATTGGGGCAGCACGACGGACATTTTTCTTGCCTTAAAACCATCTCATAAGTGAGAGGAGGCCTGTGCCCAACAATGGGACCTATTTAGTCTGCAATTGTAACTGTTGCAGGCGCAATGTATCATAATTGAGGTATCTTTTTTGACACACATGCCATCCAAGGCATCAATACTCCTGTAAGCATTCTAGATGCAGATGCTCATAAACGTAAAATTTTTTCATCACAAAGCGTGTTTAACTCTTCTGGCTTTAAGCCTAACAATTTAACAAAAAAGTGCACATAAAATAATCTTAAGAGGTTGTTGGGCAAAAATATATACCGTATCCGTGCCAACGTGGGTAAAAATATTAATTTCTCAAAATTCGGATAATTTTCCCTATAAATAATTTACAACATTGACCACCTGACTTATGTTTTGTGCTCCAAAAACAACATTTTAATTAAAGACATAAAATTCTCAAATAAAACTATTTTATATACTACTTAAACTGCTTTCCAGCACCCGAAACGTCGGGTATTAAAATTAATATAAATAAAACGCGATAAAATCCGTAAAAGTAGTTTTAATCAATGTATAGTGTTCGCGTAAATATAAGAAATCATTATTCTCAAATAAGTCATTATAGTTACTGAATTACCTACGAAATGCGATTCCTTCATGTTTTTTTGATAAAATTACTATAATTTTTACAAAATTCAACGACGCAAGTCGGCGTGTTACCTTTCGTTTTTACTTACGATAACTACTTCTCGCGGACGACATTTGTTGCGTAACGGCGGCCGTTAGACTTAATAATAGTGTGAATGTGTGTGACACCGTACGTACGTACAAGGGAGCTGACTTATTTTGGGTGCTTCCCAGAGTTTTATAGCGAGATTCAATCCGCCTTTTTTTATACGTCCATGCCTAAAGACGATTGAATTAAATCATTTAAAAAATATTTGTAAATGTGAAGTATAAAATGGGCGCAACTTTTGAGAGATTGGGACATTCAATGCAATTATGAAAAGTGGAAAAGCTGTATTCATTTTTTGTTCTTAATGGCCTTCATTTTATAAAAAGCCAAAAGAGCTGCTGCCATACAATATAAAATAGTTAATATTGTACATAGCGTATCACATATTATCATTAATAATAATATATCATTATTTTGAAATTACGGTTTTGCAGAACTTACCATTTCAATTCATAATAATTTTTTTCAGCTAAAATTCTAATTTCAAATTAATTCCATTTTAAAAACATGGAACTCTTTTTTTAACATTAGTAATTTGTTTTTTGATAAGCGTTATATATTCATCACTTGTGAATCTTTTTCGTCATCATGGACAAGTTAGAAATTCGTGTAATTATGGAATATGACTACCGTCACAGCAACAACGCAGTGCAAGCTTACGTAGCGAATACAACAAACGAACACATCACCTGTGATTGATTTGCCCGCTTCCATTTTGGAAATTTAAACCTAAAAATAAAATCCGTGGTAGTCCGAAAAAGGAGACGGGCGAAAGTTCATAGAAAGCTGGGTCTGTAACGATGACTGCATTATTTTGTTTATATACCAATACCATTTTAAAAAAACTATTTTTTTTACGACTGCTTTATGGTAGAAAAAATAGGATGTTATTGGTTTGTATCAAAACAAACAAAAATTGCTTACGATATATTTACAATGTTATTCTTACACCAAGCTCTTATACTACACTTTAAGAAAATAATTATTATTACCATAGTTTTATGTATTGTAGGACATTCACACATAGAGGATTCAGACGCCGCCGTCCAATTTTATTCTAGAGGTTTGAAATAATTATAAAACAGCAGTATGAATTAAAAACACTTTCTCTTTTAATGATTTGTTAATCGTCCACTACATCATAAACAAATAAAATATCATCTAAAAACGGTGCATGCGGTATTAAATTCTCTTGATGCCTTGCCCAGCTTAGGTACCATATTATGGACATTACATGACAAAAGCAACCTATAGTTTTTGTTCCTACCAAGCAATTAAAATAATACTGTTGGCCTCTCTGCCATTAAGAGAACTGTCAACTAAAATATATATAAAATATATATACTTATTATATTACTGCGTAGTAAAATATGTTTTTGAACTTAAGTATGTCTCGATTTTATTCGACCTCTTAATAGCCAACAAGAATGGTTGTAAATTGACAGTTCTCTTAGTAGGATGCTGACCGTTTCTCGACACACTTCTATTTCATATCTCCCATCTTGTCGTATGTGTTCTCCATAATGGAACTTAGCCTACATAATTTGACAAATACCTAAAAATATTTTTATTAAATCACTATGTGAGCTGGGGAAATCATTTAAGTTATCATTTTGTAGACGTATTCTTGTAAAATCAGAAAAGAAACCGTCAGAATCCTTTATACTTAGCCGGAGTCGTTAAAGATTAGAGCATTATTATAGCACACAAAAACAATAGAAAATATTCACAGCCACCGTAAGCTCAGAGCCAAAACAAACGTAAAAAATGATTTGATTGACGTTTGAGTTTTTGAATTAACGTTGATATTTCCGCTTTGTGGCGTGTATATATAAAACATTGATAATAGATTGTGAAATCGATTTATTAATCTATTCAGTCAATTTATTTTTATCTTTTTTGAAACGTTGAAGTGTCACAAGGAAACCATTATTTAAATAATAAGTTTCTTAAACTTACCTAAAGAAGAAAACACTGAATCACTTTTTATTTTTTTTTTGTATTAAAATCGATGAACTAACCTATTGTTGCGTGAATAAGTCAACTAGCGCCATCTAGTGTCAGGAACGAGATCGAGGCGAGCTTTGCAGAAAATGACATCACAAATCTCTCAACCGACAGCGCCATCCGAAGAACTAAGTTTCTAGAAAATCTACACTCGCACACTCGTCCCTTTGCGCGCATTTACTTGAATATTCCGGATGCTTCTTTGCTAATTTATATAAATAGGTGCTGCAAGATGCGATCGGAGCAGTATTGGAATTGGCGACACAAGCAAAGCTTCGGAGCGGAATAAAGTGAATTAGTGTGTTTATTATTAGTGTTTTAAGTTTTAATTTGTGTAAAGTAAATTAAAGTGTTAATTTAGGTAATTTTATCGGCAATTTTTATTGTCACGAACCTCAAGCTCGTAACAATTGGTGTCAGAAGTGGGATAAAATCATGCCGATTTTACCTAAGGAGGAAACGGAGGGTGTCCGTACCCGAAGTCAACGCCAGCAGGAGACGGACCAACGAAGATTTGGTGGTGCAACGTCACAGACGTCGGAGGGCCAGCCACCGGCTGCAGGCCCGTCGGTAGCTCCTACATCTGCAGCACCTGACTTAGGTGCTCTGATGGTGATGCTGCAGGAGCAGGCTCACCGACAGGAGGAGCAGGCTCGCCGACAGGAGGAACAGGTCCGTCGGTTGGAAGAGCAGCTGCGGGGTGGACAGGATGAACAGGTCCGTCAGTTGAAAGAGCAGCTGCGGGTCGTACAGGAGGAACAGGCGCGCCGACAGGAAGACCAGGTTCGTCGTTTGGAGGAGCAGCTGCGGGGCGGACAAGAGGAACAGGCCCGTCGGTTGGAAGAGCAGATGCTCCTCATGAAGGACCTTCATGCTACCTTCGGGAAGGAGATAAAGGAGGTGAAGGATAGGATTGCTCAGCATGACAACCGCCTGTCGGAAGCTGAAACCCAAATCGCGAAAGCTGAAAACCGAATCGAGAAAGCTGAAACCCGAATCGACCAAGTGAACAATAGGGTTGACAACGTAATGTCTGACATGAAGAAATCACTGGACGAACTCAAACTGGGTGATGGAACTACAGCTCCCGTAGTAGCTACTACACCTTCGCTACGTGGGTTCAAAGTGCCACCGTTCGACGGGACTTCTTCTTGGTCAGCCTACAAAATCCAGTTCGAGGCTGTTATGAAGGCGAACGGCTGGAATAAAAGTCAGGCCATGACTGCTCTCACACTAGGCCTGCGCGACCAGGCTTTAACAGTTCTGGAAGCTCTCGGTGAGGAAGTGACTTATGAGCAACTCCTTGAGGCATTGGAGGCGAGATATGGCGACGCTCACCTGAAACACGTCTTTCATGTGCAGCTTAAAGATCGTGTGCAGCGCATCAACGAAAACCTGCAGCAGTGGGCTCTAGAAGTGGAGAAGCTGGTGCGAAAAGCATACCGGTCTGTACCTGCGCTCATTGAAGGGAACCTGGTGCAGACATTCATCGACGGCATCCGCGAGCTGGAAGTCAGAACTGCTGTGAGGCTCGGGCACCACGAGACGCTTAAGGACGCCTTGGCCCATGCACTGGAAGTGGAAGCCGTGCGGCAGGATCAACGTTCCCATCGCGTCAGGGAGGTTGCAGCAGCTACAGTTCGCGACCGCAACAAAGGATACAGCCCAAGGTGCTAGGGCTGTGGGGAAAAGGGCCATCTTCGATCCAGCTGCCCTAATCGAACCCTAGAAAGGGAAATTGAAGGATATCAGGAGGGTAGTGTGGCCAACAGCATCGCCCAGCAGCAGCAGGGAAACGAGTAAAAGCCAGAACTGCGGGGCGGTGCTGGCTGATGTTAAAAGAGCCCCAAGGATCTCGATCTCACAAACCCATGATGGGAACAGCCTAATCATAAAGGGCGAGATCGACGGAATGCCGTGTAAGCTGACCATAGACACTGGGGCCTCTCGTACGGTTGTTAGTTCCCAACTTATATGTCAGTTCCTTGGGGACTCCGCATACAACCGAGAACGCATTAATTTGGTAACAGCCACCGGTCAGCGTATACCCGTCCGTGGAGAGAAGGAGATGGAGTTGAAGCTAGGCAACGTGTTCTACCTGCATAATGTCAACGTGGCTGATATAATGGACGACTGCATCCTAGGCTTAGACTTTATGGGGAATAATTGTTGCGAGATTGACGTTAAGCAAGGTGTTTTGAAATGTGGACAGGAGGAACTTTTTATGGAAGGTGCGTTACCAGGGAACGTGTACAGCATCAAGAAGATTGTTTTACCGCCGAGATCGGAAACGATTATTCCGGTTAGTCTACCTCGAAACGCTGGGCAAGCTCATCGTTGTGTACTTGTGGAAAGGGTAAACAATGACCTTCCATGGAAAGTAGCTCGAACCTTGGTCAGGACCACTGACATCTCAGGAGTACGTGTGCTGAACCTTTGCGACCGGGAACAGATTATAGAAAAAGGCACACTGGTTGGTACTTGTGAGGAAGTGGATTGGTTACGTCAGTGCCAATATATATCGAGTGGGACCCCCAGCAAGGATTTAGAAACGAGAGTGACCACACTTTTGGAAGACTGTCGCAGTGTTCTGTCCCCGAACGAATTGGTCAAGGCAAAGAAGTTGTTACTCGAGTACGCCGATGTATTCTCATCAAACGATGCTGACATAGGAAAGACTGGTTTAGTTCAACACAAAATAAACACAGGAGAAGAGTTGCCTATCCGTCAGCGGCCAAGACGATTGCCGGTAGCACGTGAAAAGGAAGTGGAAACCATGATTGAGGGAATGGTGAAGGATGGTGTTATTGAACCTTCATCTAGTCCATGGTGTTCACCCGTGGTACTGGTAAAGAAAAAGGATGGCAGCTTGCGGTTTTGTGTTGACTACCGCCGTCTGAAAGACGTTACTAAGAAGGATAGCTATCCCTTGCCGAGAATTGACGACACGCTGGACATGCTTACAGGAGTAAAGTGGTTTAGCACGCTGGACCCAAAAAGTGGCTACTGGCAAGTTGAAATTGACCCTAAGGACAAGGAGAAAACTGCGTTCTCGACGGGAAAGGGCCTGTGGCAATTTAAAGTAATGCCGTTTGGGTTGTGCAATGCTCCAGCAACGATTGAAAGGCTGATGGAACTTGTACTTAGCGGGCTAATTGGCGATGCCTGTCTGGTCTACTTGGATGACATCATCATCGTGGGCCGTAAGTTTGAGGAACACCTTCAAAACCTGGAACGCGTGCTCATGAAGATTAAGAGTGCCAACCTCAAGTTGAGTCCGAAGAAATGTTCACTATTCAAACGGCAAGTCAACTTTTTGGGGTATGTAGTGTCGGAAGAAGTTATCCACACGGATCCAGAGAAAATCACAGCTGTAAAGGATTGGCCGGTTCCAAAAGACAAGACGCAGGTTAGAGCGTTTTTAGGTTTGTGCTCCTATTACCGACGTTTTGTGAAGAACTTTGCAGATATAGCCAAACCTCTGCATAAGCTAACCGAGGTGAAGCGACATTTCTGCTGGGATGAAAGTTATAACATCGCATTCCAGGAGCTCAAGGACCGTCTGTGCAAAACAACTATTTTGGGATACCCTGATGCAAGCAGAGAATTTATAGTTGACACAGACGCAAGTGATATAGGACTTGGCGGTGTATTGTCTCAACGTAATGGTGACCAAAAGGTCGTGATAGCGTACTTCAGCAAGTCGTTGTCAAAACCGGAAAGGAACTACTGTGTCACAAGACGCGAATTGCTAGCTGTGGTAAAGTCGTTGCAACATTTTAGCAAATATCTTCTGGGATGAAAATTTCACTTACGAACTGACCATGCTGCACTAAAATGGCTATTGCAGTTTAAAAACCCAGAAGGACAAGTTGCGAGGTGGATTGAACTACTGCAGGAATACGACCTTGAGATCGAACATCGCAGCGGGAAATCTCATGGCAACGCAGATGCATTGTCAAGAAGACCTTGTCCTAAAGATTGCAAGCATTGTACTAGGCAAGAGAGTAAGGAAGTGGTATCCGTGAGGATGCTCAGGGCAGACCACCTCAGCAACGAGTGGAAGGACAGCTTACTACATGCACAGCAGGAAGATCCGGACATCAAGCCGATTCTGGAATGGATAAAGGCCAGTGCTCCCAAGCCCAAGTGGAGTGACGTCTCAGCGATGAGTTCGACCACTAAAAGCTATTGGGCCCAGTGGGACAGATTGCTGCTACAGGATGGAATTCTGTGTCGTAAATGGGAAAACGTTCGGGGAGACAGCTGTCATTTGCAAATGGTTGTCCCTAAAGCTAAAGTACCGGATGTTCTACAGCTGTAACATAATGATTGTTCAGGAGGCCATCTGGGAGTTAAACGAACTCTACTGAAGATCGGAGAACGGTTTTACTGGGCCCACTGTCGAAACGATGTCGAGGACTGGTGTCGCAAATGTGCAAGTTGTGCTGCTGTAAAGGGACCTCAGACTCGTAGTAGAGGTGTATTGAAGTTGTACAATGTTGGTGCACCATGGGAGAGAATAGCCATTGACGTGGCGGGACCGTTTCCGGAGAGTGAAAGCGGTAACAAGTATTTCGTGGTTGTGATGGATTACTTCACTAAGTGGCCAGAAGTCTTCGCCATTCCAAATCAAGAAGCTTCAACCGTTGCTGATAAGCTAGTTCATGAAGTCTTCTGTCGTTCTGGTGTACCTTTAGAGATTCACAGCGATCAAAGAAGGAATTTCAAGTCTCAAATATTCCAGGAAACTTGCCGAGTTATGGGTACTCATAAAACACGAACGACTTCTTATCACCCGCAATCTGATGGAATGGTAGAACGATTTAATCAGACATTGGAGAGGTACCTAGCAAAAGTTGTAGACAATCGGCAACAAGATTGGGACAAGCACATACAACCGTTTTTGTTGTCATATCGAAGTTCTGTTCACGAAAGTACAGCAGTGACACCAGCTATCGCAAACTTTGAAAGAGAATTACGGCTGCCTGCAGACCTGATCACCGGGATACCACCTGATGCCCCACGCAGTATAACCGATTATGCAAATGACTTGCGGAACAAAATGAACGACATTTATGAGCACGTCAGACAATCGGGCCAGCAAATGTCTGAGAAAATGAAAACCCGGTACGACCGCAAAATGAACAATAAAGGGTTCAACGAAGGTTCATTAGTGTGGTTGCACAATCCAGTCCGCAGCAAAGGGAAATCTCCTAAACTTCAAGCTAAATGGGACGGCCCGTACCGGATTGTAACCAGGATCAACGATGTGACCTACCGGATACAGAAAGGCGCAAGAGGGACTCCGAAGATCGTCCATGTGGATCGCTTGGCGCGTTATTATGGGACCGATAATGCTCGGGACGAGCATGTCTTAGGAGGGGGCAGTGTTGCGTGAATAAGTCAACTAGCGCCATCTAGTGTCAGGAACGAGATCGAGGGGAGCTTTGCAGAAAATGACATCACAAATCTCTCAACCGACAGCGCCATCCGAAGAACTAAGTTTCTAGAAAATCTACACTCGCACACTCGTCCCTTTGCGCGCATTTACTTGAATATTCCGGATGCTTCTTTGCTAATTTATATAAATAGGCGCTGCAAGATGCGATCGGGACAGTATTGGAATTGGCGACACAAGCGAAGCTTCGGAGCGGAATAAAGTGAATTAGTGTGTTTAATTATTAGTGTTTTAAGTTTTAATTTGTGTAAAGTAAATTAAAGTGTTAATTTAGGTAATTTTATCGGCAATTTTTATTGTCACGAACCTCAAGCTCGTAACACTATTTTATCCGGCAGCATTGTTTAAAAATGAAAATAACGGAAGTCAGTATTACTTATATTAAATATTTAATTTCTTTTGCCATGATAAAATTGCTTAATAATTCATTATTAACTACAAAAAAAATCTGTAAAAATATTGAAAACTATTTCACTTGTGTAACGTTAGTCCCAAATTCGCCCGTCACATTTGTTCGACAAATACGAATTAAAAGCGATTGTGGAAACTGGTGATACTCAATCTACGGCTGAAATAATTATATGGTACATTTGCGTCAAATTGGCAAACACTTGACAAAAGGGAATTTTTAACCGCATTGTAACTTGTGACAAAATTGGATTATGTTTGATAATCGCAAGCATTCATCAAGCTGGTAGGATTCTGGGTCAGCACTTAAGCAATGCGCTATGCGAAAACTTACCACTAGACAAAGATGTTTTATAGGTACAGATACCGTGTTGCTTACACATCGCACCGTTCACAGTGACGCCAGTCTTTGATTACTGTGTGCGTGACTACCACGTGACGCGCATATCTTACGTACCGTGCCTGCATTAATGTGCGTGACTTCGGTAATAACAGTGCAAATCGATTACCCAAAAATTTGGGAGATTTTACATTTCATTTATATTGACCTTATTATTTTTATTTTTATTATGACCTGAGTGTAAAATGTATATGCGAAGCGTGTGCATTTGTGTGCGTGTGTATAGAGATGTACACATACACAAGGGATATGGTTGGTTATGTGTGTTTTATGTAGGTATGAAAATCGCACCAAAATAGTGAAGATAAGTAATAAAACCTGTAGTTAATGTAACAGTTAAAACCAAATAAAAAATCACAGCAGATATTTATGTACCTATATCTACTGTGATTTTTTATTTATATATTTAACCAATCTATTATTATTGAATGTATATAGAGTACTACATCTTTGTATTGTAGAACCCAAATATTGTCGCTTTTTATGAAGACATGAATGACGTACAAAAGTAAGTTTGGTTAAGTGTAAACTTCGGCCAAGAGAAAGCAAACGTTTTTTTTTAATTCATATATCGATCCAGTTTCATGACTAGATCAAATCCTTGCATGAAATTAATTAAATACTGTCACTGGATTTTACTTTACTTTTTTACTGGAGGAAGATAAAATTTTGTAAAACTTAGTGTGTTTAAAATCTACATTTTATACTGTAAAAACTGTAAATAAATAAATAAACATATAAGATCAACATTGTTTATTTATGTAAATTATAATTTTATTTAAAAAACTTGAAATTGTAGTTGTTTTCGGTACAGTTGCCTTTTCGATGGAATATTTTTGTAAATATTTTCTATCTTCGCTACATGAAACAGACTGATTTTTATATATCCACCCACTATTAATTTCAAAATATTATTTTCATGATAATGCCCATAAAGATGATCTGTTTCACTAAAGCTGAATATACTTTTACTCACCAAGTGTGTCATTATTTTAATCATCAGAAGTTTATAATCTTTTTCTGCTTTTTTTTAAATTTTACGTAAAATTGCCTCTGACAGCCAGCATACAGTAAAAAAATTTTGTGACGAATAATTCAGCCCTCCCTTGTCACGTAGTCCAACTAGCTTATGAAAATCTAATTTTTCTTTACTTATTAGACTGTCGATGCAGGGCATGCATTTAATTTTCCGACTCAATTGCCTCACAATGCATCCGGCAATATACCCAACAATTTATCGATAATATTTCTGAGAGCATAGGCGGTCAAGAAAGTTGCATAATATGCTTTCATTATTTTTATCGGTAGGATCACTACTACTATCTAAATTACTAATCTCTTCATCTTCCTCGTCTAGTAGTTGAATTGATTGCAGAGAGTGTCGAAGAACAGTTTAAAACTACGATCTCTTCTAATGGTACGCAGTTTCCGGTTTCTGTCAATTTCAGTTCCAAGTGACATAAAAGTTTTCGGTAAATACCTCTAAACTGGCGGGCATTTGGGTTATCATTAAGTCCTCCGTGCATACGGATTGCTCCAAAAAAGAGTTCTAAATGATCTTGGCTGATTCTGTATGTGGTTATATATTTTAATTCTTGAGTTTCTTCGACTAACGTTTCAAAAAGGTATTTTAAACTCTCTATGCACACTAACATGCCTAAGAAACCAGCATTTGCTTTGGTTTTCAGCACCGGGAAGTAAAGTTTTCAGAATCAATTTTTTTTGTGCATTTCTTCGTAACTACGCTTTCTTGAAGTTTTTATATTTAATTTCTTTATATACTCTTTAGCATAGTTTAGAAATGTAAATATTTTAGTTTTATTTCCCAGAAACAGCGGATGACCAAAATCATATTGTTTTAAGCTTCGAGAGTTAAGCACATCAAAAAGATTATTAAAAACTAGCACAAACTTTTCAGTTGCCTCACTTTCCTCGAAATCTTTTAATTTTAAGTCATTTCTGCAACACTGCAGAGCAAGTGCAACACTTCTACTAAGAAGCTGAGTTGCAAGCTTGACTTTCATTATGATAGATAGGTGTATGCCAGATTTTTCTTGTAACTCGTTCAGTTTTTGTATTAATGACCACTTTACTTCGTTTTCATTTTCGTCTAAGAACGTTGCTTTATCTTCAAAATGGTTCATAATAAGCTTTATCATGTGGCAAGCGTCTAAAAAACAGTGACTCTATGATTCGCCGATGGATGTTCAAAAGTTGTTATTAATTTGTCTGTGTTATTTATTTGACAGCCCAATAATTCCATTGTTAATATATTTGTCGGGTGACCATCAAACGTTAATGAAACCGTTTTTACACCTGCTTCATGACATTTCGATAAATACATTCTGATCAAATTGGCCTTCTGCGTTGCTGTTAATCCATTAACTAGAAAATATCCTAATGGAATTATCCGAATTAGTGTGACGCAACCCGATATTACTGATAAGGAAGCGTGTAAAGGATCACGCCGCAAAGGGGCGGAGATCGAGCGCAACCAAGGAAATGCACAGAAAACACACGCGAGTGAGGTGTCAGAATTGACCGAAGAGATTGTGAGTGCAATAAAGATAGCGGGAAAACCCAGCTTCATTTCCTCCAGGAATTACCGGTGTTCGATGGAGACCCGGGTGAATGGATAATTTTCAAAACGGTGTTTGAAGACACGAGAAGCCAATTTTCAGGGGTGCAGAATGTCGCACGCCTTAGGAGGGCATTAAAAGGCACCGCTAAAGAAGCGGTCATGTCTTTATTGTATACTTTGTGTGAACCTGAAGAAATAATGAACGCTCTCGAAAGAAGATTCGGTAGGGTTGAGATGCTCATTCTAGCCGAAATCGAGAATGTAAAGCGTATGCCAAGATTGGCAGAAGATTGTCGGAATATAGGATCTTTTGCAAGTCGTATTACGAACGTGGTTGCCACAATACATGCGTTGAATCAACCACAGTATTTATACTCACCAAAGTTAGTGAGCCACATAGTGGAGAAACTTGGAACTGTGATTAAATTTAAATGGTTTGAATTTCGAGCTCAGCATCCTTTGGAGCCAGAGTTACAGAAGATGGCCAAGTTTTTAAATTTATTGAGTGAACAATTTGGAACGTCCTTAAGCAATGAAAATGTGCCTGAAAAACGGAAGCGTCCTGAATTCAGGAAGCAAACTGTACACACTGCAAAGGGGTGTGAACGCAACCGTGTCAAGAGCGAGCGCTATGAGCGCCGAAGTAATACGAGCGAGCGTCTAGAACGCCGAAATAATAAAGGGCACAACCGACAAGTGGTTATGATAACCCAGGACAAGCCTGTAAGTCGGGTAACACATAAGTGTGTTATATGCAACAAGGAGTACTCTATAGTGAGTTGTTACAAGTTTAAGGACATGAATATTCGCGAAAAATGGGACGCGGTCAATCACCTAACCATAGGAGGTTAGAGTGCAGAGCGAAAAAATGTGGTGTAGAGGGATGTAGAATGTCACATAATCGAATGCTACACCGATACCCCAATGAAAATACCTCGCCGCAAGGGGAGGAGGGGGTAAAGAGGCTCAAATTACAACTGTTGTACCCGACTGCGGACGATTTAGCAGCTTTAAGAAATTCCTTGGGGCAACTACACGCACCTTACAAGCGGTAGAAAAATTCAAGAGTTTAAGAAAGTCGGTTAAAGGACCCGACAACGCAGCCGAAAAGTCGGTTATGTGTTCCAACGAAGTTTTAGCAAAGTCGGTTAAAGGACCCGATGGCGCGTTGGACATAACGCTCTTAAAAAGAGCTGAATTATTAATTTGGAAGTTCGTTCAAGACCAGTGTTTCCACTCGGAAATAAAATGCTTGAAAGCAGGCAAAAGCGTTGAAAGAAGTTCACGCTTAAGTAAATTATCTATGGAAATAGGAGAAGATAACTTACTCCGTTTAAATGGGCGTTTACCTTTTAAGTCTAATTTGACCGAGGAAAGTAGAAAACCTGTCGTATTAGACGGTAAACACGAAATCGTTAAAATGATGATTAGAGAAGTTCATCATCATTTTGGACATGCCAATCACCAGACGGTGATGAATGAGGTGAACCAGAAATTTTATGTCTTGAACTTGCGTAATGTCAGTGGTGCAGGACATACAAGTCAAAGCCGCAGAACGTGCCACAAGGAAATATTCCTCTGGAGAGAATAGCTCACAATGAACCACCTTTTACATGCTCAGCCGTGGATTATTTCGGACCTATGAGTGTGACTATAGGAAGGCGACACGAAAAACGCTGGGGTGTTTTATTTACGTGTCTGACCACCAGAGCAGTACATCTGGAATTAGCAGCCTCATTGACACCAGCGTCAATGATAATGGCGTTGAGGCGATTTATCGCCAGAAGAGGAAAACCAGCCGTTATATACAGCGATAACGGGACAAATTTCAAAGCTACGAATAAAGAATTATTGAAAGCTCGCGAAGAATGCTATGAGGCCATGAAGAATGAGTCATTTAGAAAATATATAAAATGGAAATTCATACCTCCGGGGGCACCGCACATGGGTGGCGCCTGGGAGAGGTTAGTAAGATCGATTAAAATTGCGTTGACCGCTACGCTCAAAGAAAGGAGCCCGCGAGAGGAGGTTTTGCATACGTTACTCTTAGAAGCAGAGCATACTGTAAATTCTAGGCCTCTGGTAACATTCAGTATGGATAGTCCTGAAGAGGGTTTGACACCCAATCATTTTCTTCTGGGACTCTCATGTGGTGATCGACCACCTGGATTATTTTTAGAGCAACATCTGACGGGTCAACTCAATTGTAAATCTGCACAGAGATTAGCCGACCAATTTTGGACAAGATGGCTAAAAGAATACATGCCTACTTTAATACCTCGAACAGGTAATAACGGAAAGTTCATGGAACCTAAAGAAGGTGATATTGTCTTGATAATTGATCATTCGTTGCCACGAAATACGTGGCCGAAAGGCAAAATTAGTAGGACGCTACCGGGACCAGACGGTCACACCAGAGTGGTTGACGTCATTACTAGCACAGGTATCTTGAGGAGACCTACATACAGAATAATAGTGTTGGTACCCGCGACGCCTCCCAAATGATGGTGCTGACGCACGGGGGGGGGGGGGGGGGGGGAGATTGTTGGCGATGCGCCTATAAGAATATTCCAATTTATTAAGTTAACCGATTACGAATAGCTTCTAAAAGGCAAATTATCAAGTAACAATATTCCGATAAGAAAATGCTTAGTTGAATCTTAAAGAAATATCGAATTAATGATATGAAGGTCTTGGGTTCGACTCCCAGGCCGGAATAGTTTATCGTTTTCTTAGTAATATCTCTTAATAAATTCATATAGTGAATTTTTAAGATATAAATTATGTTACCGGATTTGTTCCCCGGTTGAAATCATCTTTCCAATGATGTAAATTTAAAGGAATATTAAAATAAAGTTAGAGATCGGATTTATTCCCCGGTCGAGATGATCACTTTGTGAGTAAATAGAATTAATGGAAATTAATAGCATAAGTGTTGTCTTATATGGGTTTGATATGTCTTGTATAAAAACAAATGCCTATTTTCTATGATTGATTTATGAAAACATTAACTTATATTGTTTGATAAGAAACATGATAACTGATAAGAATCTGATTAGAAATAGTTTCCTACAGTTTGAAAATTGTGTAAAAGCATTGATTCACCTTAGTATTGTTGATATTGGTATATATTAGACTTTCCATTTTTTCTGATAGTCGATAGCCGTGCAAAGTTAGTTGTTCAAATAGTGTGAGTTCACGGACGCACGCTAGCCACGTACTTAGGAGGCCAAATATGTAAAAATTTAAATATTTGTAATTTCAGCAATTTATGTAAAAATGACTTGTGAAACATTTCAGATTGATTGTACGTGTAAAAAAAGGTGAATTCTGTGTTATTTTTATGTGAAAATTCCTGTGAATAAGTGAAATAATGATAGTTTTGTATAAGAAATTTAAAAGTGTTTTAATAGTGAAATGTATAGATAAAATGTAAATTAAACAATTGTATTAGTTAAGATATGTATAATTTCAAGTGGAAAACATTGTTTTAACTTTCTATATTAAATATTTAAGAAATTTCAACTTCTAACGTGTGAGTAAAATATTTTGTTAAATAAATAAAAGGTTTTTTGTGATATGAAAATGTAATGTATATCGTAGTATAGATATTTTTTTGCGCTATCTATACAAGTAAATTGTGTTAATGTATGTCTTATACAAATAAAGTTATTGGGTAAACCGTGAGAGAGTGATAGTACAAATTGATGTAATTGAGTTGCGCAAGCGCACAAATGGCGCGGCTCACTTTTGCGTATAGCTCTGGGGTAGCTCAGTAAACGAGTTTTCTTGCAATTCGTTCGGGATTCGTTCAGGAATCCTTCGGGAATCCTTCGGGAATCGTTCGGGAATCGTTCGGGAATCGTTCGGGAATCGTTCGGGAATCGTTCGGGGAAGTTTCGGGAAAGTTCGGAGAAACTTCGGGAATCAGACCAGCAGTCAATAAGAAGAAATAAAAAGTGTGGGGGAAGTGGTAGGGAAAAGTAATTACTCTCTCACGGAACGGTTTGAAGATAATTGCTGTTTTATTCCCAAGAAATTCATCCCTCAAAATTATACAGTCCACATCGAAGAATTAAGGCGTTGGGACCGGGACGACTTCGGAAGACCCGTAATCCCCGTCTGAACCTATTTGCTGAAAGGGAAGAGGTTATCGCCCTTGTGTGTTACTCCGTTGCGGAGATCTCATACTTTGTTCCCGAACCCAACGTAGGCGTTATAGGAGGCCGGATCGTGAGAAGCCTCGATTCCTCCCTTCTGTTTCTTAGTTGAACGTTTACACAGCCGTTGGTTCCTTTTCAACTATAATAGTTAGACATATGGTATTGCAGACTTTTATGTAGATATTGATGTCCTCCATAAAACTGTAGCACATCACTTTGCTCTATTGTCAATAGTTTCCGCAGCGTACGCGATATAAGGTTTTTTTTTTTGGTATTTTTTTAACACCTTGGGTTATATTAACGAAGTTTTCATACGGATCCCTAAATTTTTTGAAAACGTTATATAGCCTATGTTCATCAGGAATAATGTAGGATTCTAATGGTGAAAGAATTTTTCAAATCGGTTCAGTAGTTTCAGAGCCTTTTCAATTCAAACAAATAAACAAACAAACAAATCTTTCCTCTTTATAATATTAGTGTAGATGTAGACATATTAGTCATTAAGGAATGTGTCGTACTTATTCGTCTTAGCTCATTCGTTATGCCTTATTAACTTATTATGCACATATACAATTTATTTAATTTTAAAAATAAATTATTATTTTCTTGACTATTTTTAAAACGATACCCTATTAATATCCTTTAATGAGGATAACTACTAAATTGTGGAGACGTTTTATACATAAATTTAATGTAAATCAAACCTTACCCCAACTAACCTAGAAGATGTTAGTTTTGTGCCAGTCTGCGGCGCCGCAACCAAACCCTTAGTCCATGCGCTACAAAACCGTCGACGTATTATAAGTAGTATTATATTTATAGTTATGAAATAAGTAAATATTCGGTAAAAAGTAATATTTAGTAGATACGCTTGTGCAGAATATATAGCAGCATTTGTTTGTGCATTGCCGACAATACTGAATGTACAATGTAAATACAGGGAGAAAACAAGGTATAATCAGGCGCTCGAATGGCCCTGACAATAGAATAAAGCTTATACTTTGGGAACTCTAAGAATTTCAATGAATTTTATGTAAACGGATAGAAACAGCTTTTATGATTCTTATTTTCTTGTAGACACATGTTTAAAATGATCATAAAAATTATACTCTAACATTGATTAATTATTGTCAATAAGCAATATTTTACAAAAGATGAAAAAAATAAAAGTATTTCAATATCTTGTGAAATTCATCATCATCATCATCATTAAAGCCCTTCACAATTCCGCTGCTGAACAAATGCCACCCCCGAGGAATATCGCATCCATTAACTTCCTGCATGTCTTTGTAGTACAATTCCATTGCGTAGTAAAATGCAAAACGCCCAAGATGAAAATGGTAAAAGAAAGGTAGGAGAAAACCACTCACCGTGGTTCGAGTTAAAATTAAGAAATGCTAACTAATTAATTTGAGGAGCTTTGATATGAATGGCACTTAAAATAAATCGTAGTAGTTGTTAATCTAGTTGTTATTAGCGCGACTGCTCGTGTGGTCCTGGGTTCGCATTTAGATAGGGGTTAAAAATTCAGATTTTGGATTTTTCTGTCAATAATTTGGGGGTGTTTTACTCCGTAGAGAGCACGTAAAGCCGTTGGTCCTTCGCCAGCGACTATGCGAGTGAGGGAATATAGAGGGCCATATAAATTTCGGGCAATATGTGCTTAAGGCTTTTGTGATGGACTAAACATTTCTCCTTCCATTGCAAGCCCTTACTGCTACAAATTTCAAACACAGCAGACTCTGTTCGAAGCAGTAAGAGCTTGTTTTCTTTTTAAAACATCTATTGATTCATTCAACTGTAAAAAGAGACAAAATTATAATATTTTATGTTAACAGAGACAAAAACAAAAACTTTTTTATTCAATCTTATAAATTATACTTAGTGAAAGTTACTATTTTTTAATTTATCGGTTTAAAAAACTCTGTCCTGGTAAGAACCAGCAAGATGCCCATTGGGAGATACTGTAAGATAATTTGTAAATATTATTAAACTTATCTACCAAACATTATCACAAGATCTATTGAGTGCAACACAATCTACTGCAATTTATACTTTTTGTATTTGGTCAATTTTTGTCAACTAAATGACTTTTATGTGTGTATACACGCTGCAGTTATGGCATTGTAGCACGAATGGGTCGGCTTGACTGGAGAAGGACCACGCTCTTCATACAATAGTAGAATGTGCATCCATACAATAGTGCTGCTGTGTTTTGTATAGGAAATGTGCGATTGTATTTACTGCAAACGAAACACTCCATCTTAGTTTTTTGGGGTGACCATGTATCTGAAGTTGATTGCAGATGAAAATAGGCTGCTGTAGCCACTTACCACCAAGTGGATTGTAAGTTCATTTGTCATTTCAATTTAATAAAAAAACCGGCCAAGAGCGTGTCGGGCCACGCTCAGTGTAGGGTTCCGTAGTTTCCCGTCCGTTACAATAAGTGTTCCCACTTATGAGTTTAAAGGTGGTTATCCATTATGTTCGCGCTTCAGCAGCGCTCAGCGCTCCTGCAACTGCTCCCGGTAGTGGGTACTGTTGTTTCCATCCAAGTTCAAAATGATTTTCCTAGAAAGTCCTTATAAAGTTCTACTTATCAGATTTTTTTCATATTTTCTAAACTTATGGTTCAAAAGTTAGAGGGGTGGGACACATTTTTTTTACTTTTGGAGCGATTATTTCCGAAATTATTGACATTATCAAAAAATGATTTTAGTAAACCCGTATTCATTTTTAAATACCTTTCTAACAATATATCACACGTTAGGGTTGAAATTAAAAAAAAATCACTTCCCACTTTACATATAGGGAGGCCACCCTAATAAAACATTTTTTTCCAATTTTTATTTTACCACTTTGTCGGCGTGATTGATACACATATTGGTACTAAATTTCATCTAGTGCTAACGGTCACAGAGATTAAGCGAGGACGGACAGACGGACAGACAGACATGGCGAAACTATAAGGGTTCCTAGTTGACTACGGAACCCTAAAAAACACCATGACTTACTATAACTATATTTTACTATGGAGTATACAGTAAGTCTCACAGTGAAGATTATCGGACGCTTGTTGTAATGCAAAGAGTGTTTTGGCCTCCTGGTTTTCGGCTGTAACTGTAAGTAGAGTGAAAAAACCCGGCGCCTCAGAGGGGGCCATCTATTTTATTTTTTGTGTTGCATGTTGCATTAGCGCACCAACACCCTAGGTGTACAGGCGTTAATTTAAGGCCCACACCTCCCCCGCCGAAAGATGGAGGAGCTTGGTAAACATCTGTGTTAGCTTGTTAGCATAGGCAATATGGCGTCGTTTTTAAAGGATGAACTCGTCAACTTCCTGCATCGATCCTTCCTCCGCGATGTCAACCCGCGGCCCCTCTCCGGTATTCTCTGATACCAACTCAGGCTCCGACATGGAAAACGAGACGCGTGTCCCACTCAAGCCCAAAGAAGAAGGCTTTACCCTCGAGAAGGGCAAAAAGCGCAATTGCAAGTATTTCACAACTAGCTAAACATCTCCACAGTGCAGTGGGTAAGCATTTGGTCGCGACACTGTAGAGTCGCGGGTTCAGATTCCGCACGGAACAAGTGTTTGTATAGCCATGTCTATAAATATTTTATCGGGGTTTGGATGTACTTGTGCAATTCATGTCTGTAAGACACCTCCACGATATAGGAGAAAATGTTACTTTGGGTGTAACTTTTTTTTAAACGTCTTCGCGTGTATCTATCTATACAATGAAATCTTTTAATATATTTATTTAATTTAATTATTTCACCAACTTGTAGACGGCCAATTGACTTGACAATTTGCACTCGTATCGAAGACTGATGACAGTACCATAATTTAATTTTATCCTACTATCTTCATCAGGATCACCAGTATAAAATAAAATATACATATAACCTTAACCTCTTCCAGGTGCCTGTTAACAGGCTTTTCCTGGGCAAACTCACTCTATCGTAGACCTCATCTTTGCCCTCCAGATGGAGGTCAAGAGTGAGCCTTGTTTAATAATAATAAATATCAGGATCATCACAGCTCATGATCAATGCGCGTTGTTTAAGTTTTTTTTTTAAACTCTTTATTATTGCTATCTATATCTAGGACTAATTATATATAAGACGGCTCCGTGCCGCAGTGGCTTAGCAATGAGTTGCAGTGCAAAGGGCCACGGGTTAGAATCCCGCACGGAATAAGTTTTGTATAGCCTAAAAATAATTGTTCCGGGACTGGAAGTCTTTGTTTTTGTGAAATTTTTGTATGTAAACTGCCCCCACGATACGGGAGATAATCCTAGTGTGCAGGTGACGTTTCTAAAAAAAATTCATTCAACTTGTATTTTATAGTCGAAAGTATATTTTTGAATAATAATTATTATGTGATATTTATTGTGATTTAATTTATCAA
The DNA here is from genome assembly GCA_907164705.1 of Parnassius apollo. NCBI lineage: Eukaryota > Metazoa > Arthropoda > Insecta > Lepidoptera > Papilionidae > Parnassius > Parnassius apollo. The sequence continues at coordinate 140,729 of CAJQZP010001171.1, forward strand.
CATTGCTCAGAAAATATATAAATATGGCAATTCTAATAAATATTCTTTTTTTTATAGGATAGGGTGACAAACGAGCACACATTCCATCTGATGGTAAGTGGTTGCTGTGGCCCATAGACATCTACATGTATCCTCGATTACGGATCAAAATGCAGATGCGTTGTCACCCATGTGGACTAAGATGGAATGCCTCATTTCCATTAAAAAGGGTCTCCGGTTCTCTACACTCACCATACGGAACACAGCAACATCAAGCTACCGTTTCACGCTGGTATTCTGTGAGGGCGTGGTCCTTCTCCGGTCGAGCCGACCCATTCGTACTGCAACTATACTACTTATATAACTGCAGCATGGCTCTACACGTACAAAAATTAGTCGTTATTCTTCCCATTAACGACTAAAAATAAAAATAAATGCGGTTGCCAACCCGCTAGCCAAGCCTGGCAACAACGTCAAATATCCTTCATATGAGGCAAAGTAGGCTGTAATTACTATTGAACTGTACTCTAATTATTATTGAATTTTAAATTTTTTATATATTTCTCTAAAATTATCCAACTCGTTCTTTATCTTAACCTGTAAGCTCTGACAGCTCGCGACATGTTATACTCCCGTTTGCTCGGGACCTTAATGGCGGGAAAATTTGCAAGTTAGCAAATTTTTTGCTAACTTGCAAATTTTGCTATATTTTCACTTTGAGACAATATTTATGGATAAAACTTACAGGAATTCTTGTTGAATGTATAAACTATCGAATAAAATTATTTTTGGTTGCTAGAAATTGTAATAAAATTCATAAATTACCCTTTATAGCATAGTAGTAGTATATACTTCACTTTTAGTGCCAAGATTACTACTAATTTGAATTCTACACTTTTGTTTTAGGAGAAATTTATATGAAAATGTTTGGAAATATGTATATTTTTATGTTTTATGTGTTTCTATTCGTTACTCATACCAAAATATTAAAAAAATAAAAAATAAATAATAATATTTATCTGTATGACATTTCGAACAATATTTCAAAAATATTTTTGTGTGAATTTGAAATAAATACAACGTCAAATTATTTGAAATATGTTAGAAAACTATTTTTTACCTACATTTTACACTAAAAATAAATGAGAATTGGAAAAATAACACATTTTTGACCCAACCGCCAAAATGGGCCTTCCGGATTTCGAAGTACTTTTGGCACTTACTTTCCACTTTTTATACCACAAAACTACGTGTTTACTATATTACAGGGAATATAAAAAGTATAATACTTTCGTTTTTATTCCAGAAACAAATATAAAATTCTATAAAAAATACGGAACACCTTCATCAATGCGACACGTGGAACGCGAAAAGTTCAGAGTGATTTCTTTTTTTTCTAAAAGACATTGCCAGGTTATGGTTTAAAATAAAAGAGCATATCTTTGTCTTTGATACTATTATCTATTGTATATAGTCTTTGGTTTTGTTTAAAAAGAAAAATAGTTTTTTTATATATAAATTACGTGTCACGTTGTTTGTCCGCGATAGACTCCTAAACTACTTAACCGATTTTAATCAAATTTGCACACCGTGTGCAGTTTGGCCCAACTTGAGAGATATGATAGTTTTTTTTTGCCCATGAGTGATCCACAATTTTTTTGCGAATTTAAGGATATTTAATAGGACATGAGAAAAGGTCGTCGAAAAGGACAGAACAACGTGACTGGCAAAGTATTTTATAAATATCATCATTAGACTTTAAATGTTGCATGTTATGTTTTTGATACATTATTTAAAAGTCTCCTCTTTCTCTAATAAGCTCGTTCTTAAATTATTTAAAATACAATGACTTATTCATATGCTTACTAAGTTAGGTATAGTACGAGCAGGCAGGAAGAGGATGTGCTAAAGCGTCATCTCGAAAACGGAAATGTGTATTCGCGACCACTTCCGGTCACTGTTGTAATGTTTGGCGACTATGAAAGCCTTTGTAGTTATTGTAGTCTAACAACATCCGGTGACTTCAGCCGCGTATAGTGGAAAAGTTTTAATTACATGTTATGTTTTTCTTTTTTCCAACTTTTTTAATTAATTTAGATTTCTTCAAATAAATCAATTTCTGACTTAATAAATTGGTATAAGCTTTTTCAGACTATTGAAAAACTAGAAATCAGATAAAAATGTTGCAATTATAAAATAGTGAAACATTTTTTCAGAACCTCAAATTTAAACTAAATTCTAAATTTTCACGGCTTATTTGGTAAATAGTCAAGAACAATGCAAAGATATGATTTCTTATTTTTATTTTTTTTTATTCCCAATAAATTAGAGCTAATGTAGGAGAAAACTTCAACACAAATTATAATATCTGAAACTTTCATTTTTTTTAATCAGATGTAAGAGTGACAAGCTAGCGCACAGTCCACCTAATAATAATTGAACGCTCTGTCCTATCCTCGATTAAAAATCAAAACGTACCTACACGGTGTCACTCCTGAAGACTGAGAGATGGAATACCGAATCTGGACTGGAGTGGTTACTAGTAAGAAGGGTCTCCTGTTCTCTCCACTAGCCATACGAAACACTGTATTATTGGCTGATATTTTGTTAGAATGTGGTCAACCCTGGTCAAGTCGCCCATTTGCACTTTTTTATAAGACTCTGGTGACAAACAGCATTACAACTTCTTCAGTACATGGACAGCCCACGCTGCAGCCGTAATACTGCTCCAGCGAGTTTATTTTTTTATATTTGTTGTTTTTTTGTACTGTTCACATGATAGTAAGTGGCTTATTCAGTACGTGGACAGTCCACGCTGCAGCCTGAATACTGCTGCAGCGTGTTTAAAATATTTTTTCTAGTTTTTGTATTTGTTTTTTGCATACTCTCATTTTTCATCTGCCCATTATTAATAAAAATATAGTAGTTCACTTACATAATCACTAACTATGCTACATACTTATGCCACTGTATAGTGGAGGTGTAAGAATAACCACTACTCCATAACGTCCTATGGGTGTCGTAAGCGAGGATAAAGGGAAGCAAATTAAGAGATGAGCAACAAGGTTTTCATAATTACAACTAGAATAAAAAATGTGCTTGCAAAAATGTATTCTAAGTGTGGCAATTATGGTAAATATTTTTATGCGGCAATCAAAGGGGGGAGCTATGCTCAGCAGTTGACTTCTTATAGGCTTAATTTGTACCTTACTCATTCACTTTTGCCCATTACAAAATCAATGCTGGTCATGGGCCCCTATATATGGCCACAAAGGGAAATTCTGATTCTCCTGCATCCATCTACATTGTGTTGTCCAACTGCCGGCATGTTTCATCAGATTGTCAAAACATTTAGTGTGGGGGTGAAGGGGTTAATTAAAAGGGATAAGCGTAAGTAATCTGAACAATTCTTTGGAGATCTTCCTGTAGGGGGCTATAAAATAATGTAATGTGCTACCAAATGTGAATCTCTTGGTCAGCAGATTGGTAATCATAATACCAGATGTTAAATATGATAACATCATATTGCACAGCAAAGCTGCTACAATTAGTTTTTATCGCTCAAATGTTATTTTTAGCTTAAAATAGGATTAACTAATCGACTACTGGTAATAAAGTAAAAAGAAATGAACATTATACGCAGCTAAAATGACACAAAGACCTGAAACATAATTTAAGAGATTTATTTTAACGAAATAAACAGTCGACTGGGTTGCCGCATGACAGCATTATGCACCGGCACTGATAAGATCTACGAGATCTGACGCGATAAGTCATCATCCATATCTGTATAATAATTAATCCAATGATGTTAAATACACTTCAAATCAAGAGTGAATAGGCATTTGTTATGAAAAGTTAGTACGTTTTATCACTTTTCATTTCATCACAACATCATCCATTGGCATTAACAGTGAAAAGTAGAAAACGCTTAAAATATCACAAAGCCGTATTACTTCTACAACTTATTTACTATGAAGTAGTGATTAATGGTGGTTAATATAGTGCATAGTGCCATATTATAACGCTCTATCTCTCCACAACACATACACACTACTTACATACGCGTGCTATGTAAGTAGTTGCCATGGCGCTATTGCGCTATGGCGCTTTGGCGCTATTAAGTATTAATATCTAGCGGCAACTAATTCTAGCAGTAGCGCTGTTGGGAGAGAACGTTTGACGCAAATTTGATCTAGTAACACGCTATTCATCGCGCTCGACTTAATTTAGTGTTAGACGTTGTGTAGTTATATTTATAAGTGTTCAAAGGACACAGTTGTCTGCTATAAAAGAAGGCTAACTAATGTTTTTAAATGTAAATTTTTTTTATAGAATAGGCTGACAAACGAGCACACAGTCCACCTGATGGTAAGTGGTTGCTGCGGCCCATAGACATCTACATCTATCTTCCATTACAAATCAAAATGCAGATGCGTTGTCACCCGTGAGGACTGAGATGGAATGCCTCATTTCCAGTAAAAAGGGTCTCCGGTTCTCCCATACGAAATACAGCAGCATTAAGCTACTATTTCACGCTGGTATTCTGTGAGAGCGTGGTCCTTCCCCGGTCGAGCCGACCCATTCGTGCTACAAATATACTACTAATATAACTGCAGCATGGCTCTACCACGTAAAATATAGATACAAAAGTGTATATAATAGTATATGTAAATAGTTGATTTTCAATCAATTAACTTTTAAATACACCTTTATTTGATTTATAATTTTTGTTAAGGTTAAAATAACGTTTACGTCAATTACAATAAAAAATAATTAATTTTATTTCGTTTTAAATAAAATAATTATTAGGATTATAGAAAGTCGTAAGCCTAAAAAGTATGAAAAAGCGTTCATTAGTTTTCCTTCACCGCTTTATTTTATTTTAGTCTAAAATGTATAAAATATATAGCACGCGGTCTATCTATCCAATGACCGACATGTAATGTAACGTGCTACGAGATATAGCGTGCTGCAAAACTTAACGCCCTACACACTTTCTTATAAATAACGCGCTATAACATAGCGTATTTAATAGCGCGCTAGAAATTTATAGTTTATAGTCTGTAGCGTGCTATTGATTTATAGTCGTTTTAGTAGTGACCCGCCCGACTTGGCTTCGGCTGGATCTATTAATGTAGTGTTATTTAGATTTAAAATAATCATCAAAGACCATTTATTTTATAAATATTTCCAATTTACTTAAAAGTTCTAAATGTTATACTTAAAAATTTAAAAGTCATTATTAAAATATAATTACTTACGTATTAATGGTATTAAGTGAGTGTAGTATTTATATGTGTATCGTATGTGATTACGATCTCATCTGAGTAATGCAATAATGATGCAGTACTGAATGGTGAATCACACTAATTTTTAAAAGCCCTCTTCTTTTGAAGACACCCACATTTTAATCAGCCGGAGGCTGCCGGCCAATTGCTTAAACTCATTATCTCTACGCATAACAATTGACGAACTAAAACGCTTTCTTCCACTATATATCCACAACAAAAGGATGGAAACTCGACATTATGTTGTCTGATGTTAAAGGAGGATAAGGGAATTGAATCATATATTTCCAGCGCACACTTTCCAATCTTTTTTCTCTAGAAATATAGCATTTCGTAGATGCTTTATCAGGCAACAAAAAACTTTTCTACTGAGCGTTAAGCTGATCTTTGGTATAAAGTAGTACCAGTTCATATGCGACTGCAATAATACTTATCCGACCAGAACAACTGTCGTATTATATATTGTACCTACTGATGCTCTTTTTGGATTCTGGATATGAAGAGCCAATCTAATTACAGGGTTGTAAAGCGTTTCATCTAAGGTGATTTTATAATTGTTTGTATAAAATATTTTTATTTATGGAAGCACGGTTAGTTTTTTGTAACTATAAAAATGATAAGTGCTCAAACAGAAAAGAAAGAGAGAATGTGAGAGAGCCAAAAGCAGAAAGAGAAGAAAGAGAAAGGAAGAGCTTCAAGAAAATAGTGGGCGTAATATTTAAAGGATTATAATGGATAATATTAAACAACAGTTCCGTTTGCGCGCCGCCCCCGAGCGGTCGTGCACACAGTTCTTTCGCGCCTCCGACCCTTCGGTAGCGCAACCGCTTGCCCGCGCGCCCCGCTCTCCCCGGCTAACACCGGCCGAGCAGACGCCGTTGGTGAGTCACTTTGTTTTTGCATCGTTCTTGCCCCCTTGCTCCGGCGGGGAGGCTCGAGCGCGCTTCGCTTGTTTTGTTTTATTATTTTTAATTTTTCTGTTATTGTTTTTGTTATACTGTTACTGTGTATATACTGTTCTTAGAGTAGATCGTCTCTTGCTCTTCTCAGAGCGAGCCCTTGTTCTCTCTTCTCAGAACAGGGACCTCCAGTTTTCTTAGAACTAAACGTCACCCCCCCCCCGTCAACATGTCTTCCATAGACATAAGCTCACTCATAAGCCAGGTTGCGGCCACGATCGTACAAATGATCCAAGCCGCAGGAATACCTACAACCGCCCAAATTGACGAGACCCTTCTCGCCAAAGCCATTTCCCCCCCCCGCTGCCCCTAAGGTGTGTACCCCCGCCCGCCGTCGCTGCTTTCCTCGCGACCCAAGCGGCTGCCCCGCAGTCCGACTCACCCGCGTCCCCCCGACTCCGATATGGAGCACTCGGACGCCACGTCCGTTACCTCATCCTCCCGGAAGAGGACCGCCCTCAGCTCCACCGGCTCCTCGGATTCTTCCGACTCCGAAGGAACCATAACCGACTCCCAAGCCGAATTCACGTTAGTGAAATCCAAGCGCGGCCCGAAACGAGCTGCCACTTCTCGCACTCCCCGCCTCAGCGGCCGCCGCCGCCCGCACTCCCCTCCGCCGCTGCCTCTACCTCCGCAGCTCCCATCGTTGACCCTACTTCCGCAGCCCCAAATGCTGCCGCCTCACAGTCGAAAGACAATACCGCCAAGCCAGCAACCCGCTGCGCTCCCGAACTGGCCAAAAAACCAAGTCCCGCCCCCTGTCTTTCTCAGAGACAAGGCGAAATTTACTCAATTGTCCAAAACCCTCTACGATAAGGGTTTCAAATACGACCAAGCCACTAATGTCGGCGAGGCCATCAAAATTATACCAGCGTCTATAGAAGACTTCCGAAACATAACCCGCCTATTCACGGCCGAGCGTGTGTCCTACCACACATACGCCCTTGCCGAAGAAAGGAAAGTCAAGGCAGTCCTCCGCGGAGTTCCCTATGAACTCGCAAACGAAGACATTCTGGAAGACCTCAAATCCCAAGGCTTCCCCATTGAAGGTGTGCATAAAATGCACAGCAGCAGGGGCGAAAGGTTTAACCTCGCCCTCCTCGTTCTCACCAATGTGCCGGAGGCGAAGGCCATTTTCCGCGAGGTACGCACTGTGTGCGGCCTGTCGCGTGTTAAGGTCGAAGCCCCTCACCGGCGCGGTTACCCAGCGCAGTGCCACCGCTGTCAACTTTATGGACACACGGCAGCCAACTGCTCAGCTCCACCCAGGTGCATTAAGTGCCTAGAACCCCATCACTCGAAAGAGTGCCCACGGCCCAAAAACGCCGAATCCCCACCCTCATGTGTCCTCTGCGGACAAACAGGCCATCCGGCCAATTTTAGAGGTTGCCCTCGCGCCCCTCGCCCACCTCCGAGCCGCAAAGCTCCACCACACGTCAATGACCGAACCTTCCCGGCTCTTGTAAGCCGCAAGCCCAGCCAGGGCCAGCCCCTACCTCAGCCCCTCAGGGCTCATCTCAGCCCACACAGGGCATCTATCGGCCCCCACAGGGCCCCTATCGGCCACCTCAGGGCCCTCCTCGGCCCCTTATGAGCCTCCCACTCTCTCAGCCAGCGCCGCTCCCAATAAACCCCTGGTTCCAAAAGGAATCAAATATCCCGCGGCCCTCCGCCGACCCAAAAAAACAGACAGACTCTGTTGTAGAGTCTCTAAACCTAGTGTATAACACACTCAATAGAATCAATTTGGACGAAATCCTCATCCTTGCGGATAAACTGAGCACAGCTCAGTCCCCTCAGGGCCGCCTCCTTGCTCTTACCGAGCACATCAACCTTCTAAGGTCCTTGTAATTTAATTATGCCGGAGCCCTCTGCTCCCGCAATATCTCACGGTCGTATCAAACCAAAGGGTTTGTCGCTTGTTTCATTCAATATCCGCGGTCTGCGAAATAACCTCCCAGAGCTTAGGCTTTTTCTACGAGATCGCGAAGCCGATCTCTTACTCCTACAGGAGACCCATCTCAGCCCCAAGGTCTCTAAAGGCCTTACTATTAAAAATTATTCACTTATACGTAACGATAGACCCGACCGCAAAGGCGGCGGTACTGCCATCTATCACAAAAAGTCCCTTCATTGCTCCCACATATCTACTCCGTCGCTTACCAGTATGGAAGCCACTATCACTAGACTAGCCATGACTGGACACCAGTCAATCGTTTTAGCCTCCTGCTATATCCCTAGCGGAACCCTCCCCGTCAAGAGTGATTTCGAAGCTATCCTTGCATTAGGCGACTCAGTCATTATGTTTGGAGACTTTAACTCCAAGCATACTGAATGGGCCTGCCGAACTACTACCAGCAGTGGCAGGGTGCTGCTCAATATCACTCAGTCTCTCGACCTAACTGTCTACAGCCCCCTCACTGCCACCCACTATCCCGACATTGTTACCTACGCTCCTGATGTGCTAGATTTTGCTCTAGTTAAAGGAATTTCCCTTAACCTTAGAGCAATCGAGCCTCCTCGACGATCTAGGATCCGACCACCGTCCTGTATCCCTCCTTCTTGGCCATCAGCCATCTCCAACTCCCACTTCCAAAATCTACACCAACTGGAAGGGCTTCAAAAAGTCTCTAGCCTCGGCTATAGACTCTCCGGACCCTCCCATAACCCTTTCTTCCGATGCCCTCGACAGTGCGGGGAAAATAGACACCGCGGTCGAAAATCTCACCTCACTCATAACATCCTCTCTTAAAGAGAATGAAAAAGTTGTCCCGGTTGCAAAAACTAGTCTTCCCCTAGATATTAGCAACCTGTTAAAAAGCCAAAAAAGCCGCCCTCCGTAGAGCTGCACGCTATCCCACTCCTGAATATAGACTCGCGGCCCACCGCCTTCAACGCAAACTGCGTTACCGCCTCCAAGACTACAGAGACCACGAAAAGGGCAATCTCATGGAGAAAATCTCTCCCTCTCACACAGCGTACTACCGGATGGCGAGAGCCCTCCGGATAGAAGCTATAACCCATACTCCCTCTGTCTCGTCCCGACGGCTCCATTGCCTTCGAAGACGAAGAAAAAGCTGAGTGCTTCGCGGACAGCGTTGCCGCTCAATGCTCTCCTAGCTCACAACCCACTGACCCCTTACACATTCAACTAGTGGAGGACGAGGTCCGACGCAGGAACTCGCCCCCTACCGCCTCTGACCCTATCACTGTGTCCAAAGACGAGATTTCATCTACCATCAAAGGACTTAAGCCCAAAAAAGCACCGGGTGCGGATGGTATCTCCAACCAAGCCCTCAAACACTTCCCGGAGCAGGTAATCGCCTTACTGGCCATTATCTTTAACGCCTGCTTCGAATTCAGTTATTTTCCCACCTCTTGGAAACAGGCAACTGTCATTGGCATTCCCGAGCCAGGCAAACCTCTCCACCTCCCCTCTAATCACCGTCCCATCAGCCTCCTCAAGGCCATGGGCAAACTTTTCGAACGAGTCATTCTCGTGCGCTTGAGGCGCCATTTGTTTCCCACAGACGGCGACCCTCTTGTCATCCCACAACAATTCGGGTTTCGAGCCAAACACTCGTGCCCCCAACAAGTTCACCGCATAGTGGAATACATCCTCAGCGGTTTTTACCCTCGCCATCAAAAAACCATCGCGGTCTTCTTTGACATTGCCAAGGCATTCGACAGAGTCTGGCACGAGGGCCTTATCTACAAACTGTACGACTTAGGCCTCCCAGATCGTCTCGTTCGCCTTGTAGCCTCCTATCTGAAGGATCGTACCTTTCGTTTTAGACACGAAGGCACGCTATCCTCTACCCGTCAAATAAAAGCCGGTGTCCCTCAGGGCTCTGTGCTTGCTCCCCTCCTATACATGCTATTCACCAACGACATCCGTATCCCGTCGAATGGTGTCAAACTAGCCCGTTTTGCAGATGACACAGCCCTTTACTCCAAAGGAGTTGCCTTTGGAGTAAAGGGCACTACCACAGATTCGGAACAAGATCCAAAAGTCAGTAAGCGACTTAGGAGCTTGGTTCTAAAAATGGCGTATCGACGTAAACCCGGAGAAAAGCTCCGCCGTTTGCTTCGAATATAAACGACGTCGTCTCACCACCACTCCGCCAATCAGGATGTTAGGAACCCCTGTCCCATGGCAAACTAAAGCCAAATACCTAGGCGTCACCCTTGATGCAAGGCTCACTTTCGAGCCCCATATCAAGAAGGTTACTCGCACCGCACGTTTTTACATGGGTAGGCTCAACAGCATGTTGGGCAGACACAGTAAAATGTCCCTCCGCAACAAGCGAACCCTATATAAGGTCTGCATACGACCTGTCATGACCTACGCAGCCCCCATTTTCGCACACGCTAAACCCAAAGCTATCAATGAACTTCAAATAGTTCAAAATCTATTCTGTCGTAGGGCCACTAACTCGCCCTATTATGTCCGTAATGCCGACCTACATCGAGACTTAGAGCTCCCAACAATCCAGCAGTTCCTCAAATCACTCTCTGAGAGATTTTTCAAAGCCTCAGAGTCCCACCCAAATCATCTCATTCGTGAGACAGCTGCCTATGCAGCCCCTATCCACACTCGCTATAGTGTGCGCAGACCGAGAAACTCTCTCTCGGACCCCCCCAACAAACTTTCGGCTGACCTGAACTGCCTCCTGGCGGCTCGGGCCGAGCCTACATAACACATCCATTAATCTGCCTTAGTTAGGCACTTTTCTAAGCGGCTTTTCGCCGCTTGCGCCCTCCTTTCTGCCAAGGAGGGTCGCGTTCGTATACGGCTTAGAGATCTCTAGTCAGATCGTTAAGCCAATTCCCAAAAGGTTGAGTTTAGTGGGTAAAAGTCTCCACATAACCACGCAGCCGGCTGCGTGGTATGCTATGAGCATTCTCAACCTCCCTCCCCCGCATTCCGAAGGGTTGCCCATATTTGCTTCGGGCGCAAAAAAAAAATAATATTAAAATAATGGATTGATACCTTAATAAAATGAGTTTCCGTAGAAAGACACTAAAGAAAAGTATACAGAATAACTTATAAAGGAAACGAATTTAATAAGTAATTTATTACGAGTTTCCTTACAAATTCATCCAAAATTCATAGGATAGTACTTAAATTCAGGCAAGGTATTTACAATTTTGCCACGTTTACAATACGCGGCGCATTACAAGGCTTATGAATTTTCTTTAATAACAATAAAAATGTTAGGGTAGCCCGTACAACAACTTTTGATAGAAAAGTGGAAGTGTTAATAATTTTTACTGAGCCCGGGAATTTATGTTCCTTTAAATATAAAAATCTTTTATTTTTTATTTTAAAGGATAAAAATAAATCTGTATGGCTAGTTTATGTCTGTGAAATATGACAGAAATTATAGGAAACGTATGTAGAAAGGGCCATATAGAAAACGGAAAATATATATTCGCGGCCACTTTCGGAAACAGCTGTAATATTTGCCAACTATGATAGCCTTTGTGATGATTGTTATCTAACAACTGGTAGCGAACCTACTGAAGTGCGTAGTGGGACAATCTTTTGTATTTCTTAGACTTGACCTATGATTTCCTACTAAAATGAATCCTTTCATAATTTGACAGTTATAAAATATGAGTATATATATATATATATATATATATATATATATATATATATATATAACAGTAGATAATTTAATATAATTAATATATTTTAATAAACTGCTGACATACTTAAATTGCTTGTTTTATTTGTGTTATACACATAGCTCTCTCTGAACTACTAACGATAAGCTGTCCCAGAATGCCAAATATTATGTTCCGTTTTGTATTAAAATAGTTCCTTTGCTCTTATGTGGGTGGAGGATTTCAATAGATGAGACGACTATTTTTCTTATTTAAAACTTAAATCTAATACATAGCCATGTCGTGTGGGCTTCAACACTAAAGTGCAATAAATAATTTAAAGTTGGTAAGAATTACCTGGCACACATCCACTCTATTATTATTCGCTTATTGAGCGAATGTGTGCGAGGTAATTCTTATCAACACTAATGTAATGGATTTCCGCAAAGCGTAGAGTAGAGTAACAGTAATATAATATATTGAAATAGAGAGCCATTTCCTAGGATTTTTTTCACCCAATATGAATAGTGTCGCCGTCTGGTATCATATCCGTTGAACTAATCTCAATTTATTGACTATATTTAGCCATATGTAGTTATGTATATACAGCTATCTATATTATAGGCGGTTATATTTATATTTTAAGGAATTAGGTTTCAATTAGAGACATATTATAGATTTCGGTAATATAAACATTTATTTTTGTTATATATATTTAACAAACACGATGTAAAAGCGTCTATTCCGCAAAATACAACACCAAACCGGGTTACCGGAATGATAAATGAAAGCTAGACACTTTAATTTTTTCCCTACTACTACACTATACAAACATAGAATGTGGTTTCAGCATGAAAATCTTAAAAGACAACAAGATACAGAGCCCAACTCAACCAAACTTATTGTTACAACAACCGAAAATCGCATAAATTAATGGCAAAAACGTTCGTGAAAACAACAACTTGCTCACACGCCGGTAGCCATTACGTCATATAAAGTTGCTATTTGCCAGTTCGAGAATAACCAGAATTGCTGTAGTCGCCATCTAGCGCACCGTTTAGAATTTAATGTTCGAAATTTATGCGGGTATCGTATACGATGGCACTACTGTCTTTGCAAATGATTGGACTCAAACCTAAAGTATGGAAGTGTACCCCCCTGCCGTAAAATAACGCCTGATTCTATTAATTATCATAAATAATTTAGTTTTTATCTACCTGGCTATACGAATATATCTATACAAATTTATTACAAACTATTTGATGAAAAGATCTATAGCGCACGCATGGGTTTTCGTTTGAAGGCCAACAGAAAATAATCTTGCTGCAATCAGTTACCCAATGAATTCTTATGTTTGTGTGCAAATCCACAGTCGATGGAGCTACTTACTAAAGTAGAAAAAGCAAAGGCGAATAAAGTGTCCTGTTTCTGCAATATACGCATCCAAAGAGAGTTCTGACAGTGAAATAGGTACCGACCTCTTATCTCTTACTAGCCCTCGTTTAGATCTTAACTTTTTAACATATATGCCTAACACAACGCGCTGAGTAAAGCCGACAAAACCGAATGTTGTTTGTATCAACATTTTTACGTTTATGCTTTTAATGGGTTTTAATATATTTCAGATATTTGCTACGGGTATTGATGTGCATCTTTACGCAATTTATGTATATAGACCTAAAATTAATAAAAAATATAAATATTTTAGAAGTGTTAAAATGAGAACAGTTTTAGTAAATTCAACTTGATGTTATGGCTTCATTGTCAAAAAAACTTGATTGTGTCCTGAAGCTTTCCGAAATTTTAAGATCATTAAACATAATCTCTGCTTCAAAAATCTATGCACTAAATATAATGATGTTTAATTGTAAATTAAAAAAAGACTTTATATTTTGACATTTTTTCCACCGTTTCCTACAATAGTAATTTCGAAACAGGTCTTAAACATTAAACTTATCTGTAATGAAATAATTTAGGTATAATAATTTTTTTCTTTTTTCATAAAGTGCTTGTGATGGTGAACTATTACCACATCCTATAATTACGAAACCCGGTAAATTCACAGTTGACTGAAGTAAAGTAAAGTAAAGTTACAGCTAATATACGTCCCACCGCTGGGCACAGGCCTCCTCTCATTTCTGAGAGGGGTTTAGGGCAAGGAAGTGTCCGCCGCGCTGCCCCAATGCGTGTTGGCGAACTTCACATGTCTTCGAAATATTTTTCCTCTTATTACTCAGACATGCAGGTTTCCTCACAATATTTTCTTTCACCGACGAGCACGTGGTAAATCAGCACTTAAAATTGCAATTAACAATTTCATTGGTGCCGACGGGGATCGAACTCGGTTTACTCGCTTTCTGTTATATTTGCAGCGAGCGTTAACCATCTGAGCTACCACGGCTCTCAGTTCAATAACTGAATGAAAAACATAGCTCGTACAGTAGGACCTTGTTTGAAAGAAAACGAAAAAAATGTTCGTAGCACATCCATCGCCAAAACTTTTTTCTGGTAAAGCCATAATTCAACCTAATAAGGCTGAAGCATGAATTGGTTGGTTTAACCGGGCAAGGGTTACGATCTTACAGCTATTACCAAACTAAAACTAGCAGCATAATGCAGCTACTTACTAAGTACGTTACATATACTTACACACATATAATATGTATTCATACACTACACTTCATGAAGAAAGATGGTGAGATTCACCATTTAAATATCGGTTGGTATAGACCTTTTTCCTCTATACATAGTATGTCCAATAGTGTTATCAGGATTTCGGATGGCTAAAACATCTAGGAAAGCTAAAGTATTATTTGCTTCTAACTCCATCGTGATTTGTATTTTGAAGCTTATGGAGTTAAGGTGGTCTAAAATGTGTAGTGAAAACGTAACATATACACATAGACACGGGCACATATTTTTTTATATTATCTTTACAACTACGCTGACATTAATTCTATACATCATTCAAAATATTAATTTAGTGCTAAGTAACGCCTTAGGCCATGAAGTGTTTGAACTAATATTACATCTATATAAGTCCTGTGGAAAAGACGTCTGCAGTAGTCTAAAATACCGATCGTGCTCGATCAGTCAAAGGCTTTATCGTTAGATTAAAAATAAACCTTACACTACAAGTAAAAAGGTTCAATTTCATTATAAAATATATAATTTAACATTACAACTCCGACGTGCATAGCCTATTGTCTTCAATATAATGCTCTGAATAATAACGGGAACTGCTTTTGTCGGGAGGTCTTAGACGGATTACGGATTGCAATTAATCTGATTAGAAGCTATATTTACGATATTGGAATTTAAGCGAAATTAAATCATATCATCAAGACGACCTGTCGTTGTAAACTTCTTTCGAAGACATTTTATGGAATAACTAGTGATTTATACAAGTGACCCGCCCCGATTTAACATAGGCAGCACGATGTATCTCCAGACCTGTAGTAAGTGGTAGTAACACGATTAAGTTACAAAAAATTCCTCTACGTCCGAAAGTTTATTTACCAACCTATTGCTTAACGATCTTAGAATAAATCTTTTCAAACCTACTCTTCTCAAAAAATTAAAATAATTTTTTTTAACTTTAAATTATATTAAAGTGTGTAATTACGTTATAAAGTGGTTCCAACCTTCATCCTACGACTGAGTAAAGTTTAACGTCATATCTATGCAACGTGATAGCCTTGTTGCAGTTATATTAGTAGTATAGTTGTAGCACGAATGGGTCGGCTCGACCGGGGAAGGACCACGCTCTCACAGAATACCAGCGTCAAATAGTAGCTTAATGCTGCTGTGTTTCGTATGGTGAGTGTAGAGAACCGGATACCCTTTTTACTGGAAGCGTGGCATTCCATCTTAGTCCTCACGGGTGACAACGCGTCTGCATTTTGATTCTTAATCGAGGATAGATGTAGATGTCTATGGGCCACAGCAATCACTTACCATCTGGTGGACTGTGTACTCATTTGTCACCCAATCCTAAATAAAAAAAAAACTATCATGTACAGACTTTGGAGAATTAAAACTCATTGAATTTATTTAATAATGAGTCAAACAATCCACTAAGATCTGTTTTACCAAATATTTTTTAATAACGATAATGAAATTAATTTCCAATGAATTTCATAATAGTGTAAAAATTAAATCTTACAGTTACAGAGATATATTAACAACATTCCAAAATAATACGCTTTACACGACTACTTGCACTGATGTGCCTTCCGCCTGATTGGGTCCCTAACTCGCTGATATTAATATTACATACACGTACATCACCAAAAATGTACATCGATTTCTAGTATTTAGTCTCAGTGGAGGATGTGCAGAGACATTTTTTGCGTTTAAAATGTTTGTAGATATGCTTATAGATAATGATACTAAGAAACTAGTTCAAAAGGTTAGGGATAGAGAGTAGAGACTATCCGATTG
Organism: Parnassius apollo; assembly: GCA_907164705.1. Taxonomy (NCBI): domain Eukaryota; kingdom Metazoa; phylum Arthropoda; class Insecta; order Lepidoptera; family Papilionidae; genus Parnassius; species Parnassius apollo. Next base: position 157,014 of record CAJQZP010001171.1, read on the forward strand.
CTAGTCCGGCGCTCGCAAAGTAAACATTTCACGTACACTGTCCGTAAATAATTATTGAAAAGTGGTGTCTAAAGTGATCTGATGTGTTTATGACGTGTACCGGGATAAAGCTCCTTAAGTGACCTATCTCTTGGTATAATAACATCGCAAAAATATCAAAAAAAAAAAAACCAGTGAGTATTAAGCAAAATCGTTAAATTATAAAAATTATAATTTTTGCACACGGCAATACCCCGACCTACGACAACCCGCAGAGTGCCCGCTGCTGTGACTTACCTATTGTGTTGTGACTACTGGCCGCTCCTTGTCAATCGACCACCACAGCCGTGTCGCCCCTGCGTTGTATTGCGTTGCTCTTATATTGTGTAAGGCGCTGAGTAAATTTAACAAGCACTGATATGGATGTTAACGTTATTTGTGGTGGCTGCAAGGCGAGTATTAATGATAAATACTTCATAAGCTGTCAAGGATGCAAGCAGATGAACCTTGAGTGTGCAAATCTCTCGCCGAAACGTCTGAAGAAGATGAATGCTGGGAATAAACGCGAATGGCGATGTTTGGAATGCAAAAGTAAGAAACCAAAATCAGATAACACTAACACGCCAGTGCGACCGTCCGTCCAATACGTACCAGCTGCGCCTGATGATGAAACCGACACTGAATCCTGCTCGGACAGCAACATAACTGCGGAAGAAGCCAAATTATTTATCTGATAGTGAGCTGAAGGAGCGTAGGTGCTTGCTTCGAACATGCTCAATTCCTTATGTACGCTGATGATACCAAAATATTTATGAAAATTAAAAACGATATTGATTCTACTGGCCTACAAACTGATCTTAACCGTCTAGAACAATATTATACTGATAATCGAATTGGTATAAATATAAATAAATGTTGTTTTATTTCGTTTACTCGCAAGAAACAACCGATCAATTTTGAATACTATATTACATAAAATTTCATAAAACATTTAAATTATCGGTCGCATTGCCATTTCAAAAATTATGATGAATCCTGCCATTATCATAATCTCACGGCTTACAAAAATAGGCGTGTACTTGCTGACATGTCCTTTTTACACGGAATATGCAATGGATATATAGATAGCCCTGAACTATCAACCAAATTACTGAGTTTCCGCGCCCCGAAAGTTAGAACGAGACACACAAAATTATTTGCTGTAACACGATCAAAAACAAATTACGCACAAAACGCATTTATCAGTCGATTGCATAGATCTTTTAACACCCAATTTAATGCTACTGATATTTTTCATAGCAGTAGGAATCTGTTTAAGAGCGAAGTTCTTGAAGAACTTGAAGGAAATGGTTAATATGTATATTGCAAACACACACACACACACACACACACACACACACACACACACACACACAGCACGCACGCACGCAAACACGCACGCACGCACGCACGCACGCCACGCACGCACGCACGCACGCACGCACGCACGCACGCACGCACGCACGCACGCACGCACGCACGCACGCACGCACGCACGCACGCACGCACGCACGCACGCACGAAACACGCACGCACGCACGCACACACACACACACACACACACACACACACACACACACACACACACACACACACACACACACACACACACACACACACACACACACACACACACACACACGCACACACGCACACACACGCGCGCGCGCGCATATACGGATACACAGATCAGAGAGAGAGAGACGCACCGTTTTTAATTTTTAATTCTAAAATAGTATGTTTTGTAGCTTAAACTTATTGATTGTCGGTCAATTAATATAAGTCAAAAAATGTATAAAGTAGATCCGTTATTGGCAGTAAGTTTATTTCTTAAGTTTTATATACGTTGTAATTAGAGCTGTGGATCTTGTAATAAATAAATAAATAAATAAATATTGAGAGTTATATAATCTAGATAGAGCGTACAAAATGATATTTTGGTAATAGTAAACCGACTGAAATAAACCGATGACTTGCTATTTTTATTTTTATGTTATAGAATCGTTTTAATAAATAAATGTAGAGTGTCTCGGACTTTTCTTTAGAACTCTTTGAGATGAATATAATTAAGCTATGGGCCATTTAATATTGGTCCTTACAGATGACATAGTCTTTAATATTTGAGGTTTGTTGCAGGTGATTTACTACATGCTCAGCGGTGAAGGAAGAGTTCGCGAGGAAACCTGCATGTATGAGAAATAAAAAAATAAGGAACAAGAAATATTTCGAAGACATGTGAAGTACGCTAACATGTATTGGGACAGCACTACGGACATTTTTCTTGTCTTAAAACCTCAGAAGAGAGAGGAGGCCTGTGCCAAGCAATGAGACCTATATAGTCTGCAACTGTAACTTTGGCAGGTGCAATGTATCATATTTGAGTTATCTTTTTTTACACACATGGAATCCAAGGCACCAGTACTCGTGTAAGCATTCTAGATGCAGATGCTTATAAACGTAAAGTTTTTTCTACTTAGAGCGCGTTTAACTCATCTGTATTTAATCCTAAAAAATTAACAAAAAGTGCACATAAAACAACCTTAAGAGGTTGTTGCGCAAACATATATACCGTGTCCGTGCCGTACGTGGGTAAAAATATCAATTTCACAAATTTCGGGTAATTTTCCCTATAAATAATTTATAAAATTGATCACGTGACTTATGTTTTGTGCTCCAAAAATAGCATTTTAATTAAAGACATAAAATTCTCAAATAAGTAATAATAATTACTGAATTACCTATGAAATGCAATTCCTTCATGTTTTTTGATAAACCACTAAGATTTTTACAAAATTTAACCACGCAAGACGGCGGATTAATTTTCTTTTTTACTTACGACAACTATTTCTCGCGGACGACATTTGCATAATGCCAAACGTTAGACTTAATAATAGTATGAATGTGTGTGTTACCCCTCGTACGTTCAAGGGAGCTGACTTATTTTGGGTGCTTCGCAGAGTTGTAAAGCGAGATTCAATCCGCCTTTTTTATACGTCCATGCCTAAAGACGATTGCATTAAAACACTTTAAAAAATATTTGTAAATGTGAAGTATAAAATGGGCGCAACTTTTGAGAGCTGAGCACATTCAATGTAATTATGAAAAGTGGAAAAGATGTAGTTATTTTTTGTTCTTAATGACCCTCATTTTATATAAAGCCAAAAGAGCTGCTGCCATACAATATAAAATAGTATATATTATACATAGCGTAACACATATTATCATTAATAATAATATGTAGTTATTTATGAAATTACGGTTTTGCGGTACTTATCATTTCAAATTATCATTCAAATTAATTCCATTTTAAAGGCATGGAACTCTTTTTTCAACATTAGTAATTTGTTTTTTGATAAGCGTTATGTATTCATCGCCTGTGAATCTTTTTCGTCATCATGGACAAGTTAAAAATTCGTGTAATTATGGAATACGAGTACCGTCACAGCAACAATGAAGCGCAAGCATCACGCAACATCAACAACGCTTACGTAGTAAATACTACAAACGAACGCACCACCTGTGATTGATTTGCCCGCTTCCATTTTGGAAATTTCAGCCTTAAAAATAAACCCCGTGGTAGTCCGATAAAAGAAACGGGCACCTGTTTATAGAAAGCTGGGTCCGTAACGATTACTGCATTATTTTATTTATATACCAATATAATTTAAAAAAAATTTCGATTGCTTCATGGTAGAAAAAAATAGGATGTTATTGGTTTGCATAAAAACAAATAAAAATTGCTTACGATATTTACAATGTTATTCTTACACCAAGCTCTCACTCACTTTAAGAAAATAATTATTAGCCTTTATTGAAAACTAGAGTTTACCATAATTTTATGTATTGTAGGACATTCACACATAGAGGATTCAGACGCCGCCGTCCAACTAAACTCTAGAGGTTTGAAATAATTGTAAAACAGCAGAGGGAATATCAATTAAAAACACTTTCTCTTTTAATGATTTATTAATCGTCCGCTACATCATAAACAAATAAAATATCGTCTAAAAACGGTGTATGCGGTATTAAATTCTCTTGATGTCTTGCCCAGCTTAGGTAACTATTATTGATTATAAATGACAACAGCAACCTACAGTTCTTTTTCCTACCAAGTAATTAAAATTATACTGTTTGATGGCGTCTCTACAATTATGAGAACTGTCAACTAAAATATATGTAAAATATATATACCTATTATATTACTGCGCACTAAAATATATTTTTGAGCTTAAGTATGTCTCGATTTTATTCGATCTCTTAATAGCCAGCTAGAATAGTTGGAAATTGACAGTTCTCTTAGTATGTTGCTGACCGTTTCTCGACACACTTCTATTTCATATCTCCCATCTTGTAGTATGTGTTCTCCATAATGGGACCTAGCCTACATAATTTGACAAATACCTAAAAATATTTTTATTATATCACTATGTGTTAGCTGGGGAAAATCATTTAAGTTATCATTTTGCACACGTATTCTTGTAAAATCAGAAAAGAAACCGTCAGAATCCTACGACTCGTTAAAGATTATTACAGCATACAAAAACAACAGAAAATACTCACTGCCACCGTAAGCTCAGGGCCAAACAAACGTAAAAAATGATTTGATTGACGTTTTGAATTAACGTTGACATTTCCGCTTTGTGGCCTGTATAAAACATTGATAATCGATTGTGAAATCGATTTATTAATCTATTCAGTCAATTTATTTTTACGACTTTTTTGAAACGTTGAAATATCACAAGGAAACCATAATTTAAATAATAAGTTTCTTAACCTTCCCTAGAGAAGAAAACACTGAATCACTTTTTATTCTTTTTTGTATTAACCTGTAGAGTCGAGCAAGCTACACATGTGTACCAGACATAAACGTCTAATCGATTAGCTAACCTATTTCATCCTGCAGCATTTTTTTAAATGAAAATAACGGAAGTCAGTATTATTTATTTTATATTAAATATTTAATTTCTTTTACCATGATAAAACTGCTTTATATCTCATTATTAACTCTACACTACATCAACTACAAAAAATTGTAAAAAATATTGATAAATATTTCTCTTGTGTAACGTTAGGCCCAAATTCGCCCGTCTCCTATGTTCGACAAATACGAATTAAAAGCGATTGTGGAAACTGGTGACTCTCAATCTACGGCTGAATTAATTGAATGGTACATTTGCGTCAAATTAGCAAAAACTTGACAAAAGGGAATTTTTAACCGCATTGTAACTTGTGACAAAATTGGATTATGTTTGATAATCGCAAGCACTCATCAAGCTGGTAGGATTCTGGGTCAGCACCTAAGCAATGCACTATGTGAAAACTTACCCCTAGAAAAGTGATGGCCAGTATTTGGTAGTCTAGTGTTGATGTGATTCATCACAGCTTCTTACCTAAAAGTAGGCACAGAGGCAGTACAAAATGCCTTTGAAGAATTTATATCCTCACGTCCAGTTGATTTCTTTAAGAAGGGTATCAATGAACTGCCACTGCGTTGGCAAAGATACATCGATTGCTTGGATGATTACTTTGATTAATAGAAATAAAAAACATAGAAAATAAAAACTGAATTAACTTATTTAATAAAAAAATGGCAATTTCATAGGTAAAGACCTAATATTTCAATATTTAATGTTGTTTAAGAGATACAAAGTTTCGAACCTCACTTAAAATTATGCAGTAATTCTCAGTCTACCTTGGATATTAACGGAATTTTATAGGGTTTAAGTCAAACAACTTTTTAATTTTTTATTTACACTGCTTTACAGTTGTTTGATTTTAATTATAGTTAATTTAAGAACATCTTTAACGGCCAAAATGCGAATGAATTAATCACACGTTTTTGTTATGTGTTTTTATTTCCCATGTCTGTCTTATATTAAATACGGATAAGTTATTGAGGAATGAGACGTACTTTTTCGTCTTAACTCATTCGTTATGCCTTATTAACTTATTATGCACTTAAACAATTTATTTAATTTTCAAAAGAAATTATTATTTTCTTGACTCATTTTAAAAATGATATCCTATTGATATCCTTTAATGAGAATAACTCCTAAATTATGAAGACGTATTTTATACATAAATTTAACATAAATCAATCCTAACCCCAATCAGCCTAGAAGATGTTAGTTTTGTGCAATATTTGAACCTGCAGTCTGCGGCGCCGCGACCAAACCCTTCGTCCATGCGCTACAAAACCGTCGACGAATTATTAAGTAGTATGTGGTTATAGTTACGAAATAAGTAAATATTCGGTAAAAAGTAATATTTAGTAGATACGCTTATGCAGAATATATAGCAGCATTTGTTTGTGCATTGCCGACAATACTGAATGTACAATGTACATACGGGGAGAAAACAAGGTATAATCATGCGCTCGAATAGCCATGACAATAGAATAAAGCTTATACTTTGGGAACTCTAGGAATTTCAATGAATTTTATGTACATGGATGGAAACAGCTTTTATGATACTTATTTTATAGTAAAGACACATGTTTAAAATGATCATAAACATTATACTCTAACATTGATTAATTATTGTCAATAAGTAATATTTTACAAAAGGTGAAAAAAATAAAAGTATCTCAATATTTTGTGAAATTCATCATCATCATCATCATTAAAGCCCTTCACAATTCCACTGCTGAACAAATGCCACCCCCAAGGAATATCACAAAGCACGGTCACTAGTCACTTGCATTCATCGACTTCCTGTATGCCTTTGTAATACAATTACATTGCGTAGTAAAATGCAAATTCTAATGCAACTGGCATAGGAAGTCGAAGGATCACGACAAGTGGAGGAATATTGTGGAGGCGGCCAGGGCCCACAAAGCTGTAGCGCCACAGGATAGATAGTAAAATGCAAAACGCCCAAGATGAAAATGTTACTGAAAATAGTTTGAACAAAAAGAAAAAAAGGAGAAAAACCACACACCGTGGTACGAGTAAAAATTAAGGAATGCTAACTAATTAATTTGTGTAGCTTTGCTATGAATGGCACATAAAATATTTCGTCGTATTTGTTAATCTAGTTGTTGTTAGCGCATCTGCTCATGTGGTCCCGGGTTCGCATTTAGATTTGGGTCAAAAATTCAGTTTAAGATTTTTCTGTCAATAAATTCTCATTACCAGACCGGAGTCAAGAATTTGGGATTGTTTTACCCCGTGCCACAGACAGCTCGTAAAGCCGTTAGTCCTTCGCCAGTGACTGTGGAAGTGAGGGAATAGAGAGGACCATATACCTTTCGGACAATATATGCTTAAAACTTTTCTGATTGACTAAAAAATTTCTCCTTCCTTTGCAAGCTCTCACTGCTACGAGTTTCGAACAGAGCAGATACTGTTCGAATTTCGTAGCTGTAACACCTTGTTTTCTTTTTAAAAACATCTATTGATTCAACTGTGAAAAAATTATAATATTTGATGTAAACAGAGACAAAAAGAAAAACTTTTTATTCAATATAGATTATAAATAATACTTAGTGAAAGTCATTATTTTAAAATTTATCGCTGGTTTAAAAAACTGTGTCCTACGAAGAACCAGCAAGAAATTCGTTGGGAGGTACTGTAGGAGAATTTGTAAGTATTATTAGATAAATTATCTATTAAACTTATCTACCAAAAATTATCACAAGATCTATTGAGTGCAACACAATCTACTGCAATGTATATTTTCAATTACCGGTAACGCTTCGACGCCTACACAAAATCGGTATAAAATTGATTAATGAAAACGAGTAGGTACAAAGTTGTTACAACTTATCGTATAAATTTAAATTTAATTATCAGTTCAATTTGTGTACGCGTAAGGAATACTTGATCACAAAAACACACAAAAATTATAATCCAACAAACTGTATTTATTTAACTTTTGTCTAATTTAATGACTTTTACGTGTATTACAGCTTGACTGGAGTAGGACCACTCTCTCCATACAATAGTAGAATGTGCATCTATACAATAGTGTTGCTGTGTTTCGTATAGGGAATGTAGAGAATCAGCGACCGTTTTTACTGAAAACCAAAATAAATATTCCATCTTAGTTTTTAGGGGTGACCGCGTATCTGAAGTTGATTGATGATGAAAATAGGCTGCTGTAGCCACTTACCACCAGGTACATTGTAAGTTCATTTGTCATTCAAGTTTATAAAAAAAAACACCGTAATTTGTTATAACTATATTTTATTATGTAGTATAAAGTAAGTACTCTATACACATTCTTGCTTTGAGCTCTGTATACTCCGGATGTGCCGTTTAAGTTTACTCCAGTCACTCCACTCCCTTAGCTCATGCTCACAGTGATATTACCTTTACGCTTAGTATGTCTTGGTGCTCTTTATTTGGTGACAGTATTTGTGCTTTGCACATTATAGTGCGCCAAGTATGCTGACCCAGATGACAGCAGTCTCACAGTGAAGATTATCGGACGCTTGTTGTGGTGCAAAGAGCGTTTTCGCCTCCTGGTTTTCTGCAAACCGTAAGTAGAGTGAAACAAACCCGGCGCCTCGGAGGCGGCCATCTATTTTAATTTTTGTGTTGCATGTTGCATTAGCGCACCAACGCACTAGGTGTAAAGGCTTTAATGCTAAAGCTGGAGGAGGCTCCGCTGAAAGGTGGAGAAACTTGGTACATATCTATGTTAACTTTGTTAGCAAAGGCAGTATGGCGTCGTTTCCAAACGATGAACTCGTTGACTTCATGCGTCGAGCCTATCCCGACATTCCTTGGACAGTGCAAGGATACGCCGATATGTCATGAGATAAACCTCCTTTCCCCTTCTTCCGCCCCGGTATCACCGGTTTGCGTCGGTGAATGATTCTGCGGCCGCCACGCCCTCCGTGATGTCAACCCGCGGTCCCTTTCCGGTATTCTCGGATGCTGACTCAGGCTCCGCGACATGGAAACCAAGACGCGTGTCCCACCCAAGCCCGAAGACGAAGGCTTCACCCTTGAGAAGGGCAAAAAGCGCAACCGCGAGTATTTCACAACCAGCTAAACATCTCCATAGTGCAGTGGCTGAGCATTTGGTCGCGGCGCTGTAGAGTCGCGGGTTCAGATTCCGCACGGAAAAAGTGTTTGTATGGCCATGTCTACAAATAATTTTTCAGGGTACGAGGTACGATATAGGAGAAAATATTACTTTGGATGTAACTTTTTTTAAAACGTCTTCGCGTGTATCTATCTATACAACGAAATCTTTTAATATAATTTTCACCAACTTGTAGACGGCCAATAGACTTGACAATTTGCACTCGTATCTAAGACCAATGACAATACCATAATTTAATTTTATCCTACTATCTTGAACAGGATCACCAGTATAAAATAAAATATACATATAACCTAAACCTCTTCCAAGTGCGTGTTAACAGGCTTCTACTGGGCAAACTCACTCCATCCTAGACCTCATCGTTGCTCTCCAGATGGAGGTCAAGTGTGGGCCTTGTTTAATAATAATAAATATCAGGATCATCACAGCTCATGATCAATGCGCGTTAAGTTTTTTAAACTCTTTATTATTACTATTTATATCTAGGACTAATTATATATAAGACGTCTCTATGCCGCGTTGGCTTAGCAATGAGTTGCAGCGCTAAGGGTGGCCCTTTGGGTTAGAATCCCGCACGGAATAAGTTTTGTATAGCCTGCAAATCATTGTTCCGGGTCTGGACGTTTATTTTTGTGAAATTTATGTATGTAAACTGCTCCCACGATACCGGAGATAATCCTAGTGTGTTTAGTGTTTCCAAAAAAAATTATATTCAACTTTTATTTTATAGTCGAAAGTGTATTTTTGAATAATAATTATTATGTTAGTGTTTTTGTGATTTACATTTATTTATCAGCATTGCTCAGAAAATATTTAAATATGTAAATTATAATAAATATTCTTCCCAGGAACAACTAAAAATAAAAATAAATGCGGTTGCCCACCCACGAGCCTAGCGTGGCAACAACGTCAAATGTCCTCCATATGAGGCAAAGTAGGCTGTAACGGTACGGTTATTATTATTATATGGAAATTTGCTATGGGGTAATGCGGCTGATTTAGAAACTATTTTTGTTTTGCAGAAGTGGTCCAGCTATTTAGAATCTTAAACCGAGAGTCTCTTAGAGAAAAATTCAAAGAAATAAATATATTAACTTTGGCCTCTCAGTATATTATTGATAATTTGATGTATGTTCATACACTCTGTAAACACTAAGAACAAACATAAGCTGGTGATACCAGTTTCTCGTCTCCACAGAGTCAGTAATTCATTCTTGGGGCAATGTATACGCTCCCAAAAATATATAATGTCTATCTATTACCAAGTTTAAATATTTAATTAAACAAAAACTGTATAAAAAAGGTTTATTATGATATAAATGAACACATGCATGATAATAACCCCTGGGAATGAGGTGGTCGCTTCCAAGCTGTTTCTAAAATAAATTTTTAGAATATTATGTGACCCTTGAAATTGTAAAATTTATTTTTTTTAAAAAAAAGTCCCGCCGGATTTCTTGCTGGTACTTCCCAGGACAGAGGCTTTTTTTCGAACCAGTGGTAACGTTAAAATATTGACTTTCAATAAGAATTATTTTGTCTTTTATTGAATAAAAAAATATTTTATTTTTATTTTATTTATTGTATTTTATTGAATTTTAAATTTTTCTAATATATCTCTAAAATCATGCAACTCATTCTTTATATTTATTTAAAAATCATTATAGTTTAACATGTTGTATGTGGTGTTTATGATAAATTATTTAAAAGTCTAAACTCGTTCTTAAATGAATTAAAATACTATGACTTATTAATATTGCTTACTAAGTTAGGTATAATAGGAGAAGGCAGGAAGAGGATGTGCCAAAGTATCATCTCGAAAACGGAAATGTGTATTCGTGGTCACTTCCGGTCACAGTTGTAATGTTTGCCGACTATGAAAGCCACTGTGGTTATTGTAGTCAAACAACATCCGGTGACTTCAGCCGCGTATAGTGGAAAAGTTTTAAATACATGTTAGAGCTTTTCTCTTTTCCAACGATACATATTGATTTTTTTAAATAAAACAAACTGCGACTAAATACATTAGTATAAGCTTTTTGGACTATGAAAAAACAAGAGGTTAGGTAAAAATGTTGCAATTATAAAACCTCGAAACATTTTTTCAAAAACATCAAATTATAAATTAAATTCTAAGCCTTCATGATGAAATAGGTAAATAATAAAAACAATGCAATTGAATCATTTCTAATTTTTTTCATTATTTCCAACAAATTATAGATAATGTAAGAGAAAACATTAAAAAGCAAAAAGCTACCTATAATTTCTAGAACTTTTAGTTATTTTCTTATATAGAAGTATGAGTGACAAGCTAGCGCACAGTCCACCCAATGGTAGTTGAACGCTATTAGACATTTACATCTTCCATCTTCGATTAAAAATCAAAACGTACATATATGTTGTCACTCCTGAAGGCTGGGTGATTGAGTACCGAATCTGGACTGGAGATGTTACTATTAAAAAAGGGTCCTGTCTGTTCTCTCCAATCGGCATACTATACACTGCGTTCTTATGCTGATATTTAGTGAGAGCATGGTCTAACCCGGTCGAGCCGCTTCTGGTTGTTTTTTATTACACTGAGGTGACAAATTGTATTACGGTTCAACTGGTAGTAAGTGGTTTCTTAAGTACATGGACAACCCAAGCTGCAGCCATAATACTGCTACAGTGTGTTTTAATTTTTTTTATACATGTTATTGTTTATTCTAATTTTTCATTAGCCCGTACTTTCTCACTATATACTTACGCCACTGTATAGTGGCGGTATAAGAATAGCCACTATTCCATAACATCTTATCTTTGAAGAATTGTGGCATTGCTTTCTGTCTGTTTGTAAAGATTCATCCCATTCTGTTCGGCCTCTCCGAAAATTAGCCAGGACAGAGAGACAGATGAATAATATAAATATAATTACTTATGTCTTAATGTGGGTGTAGTATTTATATGTGTATCGTATGTGATTACGATCTCGTCTGAGAGTAAATGATGATGCAGTACTGAATGGTAAATTAAACTAATTTTGAAAAGCCTGTTCCCTCTTCTCTTGAAGACACCTACACTTCAATCAGTCAGAGGCTGCTGGCCAATTGCTTAAACCTATTATCTGTACGCATAACAACTGATAAATCAAAACGCTTTCTTCCACTACATATTCACAACAAAAGGATGGAAACTCGAAATTATGTTGTCCGATGTTAAAGGAGGATAAGGGAATTGAATCATATATTTCCACCGCACACTTTATGAACTTTTTCTCTAGAAATATAGCATTTCGAAGATGCTATATCAGGCAATAAAAAGATTTTCTACTGAGCGTCCAGCTGATATTTGGTATTAAGTAGTACCAGTTCATATGCGACCGGAATAATACTTAGCCACTTTTTGATTAAGTTTCGCTCTGGATATGAAGAGCCAATATAATTACAGGGTTGTTAAGCATTTCATCTAAGGTGATATTATAATTGTTTGTATAAAGTATTTTGTATTTATGGGAGCACGGTTAGTTTTTTAGTTTAGCTCAAAAAGAAAATAAAAAGAGAAGTGAAAGAGCCAAAAGCGGAAAGGGAAGAGGGTGAGAGGAGGGGCTACAAGGAAATAGTGGGCGTAATATTTTAAGGAATAATATTTAAATAATATTTTTTTTTATGAAAACGATTATCTCTTAAAAGGCACTAAAATGAAGCCTAGTATACAGAATACAGAATAACTTATAAACGAAACGAATTTAATAAGCAATTTATTACGAGTTGCCTTACAAATTTATCCAAAATCCATAGATTATTAACACTAGTAATTTTCTTATCACTACTTTGTAATAGAAAAGTGGAAGTGTTAATAATTTTTATTAAGCCCGGAAATTTATATTCCTTTAAATATAAAAATCTTTTATATTTTATTTTAAGGGATAAAAATAAATCTATATCGCTAATTTATATGCGTGGAATATGACAGAAATTATAGGAAGCAGATGTATAAAGCGCCATCTAGAAAACGGAACAGATATATTCTAGACCACTTCCGGGCGCAGCTGTAATGTTTGCCAACTACGAAAGCCTTTGTGATTATTGTTATGTATCAACTTGTAGCGAACTTACTAGTAGTGCAGCGTAATGGAAGAATCTTTTGTATTTTTTAGACTTGACCTCTCCTACTAAAATGAATTCTTCGATAATTTGACTGTTATGAAATATGTGTTATATATAAGAGTAGATAATTTAATAAAATGAATATATTTTAATAAAATGCTGACATAAATTGCTTGTTTTATTAAGTTTAAACGTAAGCTGCCCGAGGATGCCATTATGGTATTATGTTCAGTTTTATATTAAAAAAGTTCCTTTGCTATGTGGGAGGAGGATTTCAAAAGAAGAGTCGAATGATTTTATTATTTTAAATTTAAATCTAATATAAAACTATATCGTACGGGGTTCAACACTACGGTGCAGTAAATAATTTAAAGTTGGTAAGAATTACCTCGCACACATTCGCTCGATTATTATCCGCATGTGATGTAATTATTATTTTTACCAACTTTTTAACTACTATTATAATGAATTCCCGCAAAGTACCGCCTGATTCCATTAATTATCATAAATAATTTAATTTCTATCTACATATCTTCTGGCTATATATCTATATATTGTTTTACAAAAAGATTTTAAAAAAAGATCTATAGCGTACGCATGGGTTTTCGTTTGAAGCCCAACAGTAAATAATCTTGTTGCAATCCGTTAGCCTTTGAATTCTTATGTTTATGTGCCAACCTATAGTTGATGGAGCTACTAACTAAAGTAGAAAAGCAAAGGCGTATAAAGTGTTCTTTTTCTGCAAAAGACGCATACAAAAGAGAAGTCTGACAATGAAATAGGCGGTAGAATTACTTTTCTATCTAGGAGTCAGTCTGCTTTGGTACCGTCCTCTTATCTCTTCCTCGCCATCGCTTAGGTCTTAACACTTTAATGAGTAAAGCCGACAAAACCGAATGTCGTTTGTACCAATCTTGAACATCTTTAGTAAATTCAGCTTGAATAAATTTTGGTTTTATTGTCAAAAAAAAAACTTGATTTTCTCTTGAAGCTTTCTGAAATTTTAAGATGATTAAACATAATCTCTATTTCAAAAAATTATGTACTAAGTATAATCGGAAATTTACAAAAGACTATCCTGTCTTGACATTTTTCTACTGTTTCTCACAAAAGTAATTTTGAAACAGCTCTACACCATTAAACTTTTCTGTAATGAAATAATTAGGTACAATATTTTTTTTATTTCATACAGTGCTTGTGATGATGACCAAGTCCTATAATTGTGAAGCCCGGTAATTCCACAGTTAAATAACTGAATGAAAAACATCGCTCGTATATTCATAAAACATAGCTCGTATATAATCATCATTCATGTTGGATAGAAAAAGAAAAAAAAAATATTCGTAGCACATCCATCGCCAAAATTTTTTTCTGATAAAACCACACTGCAACGTAATGAGACTGAAGCGTAAATCGGTTGGTTTGACCGTGGTAGGGCTACGATCTTGCAGATATCACCAAACTAAAAATTGCAACATAACGCAGCTACTAACTAAGTACGTAACATATACATACACACACCGGAACATATTTTTTATATTATTTTTACAACTACGCTGACATTATTTCTGTACATGATTCAAAATAATTATTTAATGGAAAGTAACGCCTTAGTCCATGAAGTATTGGAACTAATATTATATGTATATACGCCCCGTGGAAAAGACGTCTGCAATAGCCTAAATTACCGATCGTGCTCGATCAGTCAAAGGGTTTATTACGGGTATATAACGTTAAAAGTAAACCTTACACTACAAGTAAAAAAGTTCCATTTCAATCTGTAATGATTTAACGTCACAACTCTAATGAATTCCCGCAAAGTAACGCCTGATTCCATTAATTATCGTAAATAATTTAATTTCTATCTACCTGGCTATATATTTATATATTGTTTTACGAAAATATTTTAACAAAAGATCTATAGCATACGTATGGGTTTTCGTTTCAAGCCCAAGAGTAAATAATCTTGTTGAAATCCGTTAGCCTATGAATTCTCATGTTTATGGGCCAACCTATAGTTGATGGAGCTAATAACTAAAGTAGAAAAAGCAAAGACGTATAAAGTGTTCTGTTTCTGTAAAAGATGCACACAAAACATAAGTCTGACAATGAAATAGGCGGTAGAATTACTTTTCTATCTAGGAGTCAGTCTGCTTTGGTACCGCCCTTATCTCTTTCTGGCCCTCGTTTAGGTCTTAACACTAAACACTTGTCTTTATCAGTAAAGCCGACAAAACCGAATGTCGTTTGTACCAATCTTGAACATCTTTTAACGTTTATGCTTTTGATGGGATTTAATATATTTCAAATAATTTTTCCGGGTCTTGATGTGCATCTTTACGCAGTATATGTATGTAGACCTAAAGTTTTATTAAAAATTATAAATATTTTCGAAGTGTCAAAATGAGAACTGGTAAATTGTACTTGACGTTACGGTTTTATTCACTTAAGTCTTTGCCAGAGATCTGTCTGCCAGAAAGAGCCAACTGTCATAGCTGAAGACTGAGTGTAGCAGCATCGTTTCCAGGACACCTGAGATTTTGAGTGAGATTGAGATTCTACGGGCAGCTGTCATCATCGTTGGAGCCACACGCAAGTGTGAGTAACGATCCAAGAGCAAGTCTTATCCGACACTATTCCGATGATATCCCGGACGTCAGTCTGAGCGAGGTTAGAATGGCTCTCCTGTACCTTAAAAACGGTAGGGCCCCAGGCGAGGATGGAATTACAGCGGAGCTTCTGAAATCGGGTGGAACACCGGTACTTGAAGTCCTTCAGAAGCTCTTCAATTCCATCCACAATTTTGGCACTACTCCAGAGGCGTGGAGCAGAAGTGCGGTGGTCTTGTTCTTTAAGAAAGGCGACAACGCTCTCTTGAAGAACTACAGACCGATTTCCCTTCTGAGCCGCGTCCACGTGCTGTTTTCGAGAATCATTACGAATCGTCTCGCACGCAGACTCAATGACTTCCAGCCTCCCGAACAAGCCGGTTTCCGAAAAGGCTACAGTACCATAGACCACATACATACCCTGCGGCAGATTGTACAGATGACCGAAGAGTAAAATCTGCCACTTTGCCTGACATATGTGGACTATGAGAAAGCCTTTGATTCCGTTGAAATGTGGGCGGTGCTACAGTCCCTTCAGCGGTGACAAGTCGACTGTCGGTATATAGAAAAATACAGTAGGGCTACGATGGCTATCCAAGTACAGAACCAGAGTTCGAAACCTATCCAACTGCAGAGAGGTGTAAGACAGGGTGACGTTATATCCCCGAAACTCTTCACCGCTGCGTTGGAAGACGTTTTCAAGCTACTGGACTGAAAATGATACGGGATTAACATCAATGGCGAGTACATCACTCACCTTCGATTTGCCGACGATATAGTCCATATGGCAGAATCGCTGGAGGACCTTAGCACTACGCTCAATGACCTTAATGGTGTCTCCCAACGGATAGGTCTTAAGATGAACATGGACAAAACAAAGATCATGTTTAATGTCCATGTCACACCTATGCCGGTAGTTGTTGGCAGCACTATACGTTTACCTGGGACAAATAGTCCGACTAGGTAAGTCCAACTTCGACCGAGAGGTCAATCGACGGATTCAACTCGGCTGGGCAGCGTTCGGGAAATTACGACACATCTTCTCGTCAGGTATACCTCAATCTCTGAAAACTAAAGTGCATGTTGCCAGTGATGACTTACGGATCTGAGACGTGGTCCTTCAGTGCTGGCCGTATGAGGACGCTCAAAGTCGCTCAGCGAGCTATGGAGAGGGCTATGCTCGGAGTTTCTCTGCATGATAGACTCAGAAATGGGGATATCCGCAGTAAAACCAGAGTGACCGACATAGCCCAACGGATTAGTAGGCTGAAGTGGCAATGGCCGGCCATATAGCTCGAAGAACCGATAACCGATGGGGAAGAAAAGTTCTCGAGTGGCAGCCTCGTACCGGTAGGCGTAGTGTAGGGCGACCCCCCCCACTAGATGGAATGACGACCTGGTAAGACATGCAGGAAGTCGATGGATGCAGGTGGCTCAGGACCACGCTTTGTGGCATTATTTGGGGGAGGCCTATGTTCAGCAGTGGACTTGTGAAAGGCTGTAATGATGATGATGATGAAAGCAGCATTAGGTGGAATGTTTGTGCACTGCCGACAAATACTGAATGTACGATGTAAATACAGAGAGAAAACCAGGTATAATCATGCGCTCGAATAGCCCTGACAATAGAATAAAACTTATACTTTTGGAACTTTAGAAATTGCAATGAAATTCATGTACACTTACGCAAACATCTTTTATTTACTTATTTTCTAGTAAATAGACATGATTAAAATTATTATAAAAATATTCTCTAACATTGATTATTTATTGTCAATAAACAATATTTTACAAAAGGTGTAAAAAGAAAATTAACTCAATATCTTTTATAATTAATCATCATCATCATTATCATTACAGCCCTTCACAATTCCACTACTGAACATAGGTCAGTCCCAAGGAGTATCACAAAGCGCTGTCCTGGGCCACTTGCACCCATCAACTTTCTTCGTCGGTATATTCCAGTGATACATTTCGGAAAGAAGGAGCCAAGGTGTGCAAAGTAATTGTAATTGATATTGATCGATAATTTGCAGGATCGGCACGGCTGCCCTTTTTCGGAATAGGCTGCACGTTGGCCAGCTTCCAAGATTATGGCACTATTCCAGTCCTAAATGAGAGGCGGAATAAGCGTGTCAACACAGGAGACAACTCAGGTGTACAAGCCTTTAGAAGTTTAGATGGTATGCTATCTGGTCCACTAGCTTTATTCACGTCTAGACACCGCAAAGTATTGTGAACCTCCTTATTTGTGAAACGAACCTGTGACATAGTGGTTACACAGTGAGGTAATTTAGGTTGAATGTTGTTGCCACTGTCCAGACACAAATGAACTATAAGTACACAACACAAATTAACTATAAACTATAAGTTCCCATCTCTATAAGATCTCAAATAAAGCTCTGAATATTTATCCTTTAACCCTAAAGCAATGTAAATTCGTTACCCGGGATTGGTTACTAAACCTAGAGTTTGATGATATAGAAAACATTATTCGGGTCAAAAACCTTAAATAATAAACTTCAATTACATACATCATTTAACACACACATACACACTCTTACATACCTACAATACCAAAAACACCTAACCATCAAAAAAACCCTCTCACTTACCTTCCTGTTATAATTATACCAACAAAACACCAAACTAATATTTCTATTTTTGATTTGTATCTACCTGCATGTTTCAACTTTTACTTTTTCTTGTAAAGATTTTAAGTGTTGTTTGCAAAAAAAATTGTATATGAACTTACCTATTAGGTAATATACTTAATACCAGAGTAAAGAGTTGTGCACATTATACTATATAACCTCTCAATAAATGAAATTTAAATAGTGAAAAAAATTAGTGGAGTGAATAAACAAATTTCATTTATAAATAAAAATAAATAAATAAATTATAGGCTTCCTGCATTGCGTAATAAAATGTGTAAAACGCCTAAATTGAAAATGTTGCTGAAAATAGTTCAAAAATGTATGATAGGCGAACAACCACGAGTTAAATTATATACGTATATTATATTATACATAAATTTTGTTAAATGCTTTTAGGGGCCAAAGTTAATATATTAAATTTATTTTAAATCATAGATTACTTTTATGGACCTCTTCAGTAAAACAAATATAATTTCAGTGTTAGTCGCATGTCTCCACAGCAAAATACCATATGACATTATGATATGAAAATAGCTAAAGTAAACTAGTCTAGCTGTCTCAACACAGGTAAGATTTGTATTTTCTACAGCATAATATGCTGTAGAACTAAGTCTGTTTGCTAGTTTTGATATATCCCCCATTGAAAGCTTCTGTCTAGTGAGATTCTAAGAAAAATGGTGATATCGGCAAGATTTAGCTCCTCCTCATTTAAAATTACGTTGATACGAGTATTTGATGTTTGACATCTGGAGTTATGAATTTCATACATTTAGTTTTAGTGCCATTTAAACGCAAATTATGAAAATAAAACCAATTTACTAATCCAATACATTTAAACGAGCAATTCTTATATATATATAAAAAAAAATAAAAAAAAAAAAAAAAAAAAAAAATATATATATACGGCTTCAACGATTTTCACCGGAAAAATTTATGTTTTTAAGCAACTGCTACAATATCATTAAAATACAAAAGTTAATTTGCCGGTGCCTAAAAGGTTATAACAGCTCATATGGGATATAGGGCGGTCATAAAATCATAGAACGCCGATTCAAGTCCAAATATTCTCCGTTTTGACTCTTTTTTTCAAATTTCTTCTTTTGTCATAAAATATATTGTTTTGAGCCCTTTTTTAGTATATTTTTTTAAAACACGGAAAATAATAACCGAGAAGATCAAAAAATTTTATTCATATTTCATCATTATGTAATTAATAGTAACTTGTAATTTGTATCTACATATAGTTTACAAAGAACACGATGCCCAAAAAAAAATACCGGTCATCCAGGTACTTTAGATATAATAGCAATGTTTACTTTGTAATATTTTACTAACTGTCGTTTAAATAAAAAATAAGAAAGTTTCATCAGCAAATAATACTATATGATGGTTATCCCTTCCTACGTAAGATAAGTCATTAATATATGTATTTATTCAGCTCATCACCAGCATCATTTGTCGAGTGAGCCCTTGTGAAACCCAATAAATTTTTATAAAGTTAATTATTTACATTAAAAAATTATAAATTTGACTATGTGTTAGCAGTACAAAAATATGTTTCAAATTGGCAGGGTCAAATGAACTACCAGATTTAAATAACAAATAACAGTTTAAACGACGTACTAATTTACTATGCTTCATTACATCAGAAAACACACCAGATTCGATACTAGTATTAAACACAATAGCGATTTCAAGTGCGATTGTATCTATTATAAAAATAACTTTAATGGAAATCCCCCACAGGGCTGCGGTTTTTTTAATAAGAATAATTTTAAAATATTTTAAAATATCATTTGATAATAACTTATGAAATGTAAAATTCTTTGTACACGCATTTACATTTTGTTTCAGTAATAATTCGGCGACGGCAGGAGAAGAATTCAGTGATTTAGTGATTAAATTTGGAATATCAGCAAAATATTTTTCAAAAACCATTGCAATGTCCTGATCTGATTTACTTGATTTGTTATTAAAACTTAACTGGTAGTTTGAATTGCATGAGTTGACCTTACCAGTTTCATTAATAATTATAGTTCATGTCATTTAAATTTTATTACCACCACGGGAGGTACTACAGGGCTCTACATGAGCTCCACGTAGATACAGCCGCCTCCCTTAACTGGCTACGTTTCGGTGACCTCTTCGGGGAAACCGAGGGTTTTGTCTATGCAACACAGGATCAGGTTATTAAGACCAAAAAATATCGGAGATACATCCTAAAGGATGGCACTGTCGACGTCTGTCGAGCTTGACGCCATCCCGGTGACCCACTTAGGCATGTAATTTCCGGTTTCTAACTCTGAGTACTTGCACAGGCACAACCTAGTAGCCAGAATTCTACATCAGGAGCTCGCTCTGAAATACGGTCTCGTGGACCGGAAATTGCCGTATTACAAGTACTTGCCGGAAGCCGTGCTCGAAAATGACCGCGCCAGGCTCTACTGGGACCGGGCCATCATCACGAACAGGACTATTCTTGCGAATAAGCCTGATATTGTGCTGATGGACCGGGCACAGGCAAGGATATTTTTGGTCGACATTACCATTGCGTGTGACGAGAACCTCGTGAAAGCCGAAACAGATAAACGAACAAAATATCTGGACCTGGCTCGCGAGGTGACCGACATGTGGGGTGTTCTGCCGACCGAAATTATTCCTGTAGTCGTCTCGAGCGAATGGGCTAATCCCAGTCAGCCTCTCGGGTCACCTGAGGCGACTGCGGCTCCGTGACGGACCGCTCCGGGCTCAAATGATGAAGGCGGTGCTCCTCGATACCGCCCGCATCGTCCGCCTGTTTCTTTCCCTTTCCTCCTAACCCTCGGCCGTTTGGTCTCCCCTTCCGAGGGCTTCCATCTTTTGGGCTTTTATTTATTTATGTATTTTTGTATTTATTTTATTTTAATTATATTTATGTGTATTTATCTTTTCATTTTAATTTATAATTATATATTTATAGAACCCAACCAGATGAGAAATCTATATAGATACCCCACATCCTTTATTGCAGACAAAAATATCCATATTTACAAGAAAATATACTAGGGAGAAAAGAAGTCTTACACCTAGTAAGACAAATCACAAAAAAGAAAAGAAGATTCAAATTATCATTAACTAAAATTTAATATTAAGATAATTTGTAAATATCATTAGATAAATTATTATCTATTTAACTTATCTACCAAATATTATCACAAGATCTATTGGGTGCAATATAATCTGTCGCAATGTTTACTTTCAATCACCGGTGACGCTTTGATGCCTACACAATATCGGGATAAAATTGATTAATGAAAACGAGTAGGTATAAAGTAGCAAAATTTTATGAGAAATAAAATGCTTATCGTATAAATTTAAATGGAATTATCAGTTTGTTTTGTGTACGCGTAAGGAATCCTTAATTATTTTTTGTCTAATTTAATGATTTTTACGTTGTATGCAGGCTGCAGCTATGTTATGGCATTATAGCACGAATAGTTAGGCTTGAATGGAGTAGGACCACGCTCTCCATACGATAGTAGAATGTGCATCTATACAGTACTGCTGATGTGTTTCGTATGGTGAGTGCTTCTACACTTTTTCTAATCAGCGACACTTTTTTCTGAAAACGAAGCATTCCATCTTAGATTTTAGAGGTGACCACGTATCTGAAGGTGATTGCAGATGAAAATGGAAATGGTACATGATGGTAAGTGGCTACAGCAGCCACTTACCATCAGATGGATTGTAAGTTCGTTTGTCACTTCAGTTTAGTAAAAAAACACTGTTATTTATTATAAGAATATGTTATTATGTACCAAAGAGTAATGACTCTTTATTTTCACCTACACTCTAAGACAGTGCCATGACAAAAATATAAACTTAAAAAGTAATTTAAATATTAAAAATAAAGTTATTATGTGTTGTGATGATATAGGGATGTTTATAAATAACAATCTAAAAGGACAGCTGGTCAATAATTACTGCATATCTGAAGCATACTTTATTTTCATATAAAGAATAAAGTTTAGTTAATAGCTAGTATGTAAGTTTTGCGGGAGGAGGCAATGTTTTTTTTATAGGATAAGGGTGACAAATGAACACACAGTCCACCTGATGGTAAGTAGTTACTGAGACCCATAGAAATCTACATCTATCCTCGATTATGAATCAAAATGCAGATGTGGTGTCACCCGTGAGGACTAAGATTGATTGCCACGTGCCCAGTGAAAAGGGTCTCCGGTTCTCTACACTCATCATGCTGCGCCATGGCTCTTAAATTTTCTTCTTAAATCTTAATATCTAAAAAAATGTAAACAAAAATCAATTACTGATATATATTAATTACCTAAATAATCTAAATGTACATAAAATCGTCTTGTTTACATTGCCTTGTATACAGGTTGGGTCAGAGGAAAATAAAATAAGATACAATTTAAATTTATCAACGAATTGGCGATCTGCCCCGGCTTTGCACGGGTGATTTCTTGATATCGACAACAGCGCCACCTACTGGGTTTAATTGAGTTTTTGACCATTCAGGAACCCACACAAATACACACATAATTTTTATCAAAATCTTTCGAGCTGTTTTCGAGTTCTAGCGAGACTAACAGAAAGCAATTGATTTGTATACAAGAAAGAAGATATTTTGTGATGTAGTCATATTTTAAATTTGACATTTAATGGTTACAACTATAATAGTTAAACTAAATTAATGGACATAAATAATTTGATTAAGAAAATTTTGACTAGAGATAGGTATGACCTATCCAAATATAATTTAATACAGTTAGCAAATGTGCTATCCAGCCAATCATTTGGGTACCCAGATATATGCTTCTATTGATCAGCATAATGAGTTGACATGCAATTTGGAATCAGTTCCAAGTATTAGGAATTAGAACATGAGACCATAGAGGTAATCTCTAGCAGTTATATAATTTAAATAATTTATAATGTAGCTTACAAATCAATGAATGAAAAAAAATATAATTATAATATGATGCCACAAAACGTAGTTAAAATTGTTTACACCTCATTCATCAAAATTTACAAGGCATAGGCAAAGAGTTAGAAATTGAATTATTCTTAAATAGCAACAATTTTCATATTTAATGTATTAATGATTATTGGTTAAAAGCTTATAACTTAAAGTATAAATTCAGTAATCACCAGTTGGTCAGTTCTTTTAATAAAGAAACGATTTTAAGAGATGGCTCCTTAATATTAGCTAGCAAATAGTTATCGTGTAAAGAATATAAGCATACTGTAAGCCTTTCTATTGAGCAAACTGTAGAAATGGCAAGTGTTGAGTTTGAGCACTGCATTGTTGTGAGCATCTACAAACCCATTTTCTTTATACATACTTTTAAAAAATTATGGAGAAAGTTTTTGTTACAGAACCCCATTTTCTTTATACGATACTTTTGAAAAAAAATATGGAGGAAGTTTTTGTTAAGCAGAATAAATCTGTTGTAATATGTGGAGACTTTAATATCAAAGCTTGCGCCACCAATATTAAATTTAAATCATTGTTTAAATTATATGATTTTTAATTAATTTTTGGAGCTAATCATTATCAGTGTATTGCTGAATCTAGTGCAACATGTAAAGATAATATTTTTACAAATTTTAAGCCATTGCAAAAATGTATAATTCAAAAACTGAGTTCCTATCACTGAGGACATACCTGGGTTTTTGAATGAAAATTAATTATCAAAATTTTTATTGTAATTAAATAATATATCACTATTCATATTAATAATCGATGCAAATTATAATATATGTACATGTTGTTAAAATTATTATAATTTAGTCCAGAAAAAATATTGAAAATTATCAATGAAAGCCAGTTATGTGTGAAACCGGGCTTATCAAAGCTTAATTCTGATAATATCCCGTTTGTAGACAATTTTATGTTGACAAAAATTTGAGAAATGATATTCAATTCAATTCAAGTGAAGTTTGAGGTGCTAAAGCATCAATGTGAGTTACATATATAATTGTTATCACTACATATTGTTATCACTGTAATGTATAGTATAATGCAAGTAATTTTTTTTATTAAACATAATTGAATATAATTTTTTAGTGTCACGTGAAAGTAATGATGAATAACAGATAGGTTATGTTTAACTAAGCTTGCTATATATTATTAAATTAAAAATAAATGAAAAATGATTTTGTAGAAATATATATATATATATATCCATTATTAAATCATTAAAAATTAATTATTCGAAATTTAGATTTATCGCGATTATATTGTGTGCGATTAATTAGACATTTTTAATAAAACAGTTGATAAAAATAACAACGAACTAATTGAAAATGAACAGGCATCAGCTGCCTGTTAAAGTAAAAGCAAAATAAACATTGTGACGTCATATTCGTGTCGGGCTTTCTCGGAAACTGTCGGCAAGTCATCGGTACTGCGTTCAAAAAATTATTTTCAATTTGTATTAACTTTTTAAATTCAATGAAAAATTTAAATAAACAAGAGTTTTGAAGAAGCTTGCCAAGATTTTTTCCTAAAAACTCAATTAGTTTCGTTGGAAAAGTTAAGAAGCTACATAGTGAAAAATTTTTCGTATGCAACATTATTTTAGCTTATTTGCAATGAATTTCATAATACTTTTACTTCCAAAACGTTCTTTTTTCATCGTCGTTTGATGCATTTAAATAGCACTGAAATGAAATTTATGGAATTCAAAACTCCAAATGTCAAATATCTAAATACCAATGTTCTTTTAAAAGAGGAAGAGCTGAGTCTTGTTGATATCACCATTTTTCTTGGATTCACACTAGATGCAAAGCTTCAGTGAGGCCCCGATATATCAAAACTAGCAAGCAGACGTAGTCCTGCAGAATATGCTGTAAATAAGCTTAGAAATCTTACCAGTGTTGAAACTGACAGATTAGTTTACTTTAGCTATTTCCATAGCATAATATCGTATGGTATTTTGATATAGGGACACGCGACACTAAAATTATATTTGTTTTACAGAATAGAGCCATAAGAACAATTTATTATTTAAAGCCTAAAGTGTTACTCAGACAAAATTTTAAAGGAAATGAATATATTAAATTTGACCTCTCAATACATATATGGAAATGTAATGTACGTACACAAAAATTAAAGTAGTTTCACAAAAATAAGTGATATTCATTCTATAAATAATGGAATAGTAAATGGACCTATCGATTCTTCTGAGCTGCTTACTACCATATTGATTCAGACCCTTTTAAAAAGATTTAGACAGCGACCCTTTCTATATATACATCTTACTTCAATGAATAATAGAAGAAATTCTTTCTTTCTGCGTAGCGCAATGAAATTTAATAAGCTTTCATCTGTAGTAGATATTGACCTATTTTCTACTAGTTCGAAGGACGTCAAAAAAGTGATGAATTGAGAGTTTTTTCACCCACAGCTGCGACTAGCATGACTGAAATTGCAGGCTCCTTTGTCTCACGACAGGTTAAATTGCTAAAATATGCTAAATAATTAATGCTATTTTTGTCATCATTTTTGTGCTTGTAATTAGCCCTTCTTATCACCATTTTGTAACAGGAAGATATTAGTCTGAAAAACTTCCTAAAATTAACAGATACAAGCTTGTAGTATAAGTTACTGGACTACATCAACTCAGTTATTCATTCTTGGGGCGATGCATACACTTTTACAACAAAATAGCAAGAAATATTATAATGATAATTATAATTTTAAGGATATTCTGGATGATAATAACCTCTTGGAAAGGTAATCGCTACCACGTTACTTCTAATTTATGTTGTGTTTGTTAATTGTGTAATGTACTCGTACATGGTTGTAAGCTATTATTTTTTTAACGTCTCTCTGGGTTGCTTGCTGGTTATTCCCAGGACAGAGGTTTCTTCCAAATCAGTGGTAAGTTACAAAAAGTGACTTCCAATAAGTATTGTTTATAATCTATATTGAATAGAAAATTTTCTGTTTCTGTTATCCGCATGAATGTTATCTTCTTGTAACTGATAAGCATACTGCTGTTATATTATTGCATTGTAGCAAGAATGGGTCGGCGTGACTGGAGTAGAATCACGCTTCCACGAAATACCAGCTCACTATAGCAGAATGATGCCGCTGTGTTTCGTATGATAAGTGTAGAGAACTAGAAACCATTTTTTTAAGGAAACGAGACATTCTTCATCATCATCATTCATCTTAGTCCTCATTGGTGACAACATATCTGTATTTTGATCCTTAATTTAGGGTATACGTAGATGTCTATGGGACAAGTTACAGTTACCATTAGGTGAACCGTGTGCTCGTTTGTCACCCTAGATCTATGAAAAATGAGATGGCTAACATAATTGCCTCTACCTAACAGATGATTGATTATGTTCTGATTATAATGGGTTGTGCAGCCCTTTAGGATCAATTCTCGTAGGTATCTATCACATCAGTCCGGATTTATTACTTGTGACAACTGATTTAACAAAATTGTTGTGCAAGCAAGAATACTAATTAAAGATCGTTCAATGGTGAACCGCCAAAAATCCTAACAGTGTGGATGCAATTGAGACAATGTAGGTAGTGGATCTTTTCGTAGGGCAAGAAAGCAAGCAACGGAAATTAATTAGAAAAAAATCTCGACGTACACAGCGCTTTATATTCAATAGAAAATGTAAAAAGATGAAACGTCTTTTTGCAGGGTAAGTAGAGTAGAAGTACCATAACGTAATCATATCAATAAACACAAAAAAAAATTAAGAGGAAACAACACACCATACTGAAGTACACTATCTAGTTGTAACTTTGTCATAACGAATTAATTGCCGCAAGTATGTAGGTGACAGTCTGTGTTTTTTGTAGAAGGTGGTTTGTTAAATTAGACAAAAAATAGTCAAATACAGTTTGCTCGCTTATTATTTTTTGAATCGATAATTCCATTTAAATTTATACGAGGAGTAATTTATTTACCATAAAATGCAGCTACTTGAAACCTACTCGTTTTCACTAATCAATTTTTGTAGCTATGTATGTATAGGCATTAAAACGTCTTCAGTGATTGAAAGTAAATTCAAAAGATCTAGATATAATGTTTGGAAAGTGTCTCTTTGCATTTTGTTTCGCATATACCATGGGGAGTGCTCTGAGGAATTGTCCGGATTAATCCCAGCCGCCAAATTTCGTGAACGCACTACGCGGCCAACGTCCCGATTCACGACCATCCACACCATCTGGATGCTTGGCGGTACACCCCTGTACGTTTTAAAATGAGTTTTCTTCCGCGTACAACCTCTCTGTAGATTAATTGACCACCGGTGATTTTTCCGGACCGATACGACCTGGGGATCTTCAAGAAAAGAGCTTACTCCTTTCTAAAGGGCCGGCAACGCACCTGCAATTCTTTTGGTGTTGCGGTTGATCATGGGCGGCGGTAGTCACTTAACACCAGGTGAGCCGCATGTTCGTTTGCTCCCTCTTCTATATATAAATAGTAAACAAGTGTAATAAATATTTTTTTCTCTTATATTCTAACTAAACTTATAAATTCAATGCATTTCATTTTACGTTTTACTTTTAGCCATACCGAATTGATTTGAAGGAAAAGTACATGAAAAATGATAAATAGTGAATTAACGTGGTAGAGCCACGCTGGAGTTACTCGTATATTATGTTTGTAGCAAAATGGGTCAGTCCGACTGGGGTAGGACCACGTTCTCTTGAAATGCAAGCCAAAATTAGCAGCTTAATGCTGCTGTGCCTCTTATGGTGGGTGGTGACGCTCCTTTTACTGGAACTGCAAATAAAAATCTGAAAATCTTATTTTAAACTATAAAAAATAAATCTCCATGATTAATTTAAGTCCGTGGAATACGACAGAAATAACAGGAAGCGGATGTATAAAGCGCCATCTAGAAAACGGAAAAGTTATGTTCGCGACCACTTCCGGACACAGCTGTAATGTTTGCTAACTATGAAAGCTTTTGTGATTATTGTTTTCTAACAACTGCTAGAGAACTTCTTGAAGTGCAGCATTATGGAAGAATTCTTTGTATTTCTTACAATTGACCTATGTTCTTCTACTAAATTGAATTCTTAAATATTGTTATAAATGTGAAAGATAAATTAAATATTCGTATAACTATAGTAAATTTAATAACTTAAGTATATTTACATAAATAAAATGAATAAATTGCTTGTTTTGTTTTTATTATACCCTTAACTTTTTTCACACTACTAAGGATTAACTGGCAAAGAATGCCGCTATGGTATTATTTTTACATTTGCACAGATATAGTTCTTGTGCTTTAATCTGGGAGGAGTTAAGTGAGGAGACTACGGACGAACTTAATGAGACTAAACCTCTTATTCTGAACTTCAATGTAATATACAGCTTGGGTAAAAATCCTGGATCAAACGAAACAGGGTGATAGCAAAGATTTAAATAGTTAGATGCGCCTTCACCTTGAGAAACTGTTGCATTATTTTTGAATGTGTGCGTTTGCAAGACGCTGACACGCGCACAGTAATACAAAAATGTCATCTCTTATTATCTTACAGAAATTTTGTATACTACTTTCTCTGTCGCACAAATGAGCACTGATTGGGAATGAGTGAGCTCACTCATTTGAAAATAGACACATTTCGGAGTGGTCATACTATAGTAAGGGCGCATCTAACTAGTTAAATCTTTGGGTGATAGTTGGTGTTATTTGCAGTAAAAAAACATCTCTGTGGCAGAGCTCTCACTTGATGTCCTTACGACGAGGTCTTAGCACGATTTCAAATTCGTTTTTCACCCACGCGTCCCGCAGTGGGCGGAGCAAAACCGGCAGTCGGAGAGCGTAGCGTGAACACAGTATGCGCAAAGCAAGCAGACTATTCATCTACAAACAAAAACTTTTCCAACAGTAATAATATGTACCACTCACTAATCACTCGCTGACATCATCCATTTTAATTATCAATATTTTTTTAAGTCAGTTTTATGATATGAGCAGTACTTAGTCAACTATTTACATACATATACATTTAAAACGCCAACTCACAAATTCTAAAAAAAGACCAAGTTTTGTTGGCAAAATATCTAAAATAAAAGATAAAGAATAGTTTCAAATAAAACCACTCGAAAATTCAAATTTATTTTACTGTTTTGTATTACCTTATCTCCGGATTTGATGGAGTGACCTGTAGGTGAACTTTTGTAATCGAGTGGGAAACTTACTTAATCGGTATTGGAACTGGTCGCCGAGTACTACTAGGTGTGTCGAGTTTGGACTCGTTTTGTTAGGTATGATGAGTTCTTACCTCCGTACTTGACGGAGTGACCTGAAGGTATACTTTGGTAATCACTATTGGATCTGGTTGCCGAGTACTACTAGGTGTGCCGAGTTTGGGCTCGGTTTGTTATATATGATGAGTCCTTACCTCCAGACTTGACGGAGTGATCTGAAGGTGTACTTTAGTAATCGCTATTGGAACTGGTCGCCGAGTACTACTGGGTGTGCCAAGTTTGGGCTCATTTTGTTGGGTATGATGAGTTCTTACCTCCGAACTTGACGGAGTGACCTGAAGGTGTACTTTGGTAATCGGTATTGGAACTGGTCGCCGAGTACTTAGTCTGGTGTACTTAGTCAAGTTAACGGGAGTGGTGGGGGAGTTTTTAAAAACTAAAATAAAACTAAGAGTGTGTACAGACACAATAATCAAAATCTTAATTCTCTTATCCGACACGACCTGATTGTCGTTTAGTTTAGAAATCAATGAGTCATATCGGATGGCATCATCATGATCCAAATTTCCAGTTACTATTTTTATCATAGACCCAAGCGGGTCAATAATGCCTCTTTTAAATCTTTTCGATGGCACAAGTTGCCGAAATTTTTCTATATTTGCATCTGTTAAATACCCTACATGTGTTCGAATAGAAAACGAATAGATGTTATAACATCTATCAACGAAACGAATTCGTCGTACTTTAATATACTAAAATCTAAATCACTACCTATACCTTCTAAGTTTAAAGTTTTAATAATAAGCCAATTGTCTATTTGCAAAGAGGCACGACCCAGTTTGACAGGCAGGATTCCTGGGTTTTTTTCAAGTTTTCGAAGTTAAAGGGCCCATCTTTTCTGAACCATCGTCAGAATTATTATACACCACCTATGGAGGACGTTTAATGTTTTTAATCGGCACTGAAGTATTTCTATTACCAATCCTAACAGGAACTATATTTCTTTCTATATTACCCCTAACGACATCTTTCCTATATCTCGGTTTATCTTTACTTCTTCTTATGTTAGATTCCTTGGCGTATATAACGTCTCGTATTCTAAAATTTCTATCTGTTTCGCCGCCCTTTTGTTCCCTTACCTTTTGCTTTTTCTCTAACATTTTATCTCATATGTAATTATATAGATATCTAATACGTTTAGCATGATATTTTAATAGTTGTTGTAGCATTTCTCGAAATTCGCGGCGAACGTTGAATTAGAGTCGGTATGCCCGAAAACGATTTCGAAAGGAGTAAGGCCGGTTGTACTATGTATGGTGTGGTTATAAGCCATAATTGAGTAACTCATTACAGTAGCTGCATCTGTACACTTTCGTTCGTATTTCGCCAATCTGTATATCTCTATAATTGTGGAGTGGAATCTCTCTATTATGCCTGTTGAATTCGGGTTATTAGGAGTAGCAATATGTAGTGTGAAGAGATATGTTATACATAGTCATAAGTTCCTTAATGAGGTCATTATTAAACTCACTACCGGGATCAGAAGTTATTTTTTTAGGTGTTCCGTATGTTAAAAAATATTTAATAAGCGCTCTTACGATTTTCGGTGCGGATCTATTTGAAATTTCGATAGCTTGTCCTAACTTACTAAATGCGTCAACCAACGTTAGGTAATAAACGGATTCAATTGAAAAAAGGTCC
Organism: Parnassius apollo; assembly: GCA_907164705.1. NCBI lineage: Eukaryota > Metazoa > Arthropoda > Insecta > Lepidoptera > Papilionidae > Parnassius > Parnassius apollo. Next base: position 188,342 of record CAJQZP010001171.1, read on the forward strand.
ATGAAAACTTCTTGGACGTTTTGGGTTTGAGTTAATTGAAGTAATGGTTTAATGGGTTTTCTTTCATATTTCATTTTTCTACAGGCATCACAAACATTAAGCACTGCAGCAATCGTCTCTTGCATGTTCTGCCAATAATAGTTTCCTTTAATTCTACTCATTGTTTCCTTTAACTTACTCATTGTTTCCTCCGTGACACGTCTTTCCCTCATGATGTTGCAGTATTTGTTTTTGTTCTCCCTCGTCTTCTACATATATAACACGCTCTGTACATTCAATAAATTCTACCATTCGCTTTTTAAATAGTTGTATCATAATTTTAGAGAATTTTTTTCTATGTTGAATGTTTTTGAAATAAATAAAATATTTAATCTTGGGCTTAATGTACTCTATTAAGAAATTTTAATAAGATTTTCATTCTTAAGTGGGGCAAAATCTTCAAGAACCTTTTGTTTATCCCTGGATACATTTCTCACTTGTACTTCATTTTAATGCCAGGTATAAACTATAATTTGGTTAAGTTTTGAGTCAATAGCCACCTTTAATATCGGAATACCATTAAATTCTAGATCTTGTCCAGAATATACAGTTACTATACTACTATCAGTAGATATAGGTGGTAACGGGTATTTCGTGTTAGTCTAGGGATACAGTGGCGGATGTGTCAGTTATAGTTATTGAGTAGAGTCGTCCCTGTTTTCAGTCGTTAAGTACACAATATGGTCAGTTAATGCAGTCAAATATTTTTGCAGTTTTTGTTCTTTAGGGTCCAGGTTTACTTCCAATGATTGTGAGTCATCAGAGTCTATGGCATTTAGTTTTATCCGAGAGAGGGCATCAGAATTACTATTTTGTTTTCCGTTTTTGTATACAATATCGAAGTCGTACTCTTGAAGACGTAAACGCCAACGGGTCAATTTACTGTTCGGTTCTTTGAGTGAATAAAGCCAAACTAGTGGTCTATCGTCAGTATATATGGTGAACTTACGCCTGTAAAGGTATGGTCTAAAATGTTTTACGGCCCATATTATGGCGAGTAGTTCACGCTCTATTGTACTATATCCGGTCTCAGTGGCGCTGAGAATTCTACTGGCGTAGGCAATGGGCTTATCGGATCCTATTGCCCCCTGCGATAAGACCGCACCTAAAGCAACAGTAGAAGCATCTGTAATTAAACATAAGGTTTGTCTGGGTCTGGGTATTGGAGTAAAGGTGCATTAGTAGAATCTCACTTCTGAAACGCATCAATATATTTTTTGATCTATTACAATTTTATTTCTTTTCTTTAGGCACGCTGTAAGGGGCTGAGTGATTTTGGCGAAGTCCTTTACAAAGCGTCTGTAATAACCAATCAATCCTAGGAAACTCTTGATCTCGGTAGTTGTCCTTGGTAACGGGTAGCTTAATACAGCCTGAATCTTATTATCGTTTGGTTTAAGTCCGTCTTCATAGTGTCCGTTCTCTGTGATGCATTCCGTTTTTTGTTGATCTCAATTTGGTGGTATCCACTAGCTAAATCCAAGGTTGAAAAGTAAGGTTGTTCTAATATAGTGTTTGACTTCATTAGCAAAAGTTAAAGGTAATTGATCGCTATAAAAATATCTTTATATTTTCTACATAAGTGGTATATCGAATTTTGTTCGTCTTCCGACATGTGATCTAAGCGTAATTTCTCTAAATATTGCTCTAATATTTTATTTAATTCAATATATGATATATCTGTAATATGGTTAACTACACATCTAGTCGCTTTACTCTCTTCATATGCTTCTACATTCAATGGTCTTTTAACCTGTAAGCTCTGACAGCGCGCGACATGTTATACTCCCGTTCGGTCGGGACCTTTAATAGTTAATTTTATCGGTATATCTAAGGTATTCTGGATTACTGTAGTCGTATAACCATCCTTACATCTCACTAACGCACTAGGCATTCGCACACCCTTACAGAAAACTTTATAATCGATTACAGCATTACCTGAATATAAATTTGTTGGGAGTTTGACTCTCTGCTCGGAACGGGGAGATAACTCCAAAACGAAAGAAGATTTACTATGTGTTTACTAGGTATTACGGTAGTATTAGTTTTAAGAATCTCGTTTTTTAAATCTATTACTGCTTCTAGGTTGCAAAGTATATCATTCCCAATTAAGCCATCGTACCTAGAGTCGACATTGTAAATGTATAGTTTATGAATACCGTCACAGTTGAAAATTTGTAAAGACGGGGTTTGAATAACTTGATCATGTCTGCTCGATGCATGTGTGCTTATGTACTCTGGAAAGTACTTATAAGCTTTTGATGGACTAATGAATGATCGCGTACTATCCGTATCAATCATAAATTTGGAGTCGATTTCCGGTATATAAATAAACGGCAATCTCAAATTAGTACTGCAATTTAACTCAATTTTTTCGTAGGTTCCGAGGCTTCGACCTGAAAATCCTTGTCGTCCATATTGGTTGGGACGCCATGTGTTACTTCAGGAATTATTGTCGTATATTCATTTTCATAATAATCAAGCTCGGGGACATTAAGGTATACATCGCCGCACGCATCATCGTAATACGTATTATCAAGGTCGAGTTCATTTAACTGAAAGCCTTGTCGATTTGTTTTAAGGGGTGGTGCCGTTCGCATTGTGACGTCACTGGGCCCAGTGAGGCTTGTAACCAAATTGTTGGGGCTTATAAAAGTTTTGTTGTTGGTTTCCAAATTGTTGTGGGCATTCATACCGAATTGTTGAGGTTTATTAAATGTTTGTAGTTGCATTCCGAACTGTTGCGGATGCATATTAAATTGTTGTTGGCGCATATTAAAATGTTGCGGGCTTATACCAAATTGTTGCGGGCGGAAGCCAAATTGTTGTGGGCTGTATCCAAAATTTTGTTGATTATTATTAAATTGAGATAATTTTGATTGTGACCCCTGCGGAAGTCCAAAGTTAAATTTGTTAGGGGTTAATTCAGGTTTATAGCCCATTGGTGCCATTGAATTAAAATTATTTGTACCGAATTTTAAGATAGGGTTATTATTTAGTAAACTGGCTGGCGTTGGTTTATTACTAGGACTAGACTTACTATACGTTTTATTACGCAAGGTATACTGCTCATGGAAGTTGACTTCTTCCATAACCACGCTTAAAGCCTCTTCTAGTGTACTGGGCGCTTTTAAGCGAACAATTTGCACCATATTTTCTGGCAAATTATACAAAAAGACATTTAAAGATGTGTTATTATATATAATAATTTTGCTACTCTTTACATTCGGATCGGTTAATCTATTTACTTTCGATATTAAAACACTACGAACGGATTGGATCCTATTACAGAAATCTAAATACGACTCGTTGTTTCGGATACACAAACCTTCAAGTTCTATAGCAATACATTCTTCACTCCTAGGGTCTCCAAAATTTTGAATTAACAGTTCTCTAAAATCTTCTCACGAATTACTGTCCTCACGCTCGCTAAAGAGCGCTGCAGCGTCGCCTACGAGTCTACTTGTTATCGCGTACATTACGTATAAATTTTGTTCACTGGATCCCCTATATTTATTTAATATGTACTCACATTTGCGAATAAAAAGATTTAATTGGTGCTTATGACCGCTAAATATCGGTACAATTTTGAGCATTTCGTTAGGAATCATCTTAATTTGTAATTATTCATCCATTTTGTACAACTTTATTTTATAAAATACGGCGATAAAATAATATAATTAATACAAGAATTCAAATTCACAATCAAAAACACAGTCAAAATAAAAGTAAAATAATTAATAAGTAAAATACACAATATGAAATAAATAAGTCCTCAATAAAAATTTATTCAACGAACATACACTACAATTATAATTATAATATTAATTATTAAGTTTAAGTATTCTTAAATATAAGTTTCACAGATTTTTATGTAAAACCAGATAACGTTATATCGCAAGAGTCTAATTGCAAAATAACAAAACTATATAATATGGCAAGGAAGGAAGGTGAAAATTTGGACTCACCAGCCGGCCTTTGTCATCTTCAGCTGCTCTCCACTTGACAAATTTATATTGGTTCGCAGGATCGCCTCGCGGCATGAACGCGGTAAATGATTTTATATGAATTTATTTCTCGGACTGCGCAAGCAAATGGCGATCCTACCGTCTGCGCCAGTCAAGTTAACGGGAGCGGTGGAGGCGTTTTTAAAAACTAAAATAAAACTAAGAGATGTCCGTACAGAAGCTCATGTACTTCAACAATGGCAAACTTGTTCTAATACATCTTTAATGCAGACGTTATTACATTTTCTTACTCAAGTGACGCGATATAGGCCACACACAGGGTGCAAAGTCAGCAATAGCATTTATGCACGTATTTGTATCACTCTGTGTGGGGTCGAATCAATGACTACTTTGGTAATCGTTATTGGACCTGGTCGCGTACCTGGTGCCGCGTACGCGGTGTACCTGATTACCAAAGTACACCTTCAGGTCACTCCGTCAAGTCCGGAGGTAAGGACTCATCATACCTAACAAAACGAGCCCAAACTCGGCACTTCTAGTAGTACTCGGCGACCAGTTCCAATAGTGATTACCAAAGTACACCTTCAGGTCAATCCGTCAAGTCCGGAGGTAAGAACTCATCATACCTAACAAAATAAGCCCAAACTCGGCACACCTAGTAGTACTCGGAGACCAGTTCCAACAGCGATTACCAAAGTACACATTCAGGTCACTCCGTCAAGTCCGGAGGTAAGAACTCATTATACCTAACAAAACGAGCCCAAACTCAGCACACTTAGTTCTACTAGTCCAGGTGTTCCAGTATCAGTTACTGAAGGTCACCTACAGATCACTCCATCAAGTCCGGAGGTAAGGTCTTATCATAACTGACAAAACCAGCCTAAAGTCCACACCTAACATATCACTGCCAGTAGAGGGCTCCCAGTGCCAAGCAGTCTCTAGAGTAGGTATTCGTATTTAGTATCTAAATCTAATTACTCTATATATCTAAGTATATTTTTGAGGTATTAGAAATCAAAAACAAATTCGATCTTTCAAATTATCAAAATATTTTATTTGAATACGATTCCCGCAGCCAACCGTGCGTACACTTGTGTGCGTGACCCGTGTCAATGTAATAGTTCGATTCTATACCTATATTAATTTTGTAAACGCGTCCTTAAAAAATCTTAACGTAAATACTGCGGCAAAAAGAGCAACAAATCTCTACAGCACCAGGCCTCGGCCGGCAGTGACTCTGCACAGGCCTTTACACAAACATCCGTAGGTACGTATTATTTCAGAAATAAGAAAGTGCTATTTTAAAAAAAAAAACTATTAGTTGGACTAAAAAATTAAAACACTTTAACGTTAATATGTTGAATGTATAAAAATCTGACAAAAAATCAGAATGATTGCATGTATACTAGTATGGTTTTTACTCGTTAAAAGACATTTTAGAAGTATGTTTGTGATTTTTTTCTGTCGTATTAAATTAGTGGTATCATGTTTTCAACACACTATCTAACTAGCATATATCCTGGACAATATCATATACTTTTCTGAGTTTGTTTACTGCAGTGGATCATATACTTTGAGGCATTATAAAACTTGCATTTAGCGTCATGCATCGTCTTAAAAGTTATGACAATTTGAGTTTTTTTATAAGACGATGTCATATCCGTATTTTCGCTAGAGGTAGGCATTTCGAACAATTAATATAAGTAGATTTATTGCGTTATAATAAAATAAACATGTATGAATTCTAATAGCTGTTTTTGTCTATCTTCTGATTTTCTTGATTTAGACCTTGCTACGAAAAAATGAACATAAACATGATTTAGCTATAAACAGTAATGTGTTACACCTCGTTTTAATCGTCATTAATTAGGCACGTTTTTTTATACAAGGTCATTCTTTGGAAGTACATTTCCTATTTCAAGCAAGACTCTAAAGGTTCAAATAATTTTTCGTGAGGATTAAAAGATATTGAAAATAGTTCCAATACTCATAAATCATGGTACCCACTGTCATAAAAACAACTAAACACCATTTATTGATTTAAAATATGTATTTTAAACAATAAATGACATTTTACTATATTTGAGTATTCATTACAAACATACAAACATAACTTTTAAGGAGATCAAGTGAGAGCTCTGCTACAGAGATATTTTTATTGCAAATAACCCCAACTATTGCCCTGTTTCGTTTGATCTACGATTTTTTTTACCCAAACTGTATAAATATGTCGTGTGGGCTACAACACTACAGTGCAATAAACAAATTAATTTCTGTCCACCTATGTATATATCTGTATAGTTTTTTTTACAAAAAATTTTGATTAAAATATCTATATATTTTCGTTTGAAGCTCAAAAGAAAATAATCCTGCAATCAGTAAGCGTATGAATTCTTATGCTCGTGTTCGAACCCATAATCGATGCAGCTACTAACTTAAGTAGAAAAAGCTAAGGTGAATTTAAGTTTTCTGTTTCTGCAATTTAGACGAATAGAAAGAGAAGTCTAACAATTATATGGGTAATAGGAGGGTATGGGTTTCTATCTAGGAACTATCTCCCTTATCTTTTTCACCCGCACTTTGAGATCTCAACTCTTTTATCGGAAAAGCCGATAAAACCGATTATCGTTCGTACCAAACTTGGCTCGTTTTTTTTATAGGATAGGGTGACAATCGAGCACACAGTCCACCTGATGGTAAGTGGTTGCTGTGGCCCATAGACATCTACATCTATCCTCGATTACGAATCAAAATGCAGATGTGTTGTCACCCGTGAGGACTAAGATGGAATGCCTCGTTTCCAGTAAAATGGGTCGCCGGTTCTCTACACTCGCCATACGAAATACAGCAGCATTAAGCTACTATTTCACGTTGGTATTCTGTGAGAGCGTGGTCCTTCCCCGGTCGAGCCGACCCATTCGTGCTACAACTATACATCTAATATAACTGCAGCATGGCTCTACCACGTATATTATATATTACATATATGTTTTTAACATATATGTTTCTGAAGAGACTTAATACGATATATTTCAAATAATTGTTCGGGGTCTTGATATGCGTTCTGACACAATTTATGTACATAAACCGTCTCCAAGACACAGGGCAGCCTTGTGTGGGGCTAATATTTTGTTAAAAAATAAGCAGTGTAAAAAAGAGAAAAGCTTTAGTAAATACAACTTCACAGGCTTTAGCGTAAAAGAAGACTTGATTGTAGGTTGATATAACATAATTTCTACTTCAAAAATATTTTAGTAAGTATAATGCTGTTTAATTGTAAATGAACAAAAGACTTTATATTCGCGGTTATTTTCGTCTTGACATTTTGCTCACTGTTTCTTACAAAAGTCATTTTGAAACAGCTCTTAGACATTAAGCTTTTCTGTAATTAAATAATTTAGGTATGATTTTTTTTTCTTATTTCTTACAGTGCTTATGATGATGACCTACTACGTCTTATAATTACGAAACTCAGTAATTTTACAGCTGAACAACTGAATGAAAAACACAGATGGTATGATGTAAGACCATGTTATGAAGAAACAAAAACACAATGTTTGTAGCACATCTATCGCTAAATAATTTTTGTGGCTGTTCTAAATTGCAAACTAATAAGACTGGGTTACAAGTAGGTAAATTAACACCTATATATGGTCCACGGTTAGATATAAGCATTCTCATATTGCTGATGCTAGAGGGTTTTCTTGGACTAAAGCTTTCATTCTCTTTACTTAAAATTTAATATTTGGATGTAGTAATAAAGTGCATGTTATTAATTGATATAAATAATTGCTAAGGTGATTCTTACAATTAGACGAAATCTTATTTTATAACAGAAGTCCTTTTTATTTCGGTTACCAATAACGTTTATGAAATTTCATTTAAATAGGGCGTACTTAAATTAAACGGAATTGAATTTAATTAGCCCTAGACTTAGTTTCGCGATTTACCGACAGGTGTCACTGTTCACTGTTTATCTACCTACTATATCCTCTTTGTAATATAAAACATGTCCTGTGTGATTGAATCATCTATCAACGCGTACAGACTTTTATAACTAAGACATCCATTTAGCAAGGACATAGGAAAATTTGAACCCTTAGAAGGTGAAATAGGGTGGAGTCATTGAAGTAATATGTACTTACGTACTAGAACAGCTATCTCAAAGAAAAAATGTGCGCTACTCTGTGTTCGCGCGGTTGGTTTTTTTATCATAGAATAAACATAGGTAGAATGACCCGTAGGTAATAGTAGATTGTATTGTTAAATAGGTAAATTATATCGAGAACAATATTTAAATTTTGTCATTTATTTTGTATATTTTATTTGCTTATTTAATATAATATTACATAATATTATATCACAATTACATTTTAGTAATATTTTTATCTGAATATTTTAAAAGGTATCTACGTCGAATATAAAAAAAAACATACTGAATGAAAAAAAATAATACGCGAACACTACACATTGAATAAAACTATTATTTACGGATTTTATCGCGTTTAATTACAACTTTAATTAATTTTTACTATCCCGACGTTTAATGTAGGTAAGTTTGACGTAAGTCGGGATAGTAAAGATGAATAGGGATGGGCCGAATACTTGTTTCATATTCGATATTCGGCATATTCGGCGTCTTTACCGAATATTCGTATTCGGCCGAATATTCGGTTAAATCACCGAACATTCGTTAAAGTGCTACTCAAGGTGTCCACTGTGTTGAAATGTACGAATTGAGTAATGCCATGTCGTTCTTAATTTTACTATTGAAAGTATATTTTTAGGTACTGTAGATTTTTTCCAATTATAGCTATATATATATATATATATATATATATATATATATATATATATTTAAAACGTACGTGTCACGTTGTTTGTCCGCGATGGACTCCAAAACTACTTAACCGATTTTAATCAAAGGGGGGATGCCCACTGTTCATAGACACTTCGGCCATGGGTGCCCACATATAAAAGCATATGGAAATGATAATATGTAATTAAAATAATGAAATGGTTAATGAATTTGTTTAAAAAAAGTCGGGATTTTTATGATATAAAGCTTTTTATTTTCACAAATACAGTTTTTTAACGACTACTTTTACCAATTTTATTGCTTTTAATTTCTTTAACTTTTAATTCCCGACGCGTGATTTTTCTTTTAGAGGCCTATGCCAAAAGGCACACCGAACAGAGGGACTTACTTTAACTAGTATTACAATAGGAACTCAAACACAAATATTATGTAACCCCAAAGTTCGGAAATAAATGGCTATATTATTATTATTATACTATTATTATTAATTCCTGACGTTTCAGGTGCTTTATAGCACCCATGGTCACGGGGTACTGAGGTGACTGCCATCCCAATGTCAGTATTGGGACATGGAGTACCTTCAGCTTTTTATTATTATTTTTATAGTCCAATCTACGCAGATTGAACTTACTCTATCTTTAAGTCTTGCAGTGGTATGCTTGGGGTTTGTTTTAATTTTATTAATTATAGTGTCCCAAGCAGGTGGTAGTACCCAACCGCCTTCTCTACTGAAATTAGGATCTTTTTTTAATTTCAGTAGCCTCACATATCATCCTTGGTAGGAATTAATGTTCTTTAACGAGGATTTGTGGTCTATCAAATCTGATGTATGTCTATCTGGTTGGGGTGACACCCTTGACATACGGTAGTACATCAGGCACACGCTCAACTGCGGTCGGCTTCACTCGGTCACTGTGACGAAGACGTGGGACCCGAAGCTTGATTTTGTGCAGAACCTGCTTGACATGCTGAAGCTCCGCGGCCAGGTGCTTGTTCTCACAGATCCCATATGCTCTCTGTAACAAAGATTTGCTCATGGTAACTAACTGTGAAGGATTATGGTGAGATTCACCGCTTAAATATCAGTTTGTATGGGTCTTTTTTCTATACACAGTGTGACCTATGATGTTGTTAGGATTTTGGATAACAAAACATCTAGGAAAGCTAAAAAATTATTTGCCTCAGATATAATATCATAATTACTGAATAGAATTTGGCACAGAGAGTGGTAACGATGGATGAAATTCATAGGAACAACATCCTGATTTAATATTTCTTGGGCCATATTCATGAGCCGCTCTAATTTGTTTCTTGGTACTTGCAATAATGCCTATATGCATTCATCACTATCTCCTGTTCTTACTTTCATCAAATATACAGCAAGTGCAAAGCATCCACTATGTTTACTTGACATTTTGGGCACTTCAGACAGAATTTATTGGCATTGTGCCTTTGATAAGCGTAGATAATAATGTACAGTATATTCGGGCATATTGTAAATATTTTCAAAGTCTATATGATGGTAAATATTATCTTACAATAATGTAGAAAAATCTATAATTTGTGCTACACTAAATGTTTTAATATGGTTATATATTAATTCTAAAAGTAAATACCAAGAGTTACTATTTAAATGGTAGTTACTGATTCTACATTCTGGAGGTACATAGTAATTGTATTCACAAAAATACATACCCGCAATGCTGATGGAACAGTGAGTTGATTGGAATTGTTACAACCAGGAAAAAACATTGATTTTGTGTGAGTGGTGCTCTTACAAAATTAGGCAGCAGTATATTGTATGATGTATGATCTAAGCTTTGTTGTTCTAGGTTCAATACATTACTCACTTTAGATTGCTACAAGGATGGACTAGATGATTCAGATGGTTCCCGTTCTAAAGTTTAACGTGTTGCTGCTTTATCAATTCTTCGCAATCATGACACTCACGCGATGACGATGGCAACTGAAATAATATTAAATAAAAAAAATAAGACAAAGTAAACAAAATAAAATAGATTTGTTTACTTTAAACTCAAATATAGGTAAATGTTACTTAAAACTTAATGCCCTATATTATTTAATAATTAAGGACTGACTGCCTACCAGTAGTCCAAAAACAATTAAAAATCGACTGTCTTATTTCTTGGTATTTGATAAAAATTGTCCATTTCGTAACTATCTGGTGTTAGCTAGCTAATCTTATCGCCGTGTTACAAATAAGCTATTTTGTTTGTCAGGTATAGCTTGTGCATATGTTAAAAAAATAAAACAACTTCATCATTTCATACATTCATCACTATCAAATATCAGCACTAGAATTAATAAATTAAAAACTGTTGAACACTTACTTTTAACTGTTGTCACACTATAATGTGATCGACAATCTCACTCCATATGAGTTCTTGAGAATTTATTTGAAAAATAACAAACAAAATAACACAATGGCAACTATTTAGTTGTGAATTCACTAGTACCTTTTTTACTTGTTGAATTGTGATTTCATTTCGCATGACATATTTCCTATAGCTGTCAGATTTGATGTTGCCACATAACTAACATAAATACAACGAAACGATATCGATTTGTATTCGATTAGTAATTTAATGAAAAAATAATAATATTTGAGTTTCGCTTTCAGTTCTACACGCATTTTAAAATAAATATTTTCTTTTATTTTTTTAAATTATGTTTTAAACGTATTTTTAAGAACAGTTAAAATGTGGAGTAGCGTATTGTTATGCTCTAAACAGTTCATGGTAAATCAGCTAAAAATTCACTTGTTTAATTATCATAACATGATTCCATTTTAAATGTATTGTTAAAACAGATAACAATAACAGTTAAATTGTGCAGTAGCATTTTATTGTACTCTAAAGAATTCATAGTAAATCAGCTAGTAATTCGCTTGTTTAATTATCATAACATCATAATATCCATAGCGATTCGATTATTATTCGATTAATAATTTCATAAAAAGAGAATAATCTTGGAGGTGTTTTAACTTCTGCTCGCTTTTTTAAAATGTATTTTCCTTTTTTATTTAAATTCTATTTTAAGTGTATTTTTAAGAACAGTTAATTGTGCAGTAGTGTTTTATGAAGCTCTAAAAAATTCATGGTATATCAGCTAGAAATTCACTTGTTTAATTATCGTAACATGATTTCATTTTAAATGTATTGTTAAGAAAAGATAAGAATAACAGTTATATTGTGCAGTAGCGTTATGTTATACTGCATAGAATTCATTGTAAATCAGCTATTAAATCGCTTATTTAATTATCATAACTACAGATGTGAAGGCGGTTGTTAACGTTTTCAACCAAGCCGATAACAACGGTTGTTTTTGTCTTGAAATTGATAAAAATTGTGCAGTTGCGTTTTGTTAATCTTTAACCTTTTGAGCGCCATGCCAAAATCGCATTACCGTGTCCTGTACGCCAAAGCGCCAAAACAAAATAGTGTTGCCAAGAGTTGATATATCGATAACGTGAAAATAACTTGTTTTTGTTGGTTTTTTATGCTATAAATGACTATTAATAAACTGTATGTTTTATTTAATCTTGTGCCGTCTTCCACTCTTTTTATATATGTACTTTTTACGTATAAACATAAATAAAAAACAAACAATAACAATAAAATAGTAGTAAAAATTAGCACTACTCTCCATCCTAATAACGACACTGTCGCGACTGGACGACAACGGCGTAGCTGACCTTCCCTTTTGAAACATTCTTAGAATGTTGTGTATCGATTTCAAAATCGATCTAACCGAAATATACAGACATCGATTCATAATATTTTATGTGTCGGGGAAGGCGTAGGCCAAGTGACGCACAGAAGAAAAGTCTTACACTCTTATGACAATGGGGATTTGATATGATGCTGATGCTGCTAGATGATTTTGAGACTGAGAAAGAAAATTGCACAACACAAAATGAAAAATTGCTCTTCACACCCTAAGTAAAAAAAACATTAATTGTAATTTTGTATTATTATTAAAAAAGGTACATAATTATTCAATAATCAACAATTGTATATAATTATTCGCACTAGGAAAATCAGCCTTATAATACTAAAATCTTGGTCATGGAATAAATAAACATATTTGTTCACCAATCAAAAAATTCAATTCATCAATCAAAAATCAAAATTCATCATCATCGACGCTTTCCAAAATCCGAATGAGTTCTGAGGAATCGTTCATGTCGCATTGCTCTACTTTTCTCGGTAATCACTTATGACGTCATCAGGGTGTCGTCTATCCTTGATCACGGTGCCCAGTGAACTGATTTTCGATGACGCGCTAAAGATGCGCTAGAGTTGAGATATTAGATTTATTATGCGAAGATAATCTGATAACATTTTTTTATTCATGTAGCTAATTATAGTTTTATGTTTATAACCTTTAATTTTATTCAAATATCAATAATAATAGAAAAAAAAAACACCATTGAGCTGAATTTTGGATAGTTTTCAAGAAATCTATGCCTCCCGCGTTTGACACTAGCGGTCAACCATAGACGACTTTGGCGTGCTGGACATAGTATTTGCTTAGATAAAAATCCATTTTTATTAGTTCAATGTTTCTTAGTACTTGTGGCTCTAGAAGACTTGTTTTTTATACTCACATGTTGCTGGGTTATTCCTATTTTGAGGAGTGTAGAATTAAAATACCTGTAATAATTTTCCAATATCTATATTTCATATTTTTCGGAGCCGGGTTTTTTGTCAACTATAGACGTCGTTGGCGCTCAGGGCCCGCAGGTGTTGGTCAAGTATAGGCGACTTTGGCGCTTGGCTAAATCAGCTGGAAACTAACTTGTTTCGTTATCATAACATGATTCTATTTTAAATGTGTTGTTATAAACAGATAAGAATAACTTAACCGATCTTCTTTAAAAACAGATAAGAATAACAGTTCTTATCTGTTTTCAAAGAAGATCGGTTAAGATTAACAGTTAAATTGTGCCGTAGCATTTGTTACTCTCTAAAGAATTCATTAGAAATCAGCTAGTAATTCGCTCGTTTAATTATCGTAACATCATAATTATTTAAAAATTATATTAGCACTGTAATGATGACACCGTAAATAATCGATCGAAAAAGAGAATCGATTTTTTTAAATGTGTTTTGTGATTGGCAACACTTTTTTTTATTCACAAACTAATGACATAATGATTTACCTAATTTTTATTATTATGTTTCCGGTACTTTTAATTTGTGCAAAAATATTCCCATTGTTTGAGGATAAATGAATACCGCGATTAATAACCATAAATAAAGATATAATTTTTTAACAAATTCACATTGTTGGGCGTTCCATGACCGAAAATGGGCGTCCCCCTTTGTACACCGTATGCAGTTTGGTCCAACTTGAGAGATAGGATAGTTTTTTTTTTGCCGATGAGTGACCCACAATTTTTTTTGCGAGTTTAATCAAAAATAATTAAAATCTAATAATAGGACATGACAAAGGGTCGTCGAAAAGGGCAGAACAACGTCTGCCTGGCAAGCTAGTGTATATATATATATATATATATATATATATATATATATATATATATATATATATAAAGCTTGACAAAATGTTTTAGGAATCTAACAAAAAAAAACGTTACATTATATTAGAACATTACACTTCAGTTAGTCTATCTAAAATAAGTCCAAATAGTAGATCTTCTGGAATTCATTATTATGATCATATAATTATCAATTTTCACTGATAATAACACAACTAAATACTTTTTTTCTCACAAAAATAGTCAAAACATAAGCATGTGCCGGCAATTTGCACAGTAGTAGTTGATGCAATAACATGTCATGTGTGGCCGGGAAGCAAGGGGCAGAATCTGGCGCTAATCCTGCGCGCTATGTGGTAACAAGTTTCGACGTAACTTGGTTAGGTACCGAGATGATCCTGCCGAATAATGTTCGGCCGAATATTCGGTTCGGTAAAATTTTTACCGAACGTTCGGCCGAATATTCGTATTCGGTAAAATGCATACTCGGCCCATCTCTAATAATAAAGATACCCGTGGTCACGGGGTAGACTGAGATGTTTGACATCCCAATGTCATAGTTAGTCCGGCTACCTCCAGTTTTTTATATTAATTTTTGGTCCGATTTACGCAATTCATTTATTAATTATTATTTTACAATTTACTTATTTATTTATTTAGGCGTTAAAGTTAAAGTTGTAATTAAACGCGATAAAATCCGTAAATAATAGTTTTATTCAATGTGTAGTGTTCGCGTAAACTTAAGAAATCATTATACTGAATGTATTTTAAACAAAATTTATTAACATAACATTTAAATTACAAATATATTAATTTAAATTAGAATAAGAGTCGTTCATAAATGCTGGGCACGCGAGAGTTAAAATAAACGAATTTATTCCACTTTGACTTTTATGTGGAAACCCAAAAATAAAATAAAAGAATAATAAGCAGATTTAAATATGAAAAATTTAGCCTAATTATAATAACTTATATAATATGTTTCTACAAAAAATGTGTATAATAATATATTCGTCCTATACTTAAGTACCCACAGAAATGTCGCATCTGAACATATTATTAATTTCATAATCTATATTCCATGACACGAGATGGTGTCTTAGGAATAATTTATTTTATTATTAATCTATAATGCTTTTTTATTGATTAAGTATCTTATTAACCGATGAAAAGTAATTCCTTGGGTGTTACTGACATTTCTTAAATTTAGTGCAATATATAAGTACGAACGACGGCATATTTTTATCACGAGATTTTTTTTAAATCAACACAACACGTGTCAACTCTACAAGCGCCTAGCGAGTGACTGACTAAAGTGCGGTTTATGCACCGCAGTTGAGTGGAACATAGTACGTAGCTGAATGCAGTGTCGCCTCTAGTACGTAGTAAATAATAGCTCAATGGGTGGAGTAGAGGGAATTGACTCGAAGTTTATTGAAAGTACCGTGCAAATTAAATAAATAAATTCGTATCTCTCCATATATATATATCTCCATGTAACTGTGTCCTAATTCAAGAAACTTATGTTAAATTTTTCGTAAGTGAAAAATGTTTTGGACTGCAAATATAAGTAATGCAGCAACATATTGGTTCCAGTTTTGTCCTCCACACATATCAGAATACAGACAAACTTCGGTTACATGAGAAGGAATGCACGTGGAAAGGTAGTGGTACAGGACACTTCCTATTTCGGAACTGCCTCGTTTCCCATTAATTTTGGACCAAGAAAAACAATATGCGTCGTTTGGTAGCGCTACTTCGTATATACAGAGACTGTAAACACATAGTTTTCGATAATAATAAAGCTGTCCCACCAGTCCAGAAGGTATCTGTTACACAGCTTGTAAGTCGAATGTTACACAGCGAAACTATTTATCTTTCTCTGCTCTTTCTTTGTCCTTCGCTTTTTCCGAGTAACAGGACGCTTTCCTTGCTAAATGATCCTTGTATTCCTCTTTCAAAACTAGTTTTTCGTCGTCACTAGCTTTGTTGAAATTGGAGCATATTAAACATAGATCCTTTTTTGGAACAAAAAAACTAAATTTGTAATGGGTACAAAATATTCTTCTGTACGTTATTTCAGATATCGGAATCATATTATTTTCAGTGCACTTGTCTTTACAAAGTCGATGCATTTTCGTGATGTATAACGAAGCATCCAGATAACGACGCTTAGAAGTTTGCCTTACGTAGTGTGGTTCCATGACAGGGAAGGACTCTATGTGTTTTTTCACAAAGTTTACATCAGCTTCATTAGTCTTATTAGGGGGTTAATGTTTACCTCTCTTGTCACTATCCTTGTATAGCCCCATATCATTCAGCTTTCGAATAGCATCATTCACAACAGTCGGAGAAATAGCTAGCGTGTAACAAAAAAACTTCTGACATACCTGCTTCTTCTCTCCGTTGTGAAAAAAGAAACATCTTTTTGTGAATTGACGCTGTTTCTTTGGTCCACGAATAGCTAGAACTCTCTTCGGAGTATCTACTTCCACATTACCGAGAATGAAATTCTTTTGAGACGACATAAATTATTTCTTTCTTCAGGAGAGATCACACTACATTTATAGAAACATTTCTCACAGTCAACCTCTTTTGGTGTTTTAGCACTCCTATCTTTTTTTCGCGTTGAATAAGTTAAACTTTCAGATCGTCTTTTCTTCGCGATATTTACTTTCCAATTTTCAGGTTCTGGTTTCATCCAACGTTTCCTTTTCCGAGTAGCATCGAATACTCCTTTCAATAAGAGTCCCCAAAGAGATATTACGACTTTTTGTGCATCAGATGTTGGCAACACCTGTGCGATAATAACGTCGCCGTCGTTAGGTTGAAAATCTTCGTCATGATCGTCTCCATAGAATCGCATAACATTTTCTAAGTTCTCAACCTTGTTATTCGCCCATTGTTCTCCAAATAAATCCTCTGATTGTATTAAAAAGCTTGGATCGGGGTTATAAGTGGGATCTTTATCAGAGTCATCGCTGTCAAACATGCGCTCCATTTCCGCCACTATTCTCTCCCTAGAGTCGCTCAAAGTCGAAGTACAGTTCGAAGACGGGCTACAAATCCTTTGATGCGAAGGGCCAGGCTCTTCATCCAAGTCATCTGTGAAAAAATTGAGAAGAAACAAAAGAAGATAATATAAGATTATAATGTAAACAAACAATGAATCGTGCGCTTAACCTTCACAATAACTCATCATTCTGTGTTAACAATGGAAAGAAAGTGAGTATAATAGAAACTTTGTAGGTACCGACATAAGTGTTACGAAGCCATATACCCACTCAAGTAATATATATATATATAGATATATATATATATATATATATATATATATATATATATATATATATATATATATATATATATAATGTCCTTTAGGCCGAATTTCGGTCATGGTGCCTGTCTCAACCTAGACTAGCCATCTGTACAGGATATAATACTATGTATATAAATCATTATCATCATTTCAGCCCTTCACAAGACCACTGCTAAACATAGGCCTCCCCCAAGTAATCCACAAAGCACGGTCCTGAGCCACCTGCATCCGTCGACTTCCTGCATATCTTACCAGGTCGTCACTTTGCCATGAACAATT
This sequence comes from Parnassius apollo, assembly GCA_907164705.1. Taxonomy (NCBI): domain Eukaryota; kingdom Metazoa; phylum Arthropoda; class Insecta; order Lepidoptera; family Papilionidae; genus Parnassius; species Parnassius apollo. The sequence continues at coordinate 206,287 of CAJQZP010001171.1, forward strand.
ACATAAATATGTATATATATATATATATATATATATATATATATATATATAAATATGTATTTATATATAAATATATATATATATATATATATATATATATATATATATATATATATATATACATATTTATGTAATTGTTCATGGTGGTAGCCTCGTACCGGTAAGCATAGTGTAGGGCGACCCCCACTAGATGGAGTGACGACCTGGTAAGATATGCAGGAAGTCGACGGATGCAGGTGGCTCAGGACCGTGCTTTGTGGATTACTTCCGTCCGGGTCCGACGTCCGGGATATCATCGGAATAGTGTCGGATAAGACTTGCTCTTGGATCGTTACTCACACTTGCGTATGGCTCCAACGATGATGTGTACAGCTGCCAATAGAACCTCTCAATCTCACTCAAAATCTCAGGTGTCCCGGAAACGATGCTGCCACACTCAGTCTTCAGCTTTGACAGATCTCTGATAAAGACTTTAGAGCCCTGGTTCCGCTCGATCGCTTCTTTAATACGAGCAGTATTAAAGTTGCGTAAGTCTCGCCGCATGCATTTGGAGATCTGTCTATTCAGTTGCCTGTATGCTGCCAAATCTGTTGATGATTGCAGCCTCATCTCCCGTCTAACAGCCATGAGATTAAGAGCGTTTTGTTTGATTGGAGAGTTTTTGTGTTCTTCTACGGTGGGTCTTGCAGAACTTAGCTCCGACCGCATGTACAGTTTCCACGAGCTTGTCATTCATATCGTCCACTGCATTGCAATCTTGTAGGCACTGAAAGCGACTACGTAACTCGGGCTGAAAGTTTTCAGGATTCTGGATTAGAGCACAGGTCCACTTCCTGTGGGGCCGCTTCTGGAAGAAAGAGTTCATCATAAAGTGTCCCTCTTTCTCCATAAAGTCGGCCACCTGCTGGCCCCTTCGGTTCCGTTGCCCTACTCAAAATTTCCCTAACTTCAGCTCACCGTTTTCTCTTGTGCCTAGTTTTGCTTTGAAGTCTCCCATCAATACCGTGTAGTGGGTTTTGGAGGAATGCATGGCTTTGGAAATATCCTCATACATTTCCTCCACCTCCTAATCGGGATGTGCCGAGGTGTGTGGTGTATGGTGCGTAAACCTGTATGACCTTCAGCGAATACCGTTTAGTGATTCTGAGTATCAGGTACGCGACCCTCGTCGACACACTCCCAATCTTTACAATGTTGTTGACGAGAGACTTGTGGACGATAAATCCAACACCTCCTTAGGACAGGTGGTCACCCTCCCGGTGATAGAAGAAGTTGCCGGATTCGAGAATCACCATGTCCTCCCCCATCTCTTCGGACCTCGGATAATCCTATAATATTCCAGCGCAACTTGTCTATCTCTTCTTCCAGCTCCAGGATCTTCTCGTCAGTCCTCAGGGTGCGTGCGTTAAATGTTGCCAGGTCGAGTCGTCGTAGGTGGCAACCGAACCTCCACTGGAGATTCTTAGCACCCCCTGCGCCGCCGTTACCATGGTCGCCACCGTAGCCAGGAATAGCGGGGCCGCCGGGAACTGGGGGCCGTCTATTTGTGTTATTGTTCATGGGGGGGTATATTGCCATAGTTGCCACGCTTGGCGAGCGGGTTGGCAACCGCAGTTTTTTTTCTTTGTCGTACAGGTGCTGTTATCAGGAAGATGCTGCTGCCCATCTCCTGCCTGTTTCCCTCTGTAGCCTTTTACGACACCCACGTGAAGATATGGGGTAGTGGATATTCTTAACCGCCACTACATGGCATGCATGGTGATACATCTAGTACTTTGATAATTGTCTCATTGCACTACGAGAGTAAGGGTGTAGAGCGTGATGTGTCTTGTGTCTCCTATCTTGCGCCGATGGCTGGCTGGGATGACCGCAATTCGGTCTGAAGAATGTTATTATTACTGTTACAATCAAAGCGCTTACAAGACCTAGCGATTATGCCAATCCTACCTACTATGAGAAAGGCTCAAGTCAATGGCCTATTATAAACTAACAAAGAAGATTCAAAAAGGAAAAAAGAAAGAAGAAACCATAATAATAGTTTTTACCACAAATGTCAAATACCTTACCGACACGCTACAGAATATAATGGCTGCAGCATGAATGGGCTCTCCTATGGGAGGCAAACGCCATGCTTGTAAAGAATCACTATCACCCCAGCACAAGTCCATTGCTAAAAATATGGCGATACGGTCAGGATACGAGTGTAAAATAAGAATTAAATTACATGGATGCGTAACTATTCCAGCAAATTAACAGTTATTTCAAAACAAACAGAGTTTATCTATGAAAATTTAATGGACTTGACCTTTTCGTCTACTTGTAAATATCCTCAAAATCATAAAAAAGGGGTAAAAAATGAAAAAAAATCAATGTTTTATATAAACCCGTCATTATGTAGGAAGTAATTCACCGTATTTTTATTTCATATATCCGCATAAGAGGTTTATTTATTATGTAATATAATATCTTGACATTCAGTTCTAAATTCCTACGTTTTTATATATTTCTCTTATGTAACCAATATCCATAAATATTAATAAATTGCAGAATGAAGCGCTTATTATTATACATTAATACATTATAATTTTTCATCAACGGCATCAAAGGAAATTCAATAATCCCTTTCAGTTAGACAATTTTTACTGTCATTGTAGTCGGAAACCTTCCAATATTCTTGTCCCTTTCTTGTAATTGTCTTTTCGTTCCCCAAATTTACGAGGCAATGAAAGAAGTTGTGGAGTAACATTATCACTGAATCGTGTAATGTAATTAATGAAAAATTTTATTGAAAATTCAAACATTTTCTCTTCAGTTCATATTTTTCTTTCATTATTAAGCTGCAACAGTCCGATGGTGGACTTAGGTCACTCACGCAGTAGTTTTCCATAACCGCCTCGGTTATTGGTCGGATTGGCGATCGTATCTTTTGACGCTAAACCTGGACGATACTTTCCAGCAGTTCCCACAGTCTACTCTAACTACACACACGAAATGATAAATAGTCACCTTATTTTTTTTTTTTCATTTTACTTGGTTTTAGGCAGTTTTGTCGACGGCAACTTAACCTTTTTTGGCAATAAAACTCACACACACCTCATATCTGGTTTTTGTATTTTAAAAATGTTTCTTATTACTTTATGTATCGCTCAACAGTGTAATAATTCATGAAATAATAATAAAACAAAATACTGGTTCTAGAACTTACAAATAGCTTGATGTTTTTTTTTAAAGCCTTCTCGAGTTGTCGAATGAATAATTTGTTTGTTAAAGGAAAAGCGAAGTTACAGACTTTATACGTGCCAATGCTGAGCACAGGCCTCTTCTCATTTTTGAGAGGGTCGTAGAGCAATTACTCAGCCGCACTGCTACAGTATGTGTTGGTGGACTTCAAATGCCCTCGAAAATTATTTATATTCGTCAGACGTATAGGTTTTCTCACAATATTTTTATCACCGCTCAGCACATGGTAAATCAGCACTTATTTTTTTTTTTTTATATTATACATTTAATAATCATTTGTGTCAGTGGATATCGGCTTTAGGTTGATCACATAATAAGAAATTTTCGGCTACAAGGAATTATGATATTATATATCGGAAACAGGTAATTAATGTTTTGTCAATAAGGCATAGAGATAGATTGTCACTGTTAAGAATTTAGATGTGATGTCAATTATAAACAGCCCACTAGCATCTCACAGCTGCACATTTATCAGTGCAAAGTGCAGTGTTGGCAGATTTTAACACGTTTTGTAGATTAATTATTTGTGATCCAGTGTTTTAGGTTGAAATATATTTGATTGAACATGCAGGCTTCTGTTATATATTCCTAAAAAGTAAATAAAAAAACACTTGAAGTTCAATTTTATAAACAGAAGGCTAACGCTAACTCTACCTAATTGAAAAAGGTTCTGCGCTCCAGAAAGTGTATAGCGTTTCCGTTTCCGTTTTTCATTATTTTTAGATACACAAATTGAGATTTTGTTTTTTAAATTAAGGACGATATACTTATAATATTATAACACCAATTCTAAAGGTTATAAATCATAATATTATAAGTTATTTTTCCCGGGTCGTTTTCAATTTGCTGTGCAAAAGCTGTGAGGGCCCAAGATTCGATTGTAATATGTATTATATACTAGCAGTTCCCGCAACCTTGTTCACGTAGAATGGGTACTTTTACTGTTATAAGTGAAAATAATTAATTTGTAATTTTAATTGTCACAAAGAATTAGAAAAACATTAATCTGGATAAGAACATTCAGTTAGTCAGTCATTCAGTCAAAACAATGAAAGAACAAATATACGGGCCCACAATTGAACCAACGAACGGACCAACTAACAAATCAAGAAACAAATTGGGCAAACTATACGTTTGCTCTTCATATCCATACAAATAAATAAAATTGAAGTGTCTATTTGTAATGTCAAAAAAACAGCTATTTACTAAATGAATATGCATTATATAAATATAGTAAAGTATATACGCTACTTATTAACAAATAAAATTACAATTTTTGCCTGTCTGGCTGTCTGTTTGTTCCGGCTACTCTCCGAAAGAGCTAGATCGATTTTGACGGAAATTTCACTGGCATTATTTTCATTCGCACAGATAGGTGGTGTTATAAAGAGTAACTTAGGCTACTTTTATTTTAGGAAGATAATTAGGGTTTCGCGCATAATAAATAATACCCATTAAATTCAAACACACGCTGGCGAAGTCGCTGGGAACAGCTAGTTGTAAATAAACAACAAAATGACTGCAATAACGTAATCCCCGATTTGCTCACGAATTTCTCCAGCCGACACTTGGTTCTCTGCGACAGATAAGAGATTAACCTAAATAAACAAACTCTTTTACCAATCATTGGTATTGTATTATTTTGTGCCCATACAGCCATTAATATTTAAAAGAAATGAAAACTTAAATCATTACTATCTAAAAGTACCTAACATACCTAACTCTACAGTAACACAAAAAAAGGACTTCACCTAGGAAAGTCCTCCGGGCCATCCTATAATAAAATGTACTTCCGCGCACACTCGAAATCCATAATCTTGTCCTACGTCAATAAGTATAAAGTACTCCCTTGGCACTTAGTACTTTCGTACGTACTTTAGAACAATATATTACTCTTTACCGAGAGCTCGTACATAACACATACATAACAAATATATAAATATATATATATATATATATATATATATATATATATATATTAATGTTTTTCTAATTCTTGTGACAATTAAAATTACAAATTAATTATTATCACTTATAACAGTAAAAGTACCCATTCTACGTGAACAAGGTTGCGGGAACTGCTAGTATATAATACATATTACAATCGAATCTTGGGCCCTCACAGCTTTTGCACAGCAAATTGAAAACGACCCGGGAAAAATAACTTATAATATTATGATTTATAACCTTTAGAATTGGTGTTATAATATTATAAGTATATCGTTCTTGATTTAAAAAACAAAATCTCAATTTGTGTATCTAAAAATAATGAAATACGGAAACAGAAACGCTATACACTTTCTGGAGCGCAGAACCTTTTTCAATTAGGTAGAGTTAGCGTTAGCCTTCTGTTTATAAAATTGAACTTCAAGTGTTTTTTTATTTACTTTTTAGGAATATATAACAGAAGCCTGCATGTTCAATCAAATATATTTCAACCTAAAACACTGGATCACAAATAATTAATCTACAAAAAGTGTTAAAATCTGCCAACACTGCACTTTGCACTGATAATAATAGGTCTGTGCCCAGCAGTGAGATGCTAGTGGGCTGTTTATAATTGGCATCACATCTAAATTCTTAACAGTGACAATCTATCTTTATGCCTTATTGACAAAACATTAATTACCTGTTTCCGATATATAATACTTCATAATTCCTTGTAGCCGAAAATTTCTTATTATGTGATCAACCTAAAGCCGATATCCACTGACACAAATGATTATTAAATGTATAATATAGAAAAAAAATAATAAAATAAGTGCTGATTTACCATGTGCTGAGCGGTGATAAAAATATTGTGAGAAAACCTATACGTCTGACGAATATAAATAATTTTCGAGGGCATTTGAAGTCCACCCCAACACATACTGTAGCAGTGCGGCTGAGTAATTGCTCTACGACCCTCTCAAAAATGAGAAGAGGCCTGTGCTCAGCATTGGCACGTATAAAGTCTGTAACTTCGCTTTTCCTTTAACAAACAAATTATTCATTCGACAACTCGAGAAGGCTTTAAAAAAAAACATCAAGCCATTTGTAAGTTCTAGAACCAGTATTTTGTTTTATTATTATTTCATGAATTATTACACTGTTGAGCGATACATAAAGTAATAAGAAACATTTTTAAAATACAAAAACCAGATATGAGGTGTGTGTGAGTTTTATTGCCAAAAAAGGTTAAGTTGCCGTCGACAAAACTGCCTAAAACCAAGTAAAATGAAAAAAAAAAATAAGGTGACTATTTATCATTTCGTGTCTGTAGTTAGAGTAGACTGTGGGAACTGCTGGAAAGTATCGTCCAGGGTTAGCGTCAAAAGATACGATCGCCAATCCGACCAATAACCGTGGCGGTTATGGAAAACTACTGCGTGAGAGACCTAAGTCCACCATCGGACTGTTGCAGCTTAATAATGAAAGAAAAATATGAACTGAAGAGAAAATGTTTGAATTTTCAATAAAATTTTTCATTAATTACATTACACGATTCAGTGATAATGTTACTCCACAACTTCTTTCATTGCCTCGTAAATTTGGGGAACGAAAAGGACAATTACAAGAAAGGGAAAAGAATATTGGAAGGTTTCCGACTACAATGACAGTAAAAATTGTCTAACTGAAAGGGATTATTGAATTTCCTTTGATGCCATTGATGAAAAATTATAATGTATTAATGTATAATAATAAGCGCTTCATTCTGCAATTTATTAATATTTATGGATATTGGTTACATAAGAGAAATATATAAAAACGTAGGAATTTAGAACTGAATGTCAAGATATTATATAACATAATAAATAAACCTCTTATGCGGATATATGAAATAAAAATACGGTGAATTACTTCCTACATAATGACGGGTTTATATAAAACATTGATTTTTTTTCATTTTTTACCCCTTTTTTATGATTTTGAGGATATTTACAAGTAGACGAAAAGGTCAAGTCCATTAAATTTTCATAGATAAACTCTGTTTGTTTTGAAATAACTATTAATTTGCTGGAATAGTTACGCATCCATGTAATTTTATTCTTATTTTACACTCGTATCCTGACCGTATCGCCATATTTTTAGCAATGGACTTGTGCTGGGGTGATAGTGATTCTTTACAAGCATGGCGTTTGCCTCCCATAGGAGAGCCCATTCATGCTGCAGCCATTATATTCTGTAGCGTGGCGGTAAGGTATTTGACATTTGTGGTAAAAACTATTATTATGGTTTCTTCTTTCTTTTTTCCTTTTTGACACTTCTTTGTTAGTTTATAATAGACCATTGACTTGAGTCTTTCTCATAGTAGGTAGGATTGGCATAATCGCTAGGTCTTGTAAGCAGTTTGATTGTAACAGTAATAATAACATTCTTCAGACCGAATTGCGGTCATCCCAGCCAGCCATCGGCGCAAGATAGGAGACACAAGACACATCACGCTCTACACCCTTACTCTCGTAGTGCAGTGAGACAATTATCAAAGTACTAGATGTATCACCATGCATGCCATGTAGTGGCGGTTAAGAATATCCACTACCCCATATCTTCCCGTGGGTGTCGTAAAAGGCGACAGAGGGAAACAGGCAGGAGATGGGCAGCAGCATCTTCCTGATAACAGCAACTGTACGACAAAGAAAAAAAGACACTGCGGTTGCCATCCCGCTCGCCAAGCGTGGCAACTATGGCAATATACACCCCATGAAAAATAACACAAATAGACGGCCCCCAGTTCCCGGCGGCCCCGCTATTCCTGGCTACGGTGGCGACCATGGTAACGGCGGCGCAGGGGGTGCTAAGAATCTCCAGTGGAGTTCGGTTGCCACCTACGACGACTCGACCTGGCAACATTTAACGCACGCACCCTGAGGACTGACGAGAAGATCCTGGAGCTGGAAGAAGAGATAGACAAGTTGCGCTGGAATATTATAGGATTATCCGAGGTCCGAAGAGAGGGGGAGGACATGGTGATTCTCGAATCCGGCAACTTCTTTTATCACCGGGAGGGTGACCATCTGTCCCAAGGAGGTGTTGGATTTATCGTCCACAAGTCTCTCGTCAACAACATTGTAAAGATTGGGAGTGTGTCAACGAGGGTCGCGTACCTGATACTCAGAATCACTAAACAGTATTCGCTGAAGGTCATACAGGTTTACGCACCATACACCACACACCTCGGCACATCCCGATTAGGAGGTGGAGGAAATGTACGAGGATATTTCCAAAGCCATGCATTCCTCCAAAACCCACTACACGGTGTTGATGGGAGACTTCAAAGCAAAACTAGGCACAAGAGAAAACGGTGAGCTGAAGTTAGGGAAATTTGGAGTAGGGCAACGGAACCGAAGGGGCCAGCAGGTGGCCGACTTTATGGAGAAAGAGGGACACTTTATGATGAACTCTTTCTTCCAGAAGCGGCCCCACTGGAAGTGGACCTGTGCTCTAATCCAGAATCCTGAAAACTTTCAGCCCGAGTTACGTAGTCGCTTTCAGTGCCTACAAGACTGCAATGCAGTGGACGATATGATTGACAAGCTCATGGAAACTGTGCATGCGGTCGGAGCTAAGTTCTGCAAGACCCACCGTAGAAGAACAAAAAAACTCTCCAATCAAACAAAACACTCTTAATCTCATGGCTGTTAGACGGGAGATGAGGCTGCAATCATCAACAGATTTGACAGCATACAGACAACTGAATAGACAGATCTCCAAATGCATGCGGCGAGACTTACGCAACTTTAATACTGCTCGTATTAAAGAAGCGATCGAACGGAACCAGGGCTCTAAAGTCTTTGCCAGAGATCTGTCGAGATCTGTCAAAGCTGAAGACTGAATGTGGCAGTATCGTTTCCGGGACACCTGAGATTTTGAGTGAGATTGAGAGGTTCTATGGAAGCTGTACACATCATCGTTGGAGCCACACGCAAGTGTGAGTAACGATCCAAGAGCAAGTCTTATCCGACACTATTACGATGATATCCCGGACGTGAGTCTAAGCGAGATTAGAATGGCTCTCCAGCACTTTAAAAACGGCAAGGGCCCCAGGCGAGGATGGAATTACAGCGGAGCTTCTGAAAGCGGGTGGAACACCGGTACTTGAAGTCCTTCAGAAGCTCTTCAATTCCGTCCTCCATGGTGGCCCTACTCCAGAGGCTTGGAGCAAAAGTGCGGTGGTCTTGTTCTTTAAGAAAGGCGACAACGCTCTCTTGAAGAACTACAGACCGATTTCCCTTCTGAGCCGCGTCTACGTGCTGTTTTCGAGTCATTACGAATAGTCTCGCACGCAGACTCGACGATTTCCAGCCTCCCGAACAAGCCGGTTTCTGAAAAGGCTTCAGTACCATAGACCACATACATACCCTGCTTCAGATTGTACAGAAGACTGAAGAGTACAATCTGCCACTTTGCCTGGCATATGTGGACTATGAGAAAGCCTTTGATTCCGTCGAAATTTGGGCGGTGCTACAGTCCTTCAGCGGTGCCAAGTTGACTGTCGGTATATCGAGGTGCTGAAGTGTTTGTACAGTAGGGCTACGATGGCTATCCGAGTACAGAACCAGAGCTCGAAACCTATCCAACTGCAGAGAGGTGTAAGACAGGGTGACGTTATATCCCCGAAACTCTTCACCGCTGCATTGGAAGACGTTTTCAAGCTACTGGACTGGAAAGGATACGGTATTAACATCAATGGCGAGTACATCACTCACATCCGATTTCCCGACGATATAGTCCTTATGGCAGAATCGCTGGAGGACTTAAGCACTATGCTCAATGACCTCAATAGTGCCTCCCAACGGATAGGTCTTAAGATGAATATGGACAAAACAAAGATTATGTTTAATGTCCATGTCACACCTATGCCGGTAGTTATTGGGAGCACTATGCTCGAAGTTGTTGACGAGTATGTTTACCTGGGATAAATAGTCCGACTAGGTAAGACAAACTTCGACCGAGGTCAATCGACGGATTCAACTCGGCTGGGCAGCGTTCGAGAAATTACGACATATCTTCTCGTCAGGTATACCTCAATCTCTAAAAACTAGATTGTACAACCAATGCGTGTTGCCAGTGATGACTTACGGATCTGAGACGTGGTCCTTCACTGCTGGCCGTATGAGGACGCTCAAAGTCGCTCAGCGAGCTATGGAGAGGGCTATGCTCGGAGTTTCTCTGCGTGATAGTCTCAGAAATGAGGATATCCGCAGTAATAAAACCAGAGTGACCGACATAGCCCAACGGACTATTAAGCTGAAGTGGCAATGGGCCGGCCATATAGCTCAAAGAACCGATAACCGATGGGGAAGAAAGGTTCTCGAGTGGCAGCCTCGTACCGGCAGGCATAGTGTAGGGCGTCCCCTCACTAGATGGAGTGACGACCTGGTAAGATATGCAGGAAGTCGATGGATGCAGGTGGCTCAGGACCGTGCTTTGTGGCATTACTTGGGGGCGGCCTATTTTCAGCAGTGGACTTGTGAAGGGCTGTAATGATGATGATGATGATGAGATGTATCACACTTTCGATGTTGCTCCGCGTCGCTGGTCTGCTTAGTTAACACCTGTCATATACATAAGCTTTTATAACCTTTAACATAGTGGTCTCTTACTGTACTAACGGGATGAAATGAATGATGGATTCACTTTAGCTACCGTCACCGTTACCGTGAAAGCCCATTAAAGTCCTTTATTGAACATAAGCCACCCTCATAGATTGCCCAAAAGGGGGGATATTTGGCATAGTTGCCAGTTTTTATATTTTTAATTGTTGTTCGAGAAATGCTGCTGCCCATCTCCCGATTTGCTTCCCTCTGTTGCCTGTTACGACACTCAAGGGTTGATATGAGGTAGTATCGCCACTTCACGGTAGCTACCAGCTTCTTGTCTTAACACTACTATAACTACCTGCACATGGTAAACATTTTGCTTTGATTTCAGCATTACTAGCTTTGTTAGCCTTCAGTTTCTTTGTTTTGCTTTTTTTCGGTATGGCCCAGAGATTCCTATATCTATCCTCCTTGGGATAAAAATGCAGATGCGTTATTCTCCCTGAGGGCTCAGATAGCCGTTGTCACAGTCGTATGAAACTCGACAGCATTATGCTATTATTAGCTGCTCATCTTTGCAAACAAGATACTTTCATTACACACAAGATAGATTCATTAGTGCCCCGGCCATGATACGCTGCAACATGGCACAACCACATCAATAACTTTTACAAATCTCATGTATTTTTAATAGAATACTCGTACATTGACAAACAAATATACAGTCAACTTGATGCTTTTGAAGTATGTTGTGGCCCATAGAAAATCACATTTATCCGTTTTTAAGAACCAAAATGTAGATACGTCCCGGCAGAGACGACCCCTGAGGAATAAGATGGAATGCCTTATTTCCAGTTAAAATGGTCTCCAGTTCTCTACAGTCACCATAAGAAACACAGCAACATTACGCTATTTTACGTTGGTATTCTTTGAGAGCATGGTCTTGCCCCGGTCGAGCCGACTCATTCCTGCTACAACCATAATATAGCTGCAGCGTGGCTCTACCATGTATTTTATATATGTATTCGTATGTAGATAATAGTAATTTTAATAGTTTTAATCGATAAACAATCTCATAATGACAGCAATCTAAATCGCAAACGATGTATTTTTTATTTCATAAAACAAACATTAATTTCCTTTCCTGGAGTTCGCTTTATGAGAAAAAGCTTTTCACTTAAAAAAAGATACATTTACGACGGGAAAATATTCCTTTTATAGCTGACAGTTTAAGTTGACAAAAAATTTTACTCGATAAATGCTAAGCTGTTCTTGAAGAAAATGTTTATATCAGCGATAATTTAAATATTTTTACATACAATAACTATAGTGGACATATCATGTTGGTCATCAGTCACACGCTCACACACTCCTTTGTCGCAGTGACCCTACGAGACCTATGAGAAAATGTCACTTTACCTGTCAGTTCAGCCAAGCTTTCACGCCGTTGCTCTGGTCAGATTTTTGTGTAAGTAATGGTGCCATCGGCAAAAGTAACCAATGAGAGCCTCATTATTATTGCCGTTCAAGAACCCACCTTTCATGCTTTTTCTACTGGATTATGTACTAAGAAATGTGCTTGCTCTGGAGTGGTGATTGGTGTTACATAAAAGACATAATAACATGATTTTGTTACTAAATTTACGTTTAAATATAATTTAAACGTAAAGTTAAATTTACGTTGTAACGAAACCTGTAGTTAAAAGCGTATAATGAAGAAATTTGATTTCATATTTAAAAAGGAAATATACCTACCGGATCTGCAAATACATCAGACTACACCATCTTCAAAATACCATGACATCCTTATTCTTAAGCATTATTTTCAAAAATTCTTCAGCGATGAGTTATTAGATTTAATAGTTGAAATGACAAATTTATATTCATTACAAAGTAGTAGTAAGTCCATAAGTGTGACGCAGAAATAAATAGAAATATTATTGGAATAGAAATTATGATGGGTATTATGGGTATTATACTTGCTCGTAGTCGAAGATTACTGTAGTGCTAATCTGAAGTATGAGCAAAATTGTAAGCTAATGACTGACGACGTTATGATGAGAAAGAGAAGAGGAAATTTTGAGGTAGTGTGTGATAATTCCAAGAGTATCCGTAATAAAGTGAATGGACAGTCGATGTATTTACATAGCAAGTTCCTTTTGAGCCCAAGAACCAGTCAGTATTATAAAATGGTACGTCGAAAAACAAAAAAAGAGGAAACTTCATTTCTAATCAGAAGTTGATTGTATTTGTATTTTTTAATGATATTGCAAAAATGTTATATGTTGTTTTATCGATTTTTTTAAAGCTTTACTAATATTCTGAGACTTAAAAGACTAATTTTTGATGGATTCTAATTATAACTTGACGTTAATTGTTACTTATTTTTGCAAACACATTGTTGGCAATGTCCGTTTTATGTGTCGTATTTTTGTTTACCATACTTGCACATATAATGGGCAATGTCCATTATATAGGACATTAAAAAAAACTTTAAAAATATATGATACTTGAAAAGTTTAATTATACATTTCTTTTCTATCGCAAATCCAACCCAAAGCCGAGATTTGAGCGTATTTAACCCAAAGCATCTAGGGGTGGGCATTTAAGGGTTAAAAAGACGCGGCTGCTCATCACCTGGTTTGTTTTCCTCTTTTGTCTCTTACGACGACACCCACGGAACGAAATGTGGTAGTGAATATTTGTACAACGTTATTACAGGGTAAACAGCCTGACTGAATTACTATTTTAAATGTTCCGTTTTCAATAGTGTGTGGTATGTATATCAAGGCCATAAAACGTTTATTTTATATTGTGTTTACTAAATTTCTGTGTTAAGCTATTGAATAGCTTTTATCACGGGCTTTGAGCGCGGCGATCGAATCAAGAAATTTCGTAACGAAAATAAACCTAAGACCCCAAAATCTAACATCGTCTAACGTCGTTTCATTTCGGCAGACTTTGGCACGATGTTTGTGTGCGAGCGATTAGACGTATGCGTGTAGAATAGTTGCATGTATTGTAAGATAATAAAAATATTTTAAACAATAATATAGTTTATTGCAAGAAGCATATTCTTCGGATTTATATGAGTCGTCGTCATGCTAGCAACTGTCGTAAATTTAGAGTATTTAATAAACACAGACTTTATACTTAAATATATTTTTTAAATTTATATATTATTTATGATGGTACGTTTGGCGCAGTAGCTGAAATACCCGAATGCAGCGTCACGGATCATGGGTTCGATTCCCGCATGGAGCAAACATTTTTGCTAACAAAGAAAAATACTGCATAAATAAAATAAATAAATAATTATAATTGCATAAGTTGATAAAAATGCTATGCAATAGCTTTACCGCGATGGTCCCCGAGTGCCACACGTATTTTTTTATATATTAACGTATATTAGTTGGAAGTAAAATAAAGTTTTCATAACATAAAACCTAAAAATTTAAAGAGTTACGGAATTTCGACAACCAGGATCTCTCCATTTTTAATAAAGTAGTTTAAGTTTAATATACTAACTAATTTTATTTTATCATATACTTTTCAAATATATTTATTGAAATATGAACAACAAATTCGTGCAAAATAAAAAGCACAATGGTCGTAATCAAAATAGTATAAATCGGCTAAAACTCTTAAAGTTCTCTCGTAAACTATGCAAAGTTCAAATCGTAAATTTAGTAATAAAATCGAATTTGATTTCAGTCTTTGCCTTGAATACTTTTTAGATTTTTTGTAATATGGTTCGTCACCATTATCACCATTTCAGGCTATCAAAATACATTGTTAAATACAGGCCTCCTCATAAATTACCTCAAGGAGGTACTTGCTATTGTTGTCACGCTTCACAGACAAGTGAGTTACTGAAGGTTTTTATTTTATAGCTTTAATCAGAAAGAAGCTGCTCCCATCCTCTGCTTCCGCTTTGTTATTGTAATAAATGATTATCGCCTTTTATTTCTTCTCGCAATTCTCATTTGAAATTTACATATTAAAGTGGTTGAAAAAAAAAAACAATTTTTAACAAATCTGTGCGTTTTTAATCTACTAAGATTATAAATGTAGAAATTTGTTACATACAAATTTCTACATTTATAATCTTAGTAGAATGTTTGCATATTTAATACTCAATCACGCAAAAACTACTGAACGGATTTTGGTGAAATCAGCGCTCTTCCGCCGCGGATTCCGAGTGGGGTTTTTGTGTGAAATACGCCAAAAAGAATTTCACTTCCCGTTGGTCCGATTCTCGACCACATTTCCTGCTATATATCGCTATTATTTGTTGCATAGAACCAAGTGTTGGCTGGAGAAATTTGTGAGCAAACCTGGTATTTCTTCCTGGTATTAATTTTGTTGTTTATTTACAACTAGCTGTGCCCCGCGACTTCGCCCGCGTGTAATTAAATTTCATGGGTATTAATTATTTTGCTCATATATCAGATATCGGCCTATGAAATTTTCGTCAAAATCGGTCAAGCTGTTTCAGAGGTTAGTAGGAAAAACAGACAGACAGACAGGCAAAAATTAAAAAAAAATGTAATTTTAATAAGTAGCGTATATAATTTAATATGCATTTAGTAAAAAGTTGTTACTTTGACGTTACAAACAGACACTTCAATTTTATTTATTTGTACGGATATGAAGAGCAAATGTATAGTTTATCTAATTTGTTTCTTGATTTGTTTGTGGGTCCGTTCGTTGGTTCTTTTTGGGACCAGTATATTTTATCTGTCCTTGTTTTGACTGAATGACTGACTAAATGAATGATTTTATACAGATTAATGTTTTTCTAGGTCTCCGCGACATTTAAAATTACAAATTAATTATTGTCACTTATGCAAAAGTACTAATACTACGTGAGCAATGTCGCGGCCACTGATAGTATACGAGTATAATATATTTTACAATTGCATCTTGGGAAGAGGAATCTCTCGAAGATTCACTCAGAAGCAAACCCGGGAAAAAATAAATTACAATATTATGATTTAAAACATTTGAAATTGATGTTGTAATATTATAAATATATCATCCTTAATTAAAAAAAATCTCAATGTGTAATTTAAAATAATGAAAAAGGGAAATGGAAACGCTAGATAAGTTCTTTTTTATAAAATTGAATTTCAAGTGTTTTTTTTTACCATTTAGGGAAACATAACAGGAGCCAGCATGTCTAATCAAATATATTTTAACATAATAATACTGGATATGGATAGCAAATAATTAATCTATCTATGAAAAATGCAAAAATCTGCCAACACTTTGCACTGATAATAAAAGATCTGTGCCTAGCAGTGAGATGATAGTGGGCTATTTATTATTGGCATCACATCTGATTTCTTAACAGTAACAATCCGTATTTATACCTTATCGATGAAACGTTAATTACCTGTTTCCGATGTTTAATAATTCATTGTTCCTAGTCGCCGTAAATATCTTATTACGCCAGCAACCTGAAGCCGATATCCACCGACGCAAATAAAGCAGTTTATGTATAATATAGAAAAAAATAAAAAAAATAAGTGCTGATTCAAGACGTGCTTAGCAGTGATGAAAAATTATGTGAGTAAACCTACATGTCCGAGGAATATAAATAATTTTCGAGGGAATTTGAACTCCAACAACACATACTGTAGTAGCGCGGCTGAGTAATCGCTCCACGATCCTCTCAAAAATGAGAAGATGACTGTGCTCAGCATTGGCACGTATAAAATCTGTAACTTCGTTTTTCCTTTAACAATCAGAACCGTTTAATATTTTGAATTATTCATTCGACAACTCAAAAAGATTTACAATAAAACACCAAGCCATTTGTAAGTTTGGGAACCAATATTTTGTTTTATTTTTATTTCATGATTTATTACACAATTAAAGTAATACTCGTAAGAACCGTCTTTTTATAATATAGAAACCAGGCATGAGGTGTGTGTGCAAAACTGCCAAAAACCAACCTTTTTTTATTCTTTTTTATAGGATAAGGTGAAAACGAGCACACAGTCCACCTGATGGTAAGTGGTTGCTGCGGCCCATAGACATCTACATCTATCTTCGATTAAAAATCAAAATACAGATGCGTTGTCACCCGTGAGGACTAAGACGGAATGCCCCGTTACCAGTAAAAAGGGTCTCCGGTTCTCTACACTCACCATACGAAATACAGCAGGTATTCTCTGAGAGCGTGGTCCTTCCCCGGTCGAGCCAACCCATTCGTGCTACAACTGTACTACTACTACCTAAAATGAAAAAAAAAAAACAGTACACATGGTGTACATAAGGTTACCATTTATGATTTCGAGGGTGTAGTTATAGTAGGCTATGGAAAATGCTGGAAAGTATCGCCGAGGGTTAGCATCAAAAGGTACGATCGTCAATCCACCCAATAACCGTGGCGGTTGTGGTAAGCTACTGCGTGAGAGACCCAAGTACACCATCGGACTGTTGAAGCTTAATAATGAAAGAAAAATATAAACTGAAGTGAAAATGTTTGAATTTTCAATTAAAATTTTCATTAATTACATTACACGATTCAGTGATAATGTTACTCCATAACTTCTTTCTTTGCCTCGTAAATTTGCGGAATGAAAAGGCCAAATAAAAGAAAAGGAAAAGAATATTGGAAGGTTTCCGACTACAATTACGGTAAAATTGTCTGACTAAAAAGGATATTTCCTTTGATTCCATTAATTAAAAATGATAATATATTAATGTAAAATAATATGGTTAGTTATTTCCTACATAGTGACTTTTACTGCCTATGCAGTGAGTTTTATATAAAACATAGTATTTTTTTCATTTCTTTCCCCTTTTTCATGATTTTGAAAATATTCACAAGAAAAAATTACAAGAAGAAAGAAAAGATCAAGTCCCTAAAATTTTCGTAGATACTTTGATATCTTAAGAATCAAAACGTAGATGCGTTGTAGATGCTGATATGTTGTCATCCCTGAGGACTAAGATGGAATGCCTCTTTTCCAGTTAAAATGGTCTCCGGTTCTCTACACACACCATACAACACACAGCAGCATTAAGCTATTTTACGCTGGTATTCTGTAAGAGCATGGTTGTTACCACGGTCGAGCTGATCCACTCGCAATACAACCGAAATAAAACTGCAGCGTAGCTGTACCATGTTTTTTATATATTCAAATATAGATAATAATAATAATTTTAATTGTAAAACAATCTCGTAATAACACGATAACAATCAAAATCGCAAACGATGTATTTTTTAGTTTCATAAAACAAACATTAATTTCCTTTCCGGGTGTTCGCTTTATAAGAAAAATCTTTTCGCTTAAAAAAGATAAATTTACGACAGCAAAATATTCCTTTTATAGTTGACAATAAAATTTACTTGATAAATTCTAGGCTGTTCTTGACGAAAACATTTATATAAACGATAATTTAAATATTTTTACAAACAATAAATATAAGAGCCGTGGTAGCTCAGATGGTTAGCGCTCGCTGTAAATTTCACAATACGCGAGCAAACCGGGTTCGATCCCCGCTGGCACCAATGAAATTGTTAATTTAAGTGCTGATTTACCACATGCTAGGCGGTGAAAGAAAACATCGTGAGGAAACCTGCATGTCTGAGAAATAAGAAAAAAAAATAATGGTGTTGTTAGGATTTCGGATGACTAGCACATCTAGGAAAGCTAAGGAATTATTTGCCTCTAACTAGATTTCAAGATTGATTACATCTTGAAGCGAGCTTCTATTAGAACATTCTACAAGCCGCCGAAGAAGATTAGTCAGTTCTTACCATCCGTCAAGTGTCATATTCCTCTACAAGATGCAGGAGTGTAAAAGCTTGATTGTGATTGTGGTCTCTCATATATAGGGCAAACAAAGAGATCAATTTGAACCCGCGTAAAAGAACACATAGCTGACGTGAAGCATCAACGTTCTGGAAAGTCTGCAGTTTGCGATCATATCCTAGATGGCCCCAACCATTACATCAGATTTGATAGACCACAAATTCTCGCGAAAGAACATCGATTCCTACCAAGGATGATACGTGAGGCTATTGAAATAAAAAAACATCCTAATTTCAATAGAGAAGGAGGCTGGGTACTACCACCTGCTTGGGATCCTATAATTAATAAAATTAAAACTAAACCCAAGCATACCACTGCAAGACTTCAAAACACAGTTAGTTCATTCTGCGTAAATCGGACCAAAGACAATAATTAAAAAGCTGAAGGTACTCCGGGTTAACTTTGACATCGGGACGTCAGTCACCTCAGTCCCCCGTGACCTGGGTGCTGGAAAGCACCCGCAACGTCGGGTATTAAAAATAAATAGAACGCGATAAAATCCGTAAAAGTAATTTTAATCAATGTATAGTGTTCACGTAAATATAAGAAACCATTAGTGTAAGTTTAATATAGGAACTCATTTTATTTTATCATACACTTTTAAAATTTATTTATACAAATATGAACGAAAAATTCGTCCAAAATAATAATAATAATATCCTCTAGACCGAATTTCGGCCACGGTGGCCTGCCTTAACGGTGACTAGCCATCGACGCAGGACAGGATTATAGTGCCCAAGTCTATGCGCAAGCACAGGTGCACTCTCTATTCCCTCACTCTCATAGTCCGATGGGACGGTAAACCGACAAGACCGGAGACAGATCAGGCGCAGGACCAACGGCTTTACGTGCCTTCCGTGGCATGGGGGTGAGACTCCGCCAGCTTCCTGACTCCGGGCAGCTGCTGAGAATTTCTTGACAGAAAACTCAATGACTGAATCTTTGGCCCGACCCGGGATTCGAAAACAGGACCTCATGATTAGCAGTTGCACTACAACAACCACTCAAAAGAGTACAAATCGGATAATACTTTTAAAGTTCTCGCGTAAATTGTTTAACGTTCTAATCGTAAATTTGGTAATAAAATCGAATTTTATTTCAGTCTTTGCTTTGAATACTTTTTAAATATTTTGTTATATGCTTTATCACTATTATCAATATTTCAGGCTATCAAAATACATTAATTTCAGGATATCATAAATGGTATTATATTGCCTTTCATTTCTTCCTGCAATTCCTATCTGAAATTTTCATATGAATGTTGTTGAAAAGAAAACAATTTTTTTAACAATAAGTGTGTTTTTAGACTACTAAGATTATAAATGTGGAAATATGTATGGATATTTAAATGTTTGCATGTTTGTAACTCAATCACGCAAAAACAATTAAGGGATTTTGGTGAAATTGGCGTTCTTTCGCCGCGGACTACGAGTCGGTTTTTGAGTGAAACGCGTCAGAATGCATTCGCTTCCCGTAGATCCGCTTCTCGACCACTTTCCTTGGTATATATCGCCTCCGTGTAGCTTAAGTTTTATGATCCCATATTGTTTCTTCTAGTTTACCAATTCTTTCTCTTAACTCAATGATTTACAATTATGATGATTGATGAATTAGAAAAAGTTTCTTAAACTTATATTAATTTGAATCCAGCTTGTTTTCAAAAAAAAATTATAACTTAGTATAAGAAATTTTTAAAAAATGCTTATGAAAAATATATTATAATCATAACAAGTAACTAACGGCGATTATTTGGTTGTTTAAAAAAAGAAGATAATAATAGGTTAAAACACGACTTGTATTTTATAGGTACATTATTATTTTCTTATATAGTATAGTATATTTATATTGTAATATTATTATTATCATCATCTTTACATCCCTTCACAAGTCTACTGCTGAGCAAAGGTCTCGCACAAAAATGAACAAAAAACCACCTGAAAATTCTTAAAATCCTGAATTATCTGAATCTGTCCAATTCAGGCATGCATTACCAGGTATTCACTCCAAATAGAAGGCTAATCTACACGTAGATTACTGGTGGCGCTGCCTTAGAAAATCTCTCTTCCCATCGGTTATCAGTTGTTCAAGTTATATGACCCGCCCATTACCACTTCAGTTAATCGGTTGCATTGGGCTATGTCGGTAATACTTGTTATAGTATTTTATATTCGTATTAAAACACAAATAGTTTTTTTTTGTATGTGAAATAAGAATAGAAGGAGAGTTAATTGAGCAAGTGGATGAGTTCGTATATTTGGGATGTGTATTCAGCAGGGATGGGAGATATGATAAGGATATTGAACGATGAGTGAATGCAGGAAATAAAGTAAATGGGGCTCTACACTCTGTTGTGAAAAGTCAGAATGTGTCAAAAAAGGCACGTATGGCAATTCACAATGCTGTATTAGTCACTACTTTAACGTATGGTAGTGAAAGTTGGGTGTGGCAGAAGAAGCACGAGAGTAGAATAAATGCAGTAGAAATGCGGTCGCTAAGGAGTATGTTAGGGCTGAATCTGAGTGACAGGGTGAGAAACTGTGTGATAAAAGAAGAGTGTGGTTTGCAAGATGATGCGGTGACCAGGATTAAGAAAGGAATGCTTCGGTGGTTTGGTCATGTAGAAAGAATGAATGCGGAAAGACTGACAAAGCAAATATATGTTGCAGAAGTGAATGGAAGAGTCGGAAAGGGACGTCCTAGGCGGAAGTTTGTCGACCAAATTGGCGATATACTAAAATGGGCCAAATTAAGAGTACCCTTAACCGACGAGCATGTATGCGTCGGTATATCGATGTGGAAGAGGCGAGAAAGGTATGTCAGGATCGTGCTAAATGGAAGTCTGTAGTCTCTGCCTACCCCTCTGGGTGACAGGCGTGAGTGTTTATGTTTATGTTTGTAGTTTGTTTTTCACCGAGCAGACTGTCGAATTAAAACTCAATTCATATTTTTTCCAATGCATAACATAGGCCTCCTCCAAGGATTGCATCATATACAAATTTTTGCCAAAGGTGCCGAGCTTGACAGGCGGGTTAGCAATAGTAGGTTTTATTATTTTGAATTGTTATCACAAAGATGCTGCTCCCCATTACCTGTTTCAGTTTAATCGACAGATGTAAGAAGTTTTAAAGTTTTACTCCAAGAACAAAGAAAGATTATTATTTATACGTAGAGATGCACAGGACATTGAAGGGAAATGTTTTCTTTGGATCGTGAAGAAAATGTTCTTTTAGATGCGGTGGTCTTGATATATTAAATAAGATGTAGTAGAGAGTAGAATAAATATGAGTTTACCCGTGATGAGATTTGGAGCCGTAGCGTGGCTATTCACCACTGAAAGAGCTTAAGCTTAGAATAATATTATTAAAGTATTTTTTTTATTTCAGAGAATATACTACAAGAATTATAAATAAATCAGTTTTGTATATTTTATCAAAGAGAAACAGGCAAGGTATCAAATTAGACGTTTCGTATGGAAATACGAATCGTATCGTAACATATGGAATCAAATTTAACTCAGCCTTTTATGAGCGTGATTAATAATTATCTAATTCATTAATTAGGAGGGAGATGGAAAGCCGGCCAGAGGATGTTCAATTTTGTATGGAGAAAACATATTTAATGTTCCAAAATAGTAAAATTTACCCTTACGGTTTTAAAACGTGTGTGCAAATTTTGTATAAAAATATTTTATTTGAACGCACGACTCAAACTGCTATCTAGATGCGTAAAATTGGGACTATATCTTCTATTTATTACGTTGACATCAAATGATTTTTTAAAATTTAAACCCATAAAAGCTAAAATATGGTGTTCCAGTTTTTACGAAATTATTTACGAGTTGATTTCATATTTGTATAGAAAAAAATGATTTCAATTTTTGTAACTAGAATATAATTATGTACAATTTTTTTACTTTCCTACAATCTTACCATAATGTAAACATAAACACTCACGCCTGTCACCCAGAGGGGTAGGCAGAGACTACAGACTTCCATTTGGCACGATCCTGACACACCTCTCTCGCCTCCTTCACATCCATACACCTCCGCATACATGCTCGTCGGTTAAGGGTACTCCTAATTTGGCCCGTTTTCAATAAATCGCCAATTTGGTCGATAAATTTTCGCCTAGGACGTCCCTTTCCGACTCTGCCATTCACTTCTGCAACATAAATTTTCTTTGTCACTCTTTCTTCATTCATTCTTTCCACATGACCAAACCACCGAAGCATCCCTTTCTTAATCCTGGTCACAACATCATCTTGCAAACCACACTCTTCTCTTATTACACAATTTCTTACCCTGTCATTAAGATTCAGCCCTAACATACTCCTTAACGACCGCATTTCTACTGCGTTCATTCTGTTCTCGTGCTTCTTCTGCCACACCCAACTTTCACTACCATATGTTAAAGTAGGGACCAACACAGCATTGTGAATTGCCATACGTGCCTTTTTTACCATAATGTGTTAAGTAAAATGTACTCCCTTGGTGGTACGTACGTGTTTTATTACTCTTTACCGAAAGGATCGTACATAATATCACAATATCCTGCACAGATGGCTTGTCTACGTTAAGACAGGCCGCATGACCGAAATTCGGCCTAAAGGTTTGGTGTTTTAAACATACCTACCAATAATGTATTGATGGGTATGTTAAAAACAAGAAGAAAATCATCATCATCATCATCATTACAGCCCTTCACAAGTCCACTGCTGAACATAGGCCTCCCCCAAGTAATGCCACAAAGCACGGTCCTGAGCCACCTGCATCCATCGATTTCCTGCATGTCTTACCAGGTCGTCACTCCATCTAGTGGGGGGTCGCCCTACACTACGCCTACCGGTACGAGGCTGCCACTCGAGAACCTTTCTTCCCCATCGGTTATCGGTTCTTCGAGCTATATGGCCGGCCCATTGCCACTTCAGCTTACTAATCCGTTGGGCTATGTCGGTCACTCTGGTTTTACTGCGGATATCCTCATTTCTGAGTCTATCACGCAGAGAAACTCCGAGCATAGCCCTCTCCATAGCTCGCTGAGCGACCTTAAGCGTCCTCATACGGCCAGCAGTGAAGGACCACGTCTCAGATCCGTAAGTCATCACTGGCAACACGCACTGGTTGTACAATCTAGTTTTTAGAGATTGAGGTATACCTGACGAAAAGATATGCCGTAATTTCCCGAACGCTGCCCAGCCGAGTTGAATCCGTCGATTGACCTCTCGGTCGAAGTTGGACTTACCTAGTCGGACTATTTGTCCCAGGTAAACGTATTCGTCAACAACTTCGAGCATAGTGCTCCCAACAACTACCGGCATAGGTGTGACATGGACATTGAACATGATCTTTGTTTTGTCCATGTTCATCTTAAGACCTATCCGTTGGGAGGCACTATTGAGGTCATTGAGCATAGTGCTTAAGTCCTCCAGCGATTCTGCCATAAGGACTATATCGTCGGCAAATCGAAGGTGAGTGATGTACTCGCCATTGATGTCAATACCGTATCCTTTCCAGTCCAGTAGCTTGAAAACGTCTTCCAATGCAGCGGTGAAGAGTTTCGGGGATATAACGTCACCCTGTCTTACACCTCTCTGCAGTTGGATAGGTTTCGAGCTCTGGTTCTGTACTCGGATAGCCATCGTAGCCCTACTGTACAAACACTTCAGCACTTCGATATACCGACAGTCAACTTGGCACCGCTGAAGGGACTGTAGCACCGCCCAAATTTCGACGGAATCAAAGGCTTTCTCATAGTCCACATACGCCAGGCAAAGTGGCAGATTGTACTCTTCTGTACAATCTGCCGCAGGGTATGTATGTGGTCTATGGTACTGAAGCCTTTTCGGAAACCGGCTTGTTCGGGAGGCTGGAAGTCGTCAAGTCTGCGTGCGAGACGATTCGTAATGACTCTCGAAAACAGCACGTAGACGCGGCTCAGAAGGGAAATCGGTCTGTAGTTCTTTAAGAGAGCGTTGTCGCCTTTCTTAAAGAACAAGACCACCGCACTTCTGCTCCACGCCTCTGGAGTAGTGCCACCATGGAGGACGGAATTGAAGAGCTTCTGAAGGACTTCAAGTACCGGTGTTCCACCCGCTTTCAGAAGCTCCGCTGTAATTCCATCCTCGCCTGGGGCCCTGCCGTTTTTAAGGTGCTGGAGAGCCATTCTAACCTCGCTTAGACTGACGTCCGGGATATCATCGGAATAGTGTCGGATAAGACTTGCTCTTGGATCGTTACTCACACTTGCGTGTGGCTCCAACGATGATGTGTACAGCTGCCCATAGAACCTCTCAATCTCACTCAAAATCTCAGGTGTCCCGGAAACGATGTTGCCACACTCAGTCTTCAGCTTTGACAGTTGGCTCTTTCTGGCAGACAGATCTCTGGCAAAGACTTTGGAGCCCTGGTTCCGCTCGATCGCTTCTTTAATACGAGAAGTATTAAAGTTGCGTAAGTCTCGCCGTATGCATTTGGAGATCTGTCTGTTCAGTTGCCTGTATGCTGTCAAATCTGTTGACGATTGCAGCCTCATCTCCCGTCTAACAGCCATGAGATTAAGAGTGTGATCGGAGAGTTTTTGTGTTCTTCTGCGGCGGGTCTTGCAGAACTTAGCTCCGACCGCATGGACAGTTTCCACGAGCTTGTCGTTCATATCGTCCACTGCATTGCAATCTTCTAGGCACTGGAAGCGGTTACGTAACTCGAGCTGAAAGGTTTCGGGATTCTGGATTAGAGCACGAGGGGGACGGAGTGTTGACTTCATTAGACGAGACCTCTCCAACTTAACGTTTAGGTTCAGTGTGCCTCTAACCATTCGGTGATCGCTGCCAGTTTTCACCCTTGCGATCACTGAGACATCACTGAACAGTTGGCGTCTGGTCGTCATAATGAAGTCAATCTCATTTTTTGTCGAACCGTCGGGGCTCGACCAGGTCCACTTCCTGTGGGGCCGCTTCTGGAAGAAAGAGTTCATCATAAAGAGTCCCTCTTTCTCCATAAAGTCGGCCAGCTGCTGGCCCCTTCGGTTCCGTTGCCCTACTCCAAATTTCCCTACCTTCAGCTCACCGCTTTCTCTTGTGCCCAGTTTTGCGTTGAAGTCTCCCATCAACACCGTGTAGTAGGTTTTGGAGGAATGTATGGCTCTGGAAATATCCTCATACATTTCCTCCACCTCCTCATCGGGATGTGCCGAGGTTGGTGCGTAAACCTGAATGACCTTCAGCGAATACCGTTTGGTGATTCTGAGTATCAGGTACGCGACCCTCGTCGACACACTCCCAATCTTTACAACGTTGTTGACGAGAGATTTGTGGACGATAAATCCGACACCTCCTTGGGACAGATGGTCGCCCTCCCGGTGATAGAACAAGTTGCCGGACTCGAGGATTGCCGTGTCCTCCCCCTCTCTTCGGACCTCGGATAATCCAATAATATGCCAGCGCAACTTGTCTACCTCTTCTTCCAGCTCCAGTATCTTCTCGTCAGTCCTCAGGGTGCGTGCGTTATATGTTGCCAGGTCGAGTCGTCGTAGGTGGCAACCGAACCTCCACCGGAGATTCTTAGCACCCCCTGCCCCGCCGTTACCATGGTCGCCACCGTAGCCAGGAATAGCGGGGCCGCCGGGGACTGGGGGCCGTCTGTTTGTGTATTTATTCATTGGGGGTATTTGCCATAGTTGCCACGCTTGGCGAGCGGGTTGGCAACCGCAGTTTTTTATTACGTCACAGTTGTCATCAGGAAGACGCTGCTGCCCATCTCCTGCCTGTCTCCCTCTGTCGCCTCTTACGACACCCACGGGAAGATATGGGGTAGTGGATATTCTTAACCGCCACTACACGGCAAGAAAATAAAAAAATAAAAATATTCAGCGTTAAAACACTTAATAATTCAAACTGTCAATTATTTAAATACATTTTAACATTAATAATATAATGCATTAAAAATGTAGGAAAATTATATTTCAAACCTTACTATATTACATTATGTAATGTGGTAATAAAACCTTCTTTTTAGTCAGCGCTAACGCCATTTAGTTTCAAATGTCAGCTCACACAATTATTTTTTAAATACATAACTTGGCTGTTTATTTAAAAAAAAAAATGGACTTTTAAGCCGTTAATAGGGGCAGATTTATATAGTTCCAAAATATGTATTATTCATAAATTCGTTATCGAATTTCCCTACCACCATGCAATAAATAACCATTTTTTTCACACAAACTTTGTACCATTTGTACCCTCTCCCTAACGACGTAGGACAAGATTATGAATCAGAAGTGTGTGAGTAGGGTTAAGTGCTCGTAGTGTGTGAGCAAGCACAAGTGCTCTTTCTAATCCCTTACTCTTATGGTCTGGTGAGACGGTAATCCAACACAAATATAGTGATCCGATCACACTTATTAGTTTGAGCACAAGAAACTTCCCTAGGTTGAGTTTTGTTTTTTCATTCATTTTGTAATGTAATTAAGTAGTTAACTTTTGATAAGCATGAGATTTCAGTTTTTATTTCTTTTAAATATTAATGGCTATATGGGCACAACATACCATAGTGCCAATAATTGATAATAAAGTTTGTTTATTTAGGGTTGTCTCTTATCTATTGCAGAGAACCAAGTGTTAGCTGGAGAAATTTGTGAGCAAATCTGGGATTACGTTATTGCAGTTATTTTTTTGATTATTTACAACTAGCTGTTCCCCGCAACTTCGCCCGCGTGTAATTGAATTTCATGGGTATTTATTATTTTGCGCGGAGCCCTAATTATTTTCCTAAAATAAAAGTAGCCTAAAGTAAGTAAAGTAGCTTACTCTTTTTAACATCAGCTTTCTGCCTATGAACTTTCCGGCAAAATCGATCAAGCTGTTTCAGAGATTAGCAGGAAAAAAAGACAGACAGACAGGCAAAATTAAAGTTTTTTTTTAATAAGTAGCGTATATAATTTAATATGCATTTAGTAAAAAGTTGTTACTTTGACGTTACAAACAGACACTTCAATTTTATTTATTTGTATGGATATGAAGAGCAAACGTATAGTTTATCTAATTTGTTTCTTGTTCTGTTTGTGGCTCCGTCCGTTGGTTCATTTTGGGCCTGTATATTTGTTCTTTCGTCGTTTTGTCTGAATGAATATTGCCATACTACTACTAGACTTACTGAATGTTTCTATCCAGATTAAAGTCTTTCTAGGTCTTCGCGACAATTAAAACCACAAATTAATTATTATCACTTATAAAAGATGAAGTACTGATTCCATGTGAACTAAGTGGCGGGAACAGATAGTATATAATATATAATACAATCGAAACTTGGACCCTCACAGCTTTACTTAGAAGCAAATTGTAACCGCCCTGGGAAAAATAACTTATAATATTATGATTTATTACATTTAGAATTGGTGTTACAATATTATAAGTATATCGTCCTTAATTTAGAGAACAAAATCTCAATTCGTGTAATTTAAAATAATGAAAAACGGAAACGGAAACGCTAGGTACACTTTATGGAGTGCCGAACCTTTTTCAATTAGGTAGAGTTAGCGTTAGCTTTCTTTTATATAATTGAATTTCAAGTGTCTATTTTTTACTTATTAGGAAATTATAACAGGATCCTGCATGTCCAATCAAATACATTTCAACCTATCTGCATCACAAGTAATTAATCTATCTAGGAAAAATGCAAAAATCTGCCAACACTTTGCGCTGATAATAAGAGGTCTGTGCCTAGTACTGATGTTAGTGGGCTGTTTATTATAGGCGTCACATCTAAATTCTTAATAGTAACAATCCATTTTTATTCCTTATCAATGAAAAACTAATTACTATTTTCCGATATTAATACTTCATAGTTCCGTGTAGCCGTAAATTTCTTATTACGCGAGCAGCCTGTAGCCGATATCCACCGAAGCAAATAAAGTAGTAAATGTATAATATAGAATAAAAGGAAATAAGCGGTGATTCACCACGTGATTAGCAGTGATGGAAAATATTATGAGAAGACCTATATGTCTGTGGAATATAAATAATTTTCGAAGGCATTTGAAGTGCAACAACACACACTGTATCGGCGCGGCTGAGTAACCGCCCAACGACCCTCTCAAAAATGAGAAGAGGCCTGTGCTCTGCATTGGCAGTGGGCACATATAAAGTCTGTAAATGTTTTTTTTCTTTAAGAAGTAAAACCGTTTATATTTCAAATTATTCATTCGACAACTCAAGAAGGTTTAAATATAACATCAAGTCATTTGTAAGTTGTAGAACCAGTATTTTATATTATTACTATGAATATATTATCAGATTATGTATTATTACACAGTTGAGCTGTTCATAGTTCAAGTAATAAGAATCATAAAAATGGTTATATAGAGACCAGACATAGATAGATGTGTCTGAGGTTAAATTCCAAACACGTTTAAGATGCCGTCGGTAAAACTGTCAAAACAAATTTAAAACGAAAAAAACAGGACACATGGTGTATACGAGGTGATCCTTTATCATTTCAAGAGTGTAGTTAGATTAGATTATGGGAACTGCTAGAAAGTATCGTTGAGGGTAAGCGTCAAAAGGTGCGATCGCCAATCCACCCAATAAACGTGGCGGTTATGGAAAACTATTGCGTGAGAGGCTCAAGTCAACCATTGGACTGTTTTAGCTTAATAATGGAAGAAAAATATGAACTGAAGAGAAAATGTTTGAATTTTAAACTAAAATTTTCATTAATTAAATTACACGATTCAGTAATAATGTAACTCCATAACTTCTTTCATTGCCTCGTAAATTTGCGGAATGAAAAGGCAAATTACAAGAAAGGGAAAAATATTAAAAGGTTTCCGACTACAATGACGGTAAAAATTGTCTTACTAAAAAGTATATTTCCTTTGATTCCATTAATGAAAAATGATAATATATTAATGTAAAATAATAAGTGCGTCATTCTCGACTTTATTAGTATTTATGGATATCTATTACGTAAGAGAATTATATAAAAACGTGCAAATTTATTTCTGAAAGTCGAAGTATATGTAATACTTAATAAATAAACCGCTTACGAGGATATGAGAAATATACGGTAAGTATGTATATTATAAGGTACTACATAAACTAACCGTATTTAATATATCATCATCATCATCATTACAGCCCTTCACAAGTCAACTGCTGAACGTAGGCCTCCCCCAAGTAATGCCACAAAGCACGGTCCTGAGCCACCTGCATCCATCCACTTCCTGCATGTCTTACCAGGTCGTCACTCCATCTAGTGGGGGGTCGCCCTACACTACGCGTACCGGTACGAGGCTGCCACTCGAGAACCTTTCTTCCCCATCGGTTATCGGTTCTTCGAGCTATATGGCCGGCCCATTGCCACTTCAGCTTACTATCCGTTGGGCTATATCGGTCACTCTGGTTTTACCGCGGATATCCTCATTTCTGAGTCTATCATGCAGATAAACTCCGAGCATAGCCCTCTCCATAGCTATTTAATATATTATACGGTTAAGTATATATTAAATACGGTTAGTTATTTCCTACACAGTGACTTTCACTGACTACACAGTTAGTTTTATATAAAACATAGTCTTTTTTCATTCCTTTCCCTTTTTAATTATTTTGTGAATATTTACAAGAATCAATTACAAGACGAAAAGATCAAGTCCTTAAAATTTTCATAGATATTTTGATCTCTCAAGAATCAAAATGTAGATGCGTTGTAGATGTAGATGCATTTTCTTCCCTGAGGACTAAGATGGAATGCCTCGTTTCCAGTTAAAATGGTCTCCGGTTCTCTACACACACCATACGAAACACATCAGCACTAAGCTATTTTACGCTGATATTCCGTAAGAGCATGGTCGTTACCACTGTCGAGCTGACCCACTCGTAATACAACCAAAATAAAACTGCAGCGTGGCTGTACCATGTTTTTTTATATATTCGAATGTAGATAATAATAATTTTAATCGATAAACAGTCTCATAATAACATGATAGCAATCTAAATCGCAAACGATGTGTTTTTTAAGTTCATAAAACAAACATTAATTTCCTTTCCAGGAGTTCGCTTTATAAGAAAAATCTTTTCGCTTAAAAAAGATAAATTTACGACAGGAAAATATTCCTTTTATAGTTGACAATAAAATTTACTTGATAAATGCTAGGTTGTTCTTGACGAAAATATTTATATACACGATAATTTAAATATTTTTACATACAATAACTATAATGGATATAGCACGTTGGTTTTGTGGGTCACAACACACACACTAATATGCTGCAGTGACCAGAAGTGAATCTTTTTATCAAATACAAAAAAATGCTACTTTTTCCTGTCCTGCGTAAGCTTTTAAGCCGTTGCTCCTACCAAACTTTTGTGTTAGTAGTGGTACCATCGGCAAGAGTAATCAATGAGAGCCGCAGATAACTTAACGGTTATTAAAAAGACTGTACAAAGATCCACTATCCATGTTTTTAATTTTGGATTATGTACTAAGAAAATATGCTTACTCTAGGGTGGAGATTGATGTTACATGGAAGACATAATAGGATGTGGGGATCAGCTTTTACTGCAAGGGTAAAGTGTTAGATGGAGGTTAATTTAAATATTTGATTACAAGGAAGAGGTTAATTTAAATATTTGATCTGCACTATTATGGACAAAAACACGACAGAAGAGTTAAAAAAATTACGCACACGAAACACCTTAAGTGTAGTGCATTCTTGCATAAAGTTTAGAAAACATCTTGTATCATATGATCATAAAGATCTTACATTAGAATTGTGGCTTTCTTATTTGAACT
This sequence comes from Parnassius apollo, assembly GCA_907164705.1. Classification (NCBI taxonomy): domain Eukaryota; kingdom Metazoa; phylum Arthropoda; class Insecta; order Lepidoptera; family Papilionidae; genus Parnassius; species Parnassius apollo. Next base: position 237,664 of record CAJQZP010001171.1, read on the forward strand.
ACATATTCCTACAATAACTCTAGGGTGAAAATTTTTGTTACATGGAAGACATAATGTATATAGATAGGATGTGGTTATCAGCTTTTACTGTAAGGGTAAAATGTTAGATGGAGAAGCTATCTCAGTCTGGTGAACCATTTATCGATTTTTGTAATAGAATACAACATATGCGTCGTACATTATTCGCAAAAGTCAATCTAATACAGAATGAAGGAATGAAAGCAGCCAAAATGATAGTGTATAATAATATGTCATTAAATGTATTCCTTTATAATTTACCCGAGCATTTAATTTGTATCTTGCGTCTTAGACAGACAGTAAACTATTAGTTTAGAATCCGCTATGGGTGTCGTAACCGAGTAAGTGAATTTCATGAACCAATATAATGCGAAAAATAAAACGAAACAGAATATAACATCCCGGAATTTTAAACCCCAACAAAGTGTTAATGTTTTACCTAATACCTAATAACCTAATAAATTCCAAAATTTGGACCACAGAATAAATTTAAATTGCCTAATAATAACTTTAAATTTGGTATCCCGCATCAGCAACAAGGTCAAAGATTTGTTGCTCAAAATAATTTTAATAATGGCTAAAGATTTAATAATAATATGGGACCACAGAACTTTAAGTTTGGTATTCCAAACGAGCAATCTAATTTTAAATTTGGCATACCTCAACAACATTAGGGCTTTAGGTTACCCATGAATAAACATGCGCAACCCCCACTAGCTTTTAAAAATCAACCCCAAAATAATTTTAAGTTTGGTATACCCAATCAGAGTGTCAAAAAACAAAATTTAAATAAAAATACCGATGTCTCTATGCGTATCGCACGTCCAATAAGACAAAATATGCTAGATGACTTTAATAACGAAACCGAAATACCAGAGGAATATTATAACCATGAGATAAATTACTGTGACGCGAATAATTACACGTATAATTTAGAAGTGCCCCAATTTGAAGTAGAACCGTATAGTGAAATAGAAGAAGTAAGTCACAACCCTAATGTAATTTTGAATGATACTGAAAATTTTCAGATAGAAGCCCCCTAATCCCCCCCCGAAATAATACAAATAAATTGTGATACGACTTTTAAACTCCCGCATATTGAAATTCCGGAAATTCGGGCTCGTTTTATGACACCGGAAGCACGAGATCTTTTATAAGTACATCTAAGGCAGAACAATATTTCTCCCCTTTCAAATTACATGAACCTTTCGAAGTTATAAGTACGCGTGTACGTAGCCAACATAACGAATCTATATGTATCCCGCTCTTTAATACATTTAAAAGTTTAGAAAAACACAAATTCTATGAATATGACGTCGATAGTAAATATGACGGTTTAATAGGTTCGGATCTTTTAAAACAACTTGACGCCTCAATAGATATGAAAAACCAAATATTGCACACACGTGACACAAATATATCTATTGTATATAATCCTCCATACGAAATTAAATCGGAACCAAGAACGGAAATACAAATCAGAGTCCTAACAAATATGCAGAATGAAAATGCGATAGTAGATTATGTCGATTTTGGTCAAGGTGCTAGGATGCCAAGCGCTTTAGTAAAATGCGTTAATTCATTTGCAGACACGGTGATACAAAATACTTGCGACGATAGGGTTACCATGACGTTCTCTAAGCCCCTAAAAGTAACCAAAGATATTGAAAGATTAACAAATAAGGACACAATATTCTCTAAGCCCCTAAAAGTAACTAAAGAAATTAAAAGATTACAAAATAAGGACACAATATTTATAAAGGGTACGAATGTTAGCAGAAGTAAAGATAAAGCGCGTAACGAAAAGCACAGGTCATAGGAGACATAGTTAGAAACACAGTACCTTATCACGGTCAAAATACAAGGGCCCCAATTAAGGATCTAAAACGTCCTCCACATGTTCATTCTGTTCCTGCTGCAAGTCTTCAGGACCCAGGCCCTTCTACTTCAACCGATTGTCCGAAATTCCGGCATACTACCAATAAAGGAGGGACAAGCTCCCATTAGCAACGAACGATAAGTGGCCTTTAGTTAAGATATTAGACTTTAGCTTAATACGTGAGGATCTAGAATTTAATAAGAATTGATACGATAACCTAAATACATATGTGATACGTTATTTTGGTAAAAAATTAATTAACTCTGAAATAAATAATTTAAAAATTCAAACAGATTACATTCAAAATATAACAATCGAAACATTACAGCAACTATTACCATCAAAAAGGGCTAAGCGCGGTACTCTGAATCGTCTCGGGTCTCTTACTAAAAATGTGACAGGTAATTTGGACAATGATGATGCCATAAGGTACGATGCTTTAATAAATGATGTTAAAGTAAATCAAGGTCAGCTAAATAGAAAAATGACAGTCGTCGCCAAAATGAAGAAAACATTTATTAATGTTACAAATAGTACAAAATTCAATTTCATACAGCTGGATAAAACTCTTTGGGAAATGAGAAAACAAATGAATATTACCAACAACTCTCAAACGGAACTTAAAATATCTAACGTATATAACCTATTTCTACATAACTTTCAAACTATCCTATACCTTTAAACGAGCAATTCTTGATATATATATATATAATATAAATAAATATATATAAATTAATAAATATATATATATATATATATATATATATATATATATATATATATATATATATATATATATTATATATATATAATCGGAATCTAGGAAACGGCTCCAACGATTTTCATAAAATTTTGTGTGCAGGGAGTTTCGGGGGGCAATAAATCGATCTAGCTAGGATTTATTTTTAGACAATGTCTTTTTGTCCGTGTTTTTAGGCAATGATAAATTGCTACAATATCGTTAAAATAAGAAGGTAAATTTTGACAGTTTATTAATGATTCCAAATAGCTTAATTTGTATATTGGGTGGTCACAAAATCGTAATACCATGATTCGAGCCCAGACCGACCGACCGACTTTTTTTAATTTTTTTTCAAGTTCCTTTCTTTTTTTGAGAACATCTATTTTTTCGAGCGCTCTTTTTAGTATTTTTTAAAAACACGAAAATTTAAATTAAACTAATTGCATTCATGATTTTTTATTCAAATAACCAGTTCAGTTTTTTCTATTATGTCGCTAAGATCAAAAAATATTATTCGTATTTCATCAGTATGTAATTTGTATCTAAATATAATTTCCAAAACTCACGAATTAAAAAAACGAGCGAAAAATACCGAGCAAAGCTCGGTCAACCGGGTACTATATATCAAACTGGATGAAATTGAAACTGCGGTAGCTTTTAGTAAATTAGGAACATTGCATCAGTCTATAATTGACACCGATGAACTCTTGTCATTGTTAAAAACTATTGAACAAAAAATAATCTTGTATTTCCTGTAAAAGTAGAAAACATTTTAAAATTAGAGCAAAGTATAGATTTAAAAGTATATGCAAAGTTGATTCGAATACATATATTTATTACAAAATTCTTCCTTAACCTAGCACTAATTCCGTGAACCAAACATCCCTTATTGTACCCAAATACCCCTAAACCCCTAAAATACCTTCTGATGAAAGGGTTGAAAGCGGTATCACTTCTTCAACCATGTAAAGAAATTGATGACTCACTGTCCCTGTGTGAAGAGGATTATTCATCCATGTTAATTAAGGATAATTGTGTAACCAGCCTAATGAGTTTTGCAGCTAACACCACCTCGGTCCCTATTAGTAGAGTTTGATGATGTGAAGATAATGAAAATAGTAACCGATCGATGGATGTTCTATTCATAAACTACAGTATTACTTACCAAACAATGTGGAAATGAAATATCATACAATAATTTAATTGGTACATATATAATCTCAGCCGACGACAACTGCGAAGCTAAAATTAAGGGAATTCAATCTGAAAAGGCATCATGAAAATTTAGAGGAGTACCCGTTAACTCCCTTACCAATAATAAATCTTCCGGAAACACCACAGTTGTTAATGAAGACATCTTCAAATCCAGCAGCAGTAAACCTGGATGATGTGAACCTGACCAATCTATAGCAGCTAAACCACATATTAACCAGTGATAGTGTAAAAAGTGAGCAAAGTGAAAGTGTCATAAATGTGAAGGGACATTAATTTTATATGTAATTTTAGTTATAATAATTGTAATCCTATGTACAAAATATTTGTATCGAAATTATGGGACTCGGAAAACTTCACCCGGTAATTTCGAATCTGAGAGGGGAAGAGTTATGTATCCCGGTATTACCGGAACTGCACCGGAGACCATCACAATTCAAGCGCAAGCGTTGGCGTAGATTGCTGAATTGCGTCTGGAAGATGGGTGGTCGGTCTTTCGTATAAATACTGCTAACTTTTCGTTAGCTTAAAAATCTAGAATAAGAATTAGGATAGTCTTAGTTTGGCTCGCACATGTATCGGACATGTAGCCTTAGGTTAGAATCCATCGCGGATTAATGTAGTAGTATATAAGTAATGTATCGCACATTAATAGTTATAAGTTTATTAATAAAATCTTTTTAAAAACGTCCTGAGTCAATTTCGAATCTTGACTACTTTTTAAATGTTTTGTTATATGGTATGTTACCATTATCACTAATTCAGGCTATCAAAATACATTGCTAAATATAGGCTTCCTTATAGATAGCCTCAGGGAGGTATTTGCCATTGTTGTCACGCTTGACAGACAAGTGGGTTACTGAAGTTTTTTTTTTTATTTTCTAGCTGTGATCATAAAGACGCTGCTATCTTCTGCTTTCGCTTCGTTATTGTAATAAATGGTTATCGCCTTTAATTTCTTCCCGCATTTCCCATCTGAAATTTTCATATTAAAGTGGTAGAAAGAAAAAAACAATTTTTTAACAAAAATTGTGTGTTTTTAACATACTAACTAAACTAATAAATGTGATATTTTGTATGGATGTTTGAATGTTTGCATGTTTGATACTCAATCACGCAAAAACTACTGAACGGATTTTGGTAAAATCAGCGCTATTCTGCCGCGGATTCCGAGTGGGGTTTTTGTGTGAAACACGCTAAAATGCATTCGCTTCCCGTTGATCCAATTCTCGACCACTTTTCCTGCTATATATCGCTATTTTCTGTTGCATAGAACCAAGTGTTGGCTAGAGAAATTTGTGAGCAAATCTTGTATTACCTTATTGCAGTCAGCTAGTTTTTTTTTCATTTATTTATCATATGAACAAGCATTACACATATTTGTAGTGATAGCATTTAAAAAAACCACTAAGGTTTATACTTAAGCTATCGAGAGATTACAATTTTATAAAATAATATAGCGTTATGTTGTATTGCAGATACTATAAAAAGGAAGAACAAACAAAAAACATGAAATAAATATGCAAACAATAAAAAAAAATGACAAAATACGTTATAATAATTTAAGAAAGTGACCCTTTAGTTTACACCTAATGTCATTTTTAGTGATATTGTCCACTAATTCTGATGGTAAGTTTACTGATAAGCCGAGGTATTAAGTAGCTACATGTTCTCTTACCGTACGCATTGCTAGCACGCGACTCGTTGAGACGGTTTTTAGAAACTGCTCGAGTGTTTATAGAATGCTCAATCGGGATTTTTAGCGATTCATTAAAAAATTGTTCTTTCAATAAAATATTTTGTACTTGTATATGTATTGGTAAAATTTTACAATGTTTAAAGAGACCATTAACGTCATACCTGAATTTATTTTTTATTTTATTTGGAACTATAGTATTGGGTATTCTTACTTGTAAATTATGGATCTGGTCAAGATATGTTTTGTAAGTTCGGCCGTAGCTACTTAGCCCGTACTGAATGTGCGACTCCGCAAGTGCATTATATAACATTAACTTTATTTTAAAAGGAATGCGATTATTGGGAATAGTGATATTTGCTAAAAACTGTCTTAGTTTAGTACATACATGGTCAATATGCTGGCTCCAATTTAATTTACTGTCAATAACTAGTCCAAGATACGTTTGTGTGTCAACTATCTCAATTGCTGGGCAGCAGCATTCAGCAGCGCGGTTATTATGTAAGCAGATGTGGTTGTGTGCAACTATTTTTTATTGAAGCGGGTTTTTGGTACGGAGATTTAATTACTAACAACTTAGTTTTACTATCATTAAGGACAAGCCCATCATCATGGCACCACCTTGATAGGATATCTAGGTCAGACTGCAAAGGGTTACATGCCTTTTGTGGATTTTTATCACCGATTACAAGACAAGTGTCATCTGCAAATTGGTAGCATGTACAATTGACGATGTAGTTGCCCATGTCATTGACGTAGGACAAAAAGTGCTAGGGTCCTAGTACCGAACCTTGTGCTGTTCCCTCTGTTATCAACATCGGCTCGCTGTAGTTATTTTCAATTTTCACAAACGATTTTCGGTTCTTCAAGAAATTATGGCACCAATTAAGTAAGGGGCCACGTATACCACATTTGTCTAATCTGTCCACTAGCTGTTCATGTAACAAAGTGTCAAAAGTACGTGAGAAGTCGATAAATAGGGCAAGCACCTGTCTTTTTTCATTTAGATGACTATTCACTTCATCAATAAATTTTGATAAGAGTCCTGTTGTACTTTTTCCTGATTGAAAACCAAACTGATACGGGCTTATTACAGTGTTATTCCTATAAAATTTGTGTATTTGATCGCTTATGAATTTTTCAACAATTTTATCGATTGATGAAAGTAATGTAATTGGGCGATAGTTCGAGTAGTCATCACGTTTTTCTTTCTTATGTACGGGTCTGACACAGCCTTTTTTCAATTTATCAGGATACAAACCACTTTTAATGCTACTGTTAATTAGGTCAGAGATAGTTGGGGAAATATGTTCGCCTATCATTTTAGTGTCAGCAATCGCAATATTGTCAGCACCTGGTGCCTTTCTTGAGTTAAGATTTTTAATAATTTTATGAATACTACAGGGGGTCGCTTTCCGAAAAAATATACTGGAGTCTAAGATTTTATATGTATTGTTTTGGTTTATTAATTTTATTTTACAATTAGGAACTATACTTTTTACCGCCATGTCAAAGCTATTTGCGAAGTTATCTGCAATAGTTTTGGAGGTAAGTCCCTGTGCATCAAACGCTTTTAGTATAGCCGCATCAATAGACAAGTTCATTCATTCTCCCTAAAATTTGGTTAACAATATTATAAATTTTTTTAATATTCTTAAAATTACTATTTATTTGCTTAGTATAATATATGTTATTTTTGGCTTCGAGAACTTTATGGACTTTATTGCGTATTTTATTATATTCTAGTCTAAGCTTAGAGTTATCTGGATTATTTCTCCAAATTATGGTATAATTTGCCCCTTTTATTACAAAGACGAGTAATATTGTCGCAATCCAGGGTAAATTAAACCGCTTGGGGATCTTTCTAAGTAGTTTGTAGGTTTTAATATTACTAGCGGAATTTTTTGCCGTTTGAAAAGAGCTATATATAAAATTTAGAATCTCGTCTGGGGAATTCATATCCTTAGATTTTGACCAATCCATATTTTTAAGTTCCTTATAAAAATTTCGTAATCAATTAGTTGTTTTGTTACAGTCTGTGAACGCTCGAGCAACATAGGTGCGTCTTCTACGCACGCAAAAATAATACCTCGATGATCGGCCAGTACAACATCGAGCACCACCGAGAATTGATGTAGGGTGGGAAATCGGGCAAAGATCTGGTCTAAGCAAGATTTAGTAATTCTATTTTGTTTTGTTTCAATTCTTGTGTATTCTGATATTCCACACATCAATCCGTGCTCGCTGAGTGCTCCTACATATGCATTCTTGTATGAGGTTGAAGTTTTCAAATCTATGTTAGTGTCACCGATTAAAAAGGAGGTTCTGTTTCAATTCAAACTTAGAAATATAATTGCTTATTTCACTTATAAACAGATTTTTATTTGTAGATGGTGGTCTATAAACTGCACACACAACTATATTTAGTGACGAACTAAGTTTTATTATGCCCGAAAGACTTTCAAACGTTTTAGTATTACATTGAATTGTGGTAAATTTTAGGTAGTTTCGTACGTAAATTATAATTCCGCCTCCCTTCTTATTTTCATGTAGATGTGTATGCAAATTATTGCCGGGTAATGTGTATAAATTAACAACATTGTTCGAGATACCAGCCTCCGTTATAACTATTACATCTAGTGGATAGGTAAAGTTGTGGATTAGTTGTTGTAGTTTATTAAAAATTTTTATAAGTGATCTAATATTAAAGTGTATACATGAGAAGTTCGTAAATCTTTTAGGAGGCAATTGTTGAAAGAGTTGATTAGGAATTTTACAATTAGTAATTTCATTTACTAGTGTATCCATTTTATTTGAATTTATTGATTAATGAATAAATATGGGTATAGATGAGAACTTTACAATATTGTGGTTGAGGGTGACCCGGGTTGTTTATCAGAAAGAGATGAACTTAGTTTTATAATTTGATTGATGTCATGCATAGTGCGAATATAATAAATTTTACTGTTGTCAGTTTTTCGAGCACATACCTTCCCATTTTTACACCATACATACTTACATGACTTATGCAATAGCTGCGACTTGGCATTAAATAGTAGTGGTTTCTGATACTTTGTTAGGGCTTCTCTTATGAAAATGCGGTCATCGGCATTCTCCTTTGAAATGTTTTGCACTATCATCCCTGCGGTGAGACACTTGTCCTTGCCAGCATCTATCCATTGTTGCTGCAAGATTTTAGACTTCAGCTCTACAAGAACTGATCCCGGTTTGTTCTTTGACTCTTGTAACCGTTGAGCTGACTGCACATCCTTTTTATCAACGTCCAATTTAGCGGCAACAGTATCAATTATTGTATTTACCTCGCTGGGAATTTCCACTTGTAATCCGGCAATTTACAACAAGGTAGAGAGAGTTTTTTGTTCAAAATCTCTTAGTGTTTGTTCTAAAGTAGATACCTGCAGTTCCAAATTCTTGTTTTTGTTCACTAAGTGATATTTCGTATTTTCAAGTTCTTTGATTCTAGTGTCTTGTTTTTTTATTGATTGCTCCATAGAGGAAAGTTGTTCACTTAGAAAATCGAGTGACCTCTCAAGTATGGAGCGATGGCCCATAGATGCTTGAAACCCTGCGATTTCGACAAGTCGGGAAACTCCACGGGCAGTCGCTAATGGCGGCAAACGATTGCCCTTCGTCTACGGGTCGTCTTTTTATAATCGACCGCAGCTCGAACATCCAGTTCTTGGTGGATACTGGCAGTGACCTGTGCGTCTACCCTTATTCTGCACTTCGGGAGCGTCGAGCCAAGACAAGTTATCAGTTAAGTGCTGCCAATGGATCGATCATTGACACTTTTGGTTTTATAGAGCTTAATTTAAATTTAGGCTTAAGACGTAATTTTGCTTGGCGTTTCACTGTTGCTAATGTTACCAAACCTATTATAGGTATTGATTTTCTTAGCTTTTATAATTTAATTGTAGATTGCCGCAATCAACGCCTTATTGATAATACCACTACATTGTCATCAATTGCTTCTTTTGCCAAAACCTGATATTGCTTCTATCAAGGTTTCGACAGGCGACACGCGTTATCACCGTATTTTGAATAAATTTCCTGAAATAACACTCCCTTCAGGCACTCTGGTTGTTCCAAAGCACAATACGGTACACTACATTAGGACTACACCAGGACCTCCTATCTCATGTACACCTCGTAGATTGGCACCTGATATACTTAAGATTGCCAAACAGGAATTTGAGCTGATGATTAATAATGGCACCGCGCGGCCTTCTAGAAGTCCCTGGGCTTCACCTCTGCACCTTGCGCCTAAGAAGTATAACGGCTGGCGCTCCTGTGGTGAATATCGTATGCTTAATGCACGGACTATTCCAGACCGTTATCCTATTAGGCTCATACATGATTTTTCCCACAGTATAGCTGGTTGTACTGTCTTCTCCACCATCGATTTGATGAAGGCGTACAACCAAATTCCAGTTTTTGAGGAAGATATACAGAAGACCGCTATTACTACACCGTTTGGGTTGTTTAAATTTCCCTTTATGAATTTCGGCCTGAGAAATGGAAGCCAAACCATTCAGAGATTTGTTGACGAGTTGACGCGAGGCCTTGAGTTTTGTTATGCCTACTTGGATGATTTTTTGGTCTTCTCCAAGGACGAGGCAGAACACGAAGCTCACCTTCACCAACTTTTCACTCGCATGAAGGAATATGGCGTTCTTGTCAACACATCAAAATGCGTCTTCGGCACAAGCGAAGTAACATTTTTAGGTTACCGAATTTCGGGATCTGGCACCAAACCTCTGGAATCCAAAGTCGAAGCCATAAAGGACTTTCCCGTGCCTAAAACTGTAAGGCAACTTAGGCGATTTCTAGGAATGCTCAACTTTTACAGACGTTTCCTACCTCAGTCAGCTTTAATCCAAGCCCCTTTAAATGCACTACTTGCCGGTTCTGTTAAAGCATCTCACCCAGTCGATATGACTGGTGATGCACTTGTAGCCTTTAACAGGTGCAAACAGAGCCTTGCTGATGCTGCATTACTCGCACACCCGGATTGTCAGGCCGAACTTGCGCTGGTAACAGACGCATCCAACCTGGCAATGGGTGCAGTTTTACAACAATTAAAAGGTGGGGTTAGGCAACCTTTAGCATTCTTCTCGCGGAAGTTGAGTCCCTCTCAACAAAAGTATTCACCCTACGACCGCGAGCTTTTAGCCATATACGAAAGTATTAAATACTTTCGTCATATGCTAGAGGCTAGACATTTCGTGGTGTTTACTGATCACAAGCCGCTCAGTTATGCTTTCAACGAAAGAAAAGCTAACTGTTCGCCTCGACAGTATCGTCACCTCGACTATATCTCACAGTTCACGACCGACATTAGACATATATCGGGAAAAGACAATGTCGTCGCTGACCCACTATCACGTGTCGAGGAACTGCAGATACCTATCGACTTAGATGTACTGATCGGGAACTGACTCAACTTCTCAAAGGTGAATCTTCACTCCAATTAGAAAAGTTGAGAATTCCTAACTCTCAACTTGAGCTTTATTGTGACTTTAGCACCACCACACCTAGGCCTTTTGTTACCAAGCCTTTGAGGAGACAACTCTTTGACAGTCTTCATAGTCTAAGCCATCCAGGCGCCAATGCCAGCGCTAAATTAGTAGCTGAGCGATTTGTCTGGCCTGGAGTTCGTAAAGACTGTCGGGAGTGGTCTCGACAATGCTTAGCTTTTCAGCGCGCTAAGGTTCATCGGCACATATCTTCACCATTAGGCACTTTCGAACTACCTCGCGCCCGATTCACTTTCGTGCATGTGGACATTATTGGACCCCTTCCTATTTCCCAGGGTTACCGCTACTGCTTGACTGCGGTGGATCATTTCACACGATGGCCAGAAGTCATACCAATGGCAGACATAACAGCCGAAACAGTTGGAAAGGCATTAATATCGTGGATATCCAGATTTGGATGCCCAACTGATATTATCACTGATCGTGGTCGACAGTTTGAATCGTCACTTTTCCAATGCCTTGGAAAGATGATTGGATTCAAACATCGTAGAACAACCGCGTATCATCCAACCTGCAACGGCCTAGTAGAACGATTCCACCGTCAGTTAAAAGCAGCCATAATGTGCCATGCTGATAACAATTGGGTAGACACGTTACCTTTGGTATTATTGGGCATTAGGAGTGCATATAAGGATGATCTTCAAACATCATCCGCCGAATTGGTTTACGGAGAGCCTTTACGTTTACCTGGCGAATTCTTCCAGGCCGTAGCTCCCGACTCAACCGATATATCGGACTTTACCACGCGACTGCACCAATTAACGTCAAAGCTGCAACCTTCACCTCCTGCGCGCCACAATAAAGTAAAAATTTTTATGCACAAGGACTTATTTTCATCAAGTCATGTATTTTTAAGGGACGATGCATTACGTGGCTCTTTGCAGCCCCCTTACACTGGTCCGTACCAAGTATTAGAACGTAATGCCAAAACATTCAGAATTTTAATAAAGGGTAAAAGCGTCACAGTATCCATAGACCGCCTCAAGCCAGCCTATATGCTGATAGACCCATCTTCTAACCCTATCCGTACTCCCACTCTCACATCCAACCCCAATTCCGGTTCCTTCCTTGATCCTATTCCAAAAGAGCCCAATGCTCCAGCTCAGGATGACGTCAGAAGGACGCGTTCAGGCCGCACAGTTCGATTTCCAGAGTTTTATCGCCCGTAGTGACGGTCTCAGGGGGGGAGTGATGTAGCCTACTTATTGTATATTATACGTACATATACGTAATACACACTTATATATTATTTATTTAATATTATTTAATATATTATATATTTATATTATTTGTTTTATATATTTACATAATTATATCTAATTATTTACAACTATTAAATAACCTGAATTCCACCGTTACATATTAGAATACAAATATAATATTTAATAATAAATCATTATTTACATTTAACCTAGTGTGCATTGGAAACACGCTAAACAACTATACCGTTGCAATGCGGTTCCCTGCGCCTGGGCAGTCAACGCCGCGCACCGCGCTTATCAGTCCGCTTAGCGACAGCATATGCGAAGCCCATGTCGCCTGGCTAACCGAGTGCTCTGTTGCTAGCTCGCGAATAATATCTCTAAATAATTTGGTGTATATTATCACTGTCTACTCTTATGTTGTCAGTGACTCTTATTTGTGTTATGTGGAACTATATATTATATACTTGTGTACCTGTTTCTACTGATTAAATATTAACTTTATTGTATACGCTTGGACTTCGTTAATTATTCCCAGACTGTGACCTACACATATGACACACATACCTACCGTCTCGCTATAAGTTCATATTGACGCCAAATCTATATCACATTGATATCTTTAGAACTCCGCAAACCACATCTCAATCGATCAAGACGTTCAGAACACATACATCCGGATGGACCTCCACGTGAAATTAGTCAGAAAAGCTTCCTGGAGCGTCGAGATCTAATGAACCTAATTTTGAAAATTTCCGATTTTCTTAACAAGAAGTTAATAAATATAAAGGAATAAAATTATAAATAAAATTTAAAAAATATTATTATTATTTGAAGCTGATCTTAGTGACAACGTCGTCTATTTTAAAACGGTATTCAAAGAAAAATTACAAGTTTGCAAGAAGTACTAGATTAGCTGATAGAGACATCTTTGATAAATAAATAAAACCAAACAGGTTCTAGAAAAGATAGGAGTTGAAGCAATTGAACTTTTAAAGAGACAATTAATAGAAACTTAATAGTAACATTGGAAAACTGCCCAGAACTAAATATTTTTTTCTTTTTGGAAAACTTACAGCTAACATTAACTGTAAATAAAATTCTAGTCGGTAAAAGATAAACATCGATTAAGACAAATACACTAAATTAACAAACATAATTAGAAGAGCACTCAAAAAAAATTTTTTTTGCTTAAACATTTTTGATTCGAGAAACACTGGTATTAAACAAATCCAAGTCAAAGCTATTGGAAATGTCGTGAAAAGTTCTACATGCATGTTTCATAAAAATTTTTTGGATATACGGCACATGGAGTAAGTGAGGCTTTCTTATTTGGGAAATTCTTGTTGTAAATCTGTAACTAAGTAACTCTAGACAGTCAATATTACCATTTGTCAATTTAAAAAGATAAATCATACCTGATATGCGCCTACGTTCGTACAGAGGCAAAATATGAAATTTTTTACACCGTGAAATGTAATTTTAAATTGCGTATCAGTGTTAAATTGCGTCTTGAATTGCGGAAAACGCTTTTGTACTTGCTCAATCCTATCCATATAAATGAAAATAATATTCTAAATAATATTCCCCAAAGTCAAGATGTTTCAGCCTAATACTTAATACTCACCAAAACCTTATCGCTATGTGAGTAAATGTTTTTCTAAGCCTAATTGCATTCAAAGAGATTCAAGATGTTTGTAACTCCTTCAAGCCACACAAACTGACCAGATTTGGATACTCTGAATTAACACAAGCTGCATTTGTCCCGGAAAATTAAAAAGTTAACAGGAACTTTTTAATTCTCCCTTATCCACGTGGTCACAAGTAACGGGTATCATTTAGATAACAAGTAAAATAAGTAAATATATTTCAAATATAATAATTTAAGGAAGTTTTAAATAAATAAAAAAAATAAAAGTCGTTTATTTCGACCACAAGGATCATAGATCTTCGTAATAATACAAATGTTAGTAGTACTTAAAACTATTCACCTAATTTTAAAACTATATCTAAGACAGGCCCGATTAATCATCACGTGCACCATATGACAATGGTTCAGGTACTGACAATCAAACCTATCAGAAAATGCCCTCAGGATACCATTGGAACTGGCCCGCACCCTGCGCACCAGGGATGTGCATCGTTTAGGCATGGCGGTGTAGAAACAATCCACACGCGCATCTGCCAACATTTTACGTTTTAGTATAGACGTATCTATAGTTTAAATATTTTGTTGGATTTAATTAATATCAGAACAAAAATTGTTCATTCACACTTTTATTATAATAATAGGTAGTCTTCTTTAGTTGAGTGTTTGATGATAAATTTTAATGCTTCTTCAATGAATAATAATGAAAAATTATCGATATCGTACCGCACATCACAGTCCCATCACACATCAATATGACATCATTTCCAATTAAACAAGACGACAGTTATCGCGTGGATTACAACAGTAAACCACTGTAAAATAATTTCAAATTTGGATATTTCTGGAACCAAATGATAAGAAAAAAATATGTAAACTGGTTTGTGATCTAACTTCGAAATTAATGTGATATTTTCATATATAAGTATGTTAAATTTTCTTTTAAATATAATAATTTGAATAAAAAAGAACGTATATAAATATGATTAACCGTTAAATATATGTTACCCTGTTTCATATTTATAATAAAAAAAATCATTTTAATTGATATTTTAAAGCTTCCTTCTTCCTACACGTGACTATTTACGTTATTTTATAAGGCGCGACCACTGCAGGGTTAAGCAGTCTCTTAAGGAGTGCCGTTGTGCTTGCGTGCTCAAATTTAAACCTAATTTGTAATATCTAAGGGTAAACTTTAAAGAAATAAATATATAACTAATCTCGCGGAGAGTGTGCTTGTCACATTTTGATTATCACTACGATGTTTATGAAATATTATGTACTCGACTATCTTATCGGTAAAGTTCTCGATTATTATTTATGACATTATTTTAAATGATTATAATAGATAGAAAGCATACATCACCATAAAAATACTTACATATGGAATGTAACTCCATCTTTTTGTAAATTTGAGGTATTAGATTTTTTTTTGCACACGTTAACCGTACAAATCGGCATTTTTAAAGAGCACCTACAACGATGGAAACGATTATTGTACACAGTTTTTCAGAGGGGAATAATCATGCGAGGCGAGTCCATTGGTTTGAATGGTCTAAGTATCAAAACGAAAGTTTCATATTATGTGGGAGATACAATGAACAAGGAAGAGGTTAATTTAAATATTTGGACTGCGCTATTACGGACAATAACACCACAGAGGAGTTAAAAGTGTAATAATCCTATGTGAGCTCTATATTTTTACGGTGGGAGAGTTCTACGTCCACCAATAGACTTTTGCGGGCTGAGAATACGAATAAAAATGTTGATTCCTCAATATACTCGATTATGACACCCCAACTCAGGATTATTTGTAGTAGATCGTTCTAAAAACACCTTAATGATTGTCGTGAAGCGACAGTTAAAAACTAAAGAACCTAACCTAACTACAACAAAACAACCAAAAATAAAATAAATTATTTAAAAATTTGAAAAGATTTACAGTTTCTTTTATAAAAAAAGGTATGAAGGTGATGATGGGCTGTAATGATGATAGTGATTTACAATATTATTAAAAAAAAATAACAAAAATAAAGATACTGCAACGAAGTATGCACAGGCTATGCCTATGATAGGTGCGCAGCGCCTGCTCTAGGTACACGCAGAATCTGGAGAAAGCACATGCAGCGTCTGGAGAAGGTACACGCAGCGCTTGGAGTAGGCCCACGCAACGCCCGGAGCAGATACACGCAGCACCCGGAGTAGACACGCAGCGTCTGGAGTAGGTACACGTGGCGCTTGAAGTAGGCAAACACAACGTCCGGAGTAGACACACACAGCGTCCGGAGTAGACACGCAGCGTCTGGAGTAGGAACACGCAGCGCTTGAGACAAACACGCTCAGCGGCCGAAGATAGCGCGGGCACTAATAGGTGGAGGCGTAGACGTGGCTAGGCGACGACTTCAGGAGAAGGCTTGCAAGATCCCGAGGCAGTGCGGATAAAGCCTTTAAGAGGTGCTTCTCGTATCAAAACTGAAGTGAGGACCTCTATCGGCCGATTCTTCGGCTTTTATACTTTTTGACGGATCTGGGATAAGAACGAGAAATTATTTGAAATTATTTAAATTAAAAGCAAATTTTTGTAAATGGCCAAGAAGAAAAGAGTATTTTTGAAGTAAAAACATCAGGCCGGTAACAATATTTGAATAAAAATTGCCACGACAACCAGATAAACAACGATGTCAAAACATGTCAAATTTTGGTTTTAAGCTCGTAATACAGAAACGGCAAGATTTAAGTGAAAAATGAGATATTATTTATATAGGAAAAAAGGTAGCGCAAGAGCGCGCACGAAACCCGAAATTGTAGAGTTACGGAGAACTAAATAAAAGATCGAAAAAGGTAGACTCCATTGACACCGATTTAAAAAGTGCTGATAACGTGAAAATACGAAGTGAAAATGATTTGTTATTGTGTTCTTATGAATTAAAAAATATTACAGGATCCTATGGAAATAAAGGTGATGCAAAATATCCAGTTTTGAGGTGAATGTAGAAAATCAAAAACAGAATGGAAAAATAAAAATAAAATAGTGTAAAATGATATGTAAGTATGTATGTAAGCATAACACTACATTTTCCCCCCGACCCTGGAAAATTTTTGACTCAGCAAAAATTTTGAGATGTACATTCCAAAATAAACCATAAAAACACAGCTTTGCAGTAACAGACATCACCAGGCAAAATCAGATATACTATCTCTTACATTCATCATCTGCATTCAGGTAAGGGTGGAGTTCACATTCAATGACTACCACTCTAAAAGTGTGTTTTCGAAAGGACATTCAGGCTTATTTAAGGAGTAGTCATCCGCTCCTGCGTGGAAAAAAAAACATTTTAAAGGACATCCAGGCTTATTTAAGGAGTTGTCATCCGCTCCTGAGTGAAGATAAAGTTAAAGAAATTAATCTTAAGCAAGCTTTAGTCGCTATGACTTAAGTAAAGATTAAGAACGGCCAGAGCGGTAGGGCTCAAAGCCAGAGATGAGCAACATCACTAAAAGTACATTCAGGCTTATTTAAGGAGTTGTAATCCGCTCCTGAGTGAAGATAAAGATAAAGAAATTAATCAGGTAATAATTATACATATATACAAACACATATACAAATATACAAACACATATACAAATATACAAACATATATACAAATGTAGTGTCATGCAAAACAGTATTAGCTGGTTCCTCACATCTAATCTTCACTTCGTATTTTAAGGAATTCGTACTTAATAACCCTTTTCATTGTTATAATTAAGTGCAAAGTTAAGTTTAAGAAATAAAAATGTAATTAAAAATTGTACCTCTTTAAGTTATCTAGAATAAAAATATAAAAGTGATGAATGAAGTGAAGTGTTATATGTAAGTCTAAATATAATCCAGGTAAGTTGAAAAACTAGATGAAGTTTTGTTTTAGAATTTGGAAGATAGTACCTCTTTAAGTTCTCTAGAATAAAAATATTAAGGTGATGAATGTAAGTGTTATATGTAGGTCTAAATATAATCCAGATAAGTTGAAAAACTAGATGAAGTTTTGTTTTAGAATTTGGAAGATAGTACCTCTTTAAGTTCTCTAGAATAAAAAATATTAAGGTGATGAATGTAAGTGTTATATGTAGGTCTAAATATAATCCAGATAAGTTGAAAAACTAGATGAAGTTTTGTTTTAGAATTTGGAAGATATGATAAGGATGAGTAAATAAAGAGTTAAGAATGAAAGAGAAAGCAATTCAATCAAAAGGAAATGGATAAGGCGTAGCTAAGGTGAAGAAAAGAAGAACTTTTACGTCGGGCGCCAAATTGTCGTGAAGCGACAGTTAAAAACTAAATAACCTAACCTAACTACAACAAAACAACCAAAAATAAAATAAATTATTTAAAAATTTGAAAAGATTTACAGTTTCTTTTATAAAAAAAAGGTATGAAGGTGATGATGGGCTGTAATGATGATAGTGATTTACAATATTATTAAAAAAAATAACAAAAATAAAGATACTGCAACGAAGTATGCACAGGCTATGCCTATGATAGGTGCGCAGCGCCTGCTCTAGGTACACGCAGAATCTGGAGAAAGCACATGCAGCGTCTGGAGAAGGTACACGCAGCGCTTGGAGTAGGCCCACGCAACGCCCGGAGCAGATACACGCAGCACCCGGAGTAGACACGCAGCGTCTGGAGTAGGTACACGTGGCGCTTGAAGTAGGCAAACACAACGTCCGGAGTAGACACACACAGCGTCCGGAGTAGACACGCAGCGTCTGGAGTAGGAACACGCAGCGCTTGAGACAAACACGCTCAGCGGCCGAAGATAGCGCGGGCACTAATAGGTGGAGGCGTAGACGTGGCTAGGCGACGACTTCAGGAGAAGGCTTGCAAGATCCCGAGGCAGTGCGGATAAAGCCTTTAAGAGGTGCTTCTCGTATCAAAACTGAAGTGAGGACCTCTATCGGCCGATTCTTCGGCTTTTATACTTTTTGACGGATCTGGGATAAGAACGAGAAATTATTTGAAATTATTTAAATTAAAAGCAAATTTTTGTAAATGGCCAAGAAGAAAAGAGTATTTTTGAAGTAAAAACATCAGGCCGGTAACAATATTTGAATAAAAATTGCCACGACAACCAGATAAACAACGATGTCAAAACATGTCAAATTTTGGTTTTAAGCTCGTAATACAGAAACGGCAAGATTTAAGTGAAAAATGAGATATTATTTATATAGGAAAAAAGGTAGCGCAAGAGCGCGCACGAAACCCGAAATTGTAGAGTTACGGAGAACTAAATAAAAGATCGAAAAAAGGTAGACTCCATTGACACCGATTTAAAAAGTGCTGATAACGTGAAAATACGAAGTGAAAATGATTTGTTATTGTGTTCTTATGAATTAAAAATATTACAGGATCCTATGGAAATAAAGGTGATGCAAAATATCCAGTTTTGAGGTGAATGTAGAAAATCAAAAACAGAATGGAAAAATAAAAATAAAATAGTGTAAAATGATATGTAAGTATGTATGTAAGCATAACACTACATGATTTAATTAAAAAACCAACTTTCATACAATATTACAGTACATTGAATAGAATTTTTTACACGATTTGTGTCGATAGCAAGAAAAAACTTTATTCCTCCTCAGAGGCAGCCTCAATAAACAGTGCAGTGATAGGTGTTGTTCTTATCTTATACTCTTTAGTAGTATGTACGTAGAAGTAATGTTACGGAACCATTTCATAGAGGCCTCCTAATGAATAGATTATCTCATATAGAGAAATTTACCATAGTTGCCACATTTGGCAAATTGGTTGGTACTTGCAGTTTTTTTATACAATAAGGATGACAAACGAGCACACAGTCCACCTGATGATAAATGGATGCTGAGGCTCGTAGACATCTACATTTATTCTCGATTAAGGTTCAAAATTCAGATGCGTTGTCGTGCAATAGTATATAAGTGATGTGTGTTTACTATTTCTGCATTGTTGTAACAATCGTTGGTGTACTTAAATAAATAAATAAATTTCTTATGAGAGTCATCTATAATATCAGTTAGACCCAGATACTTGTGCAACGATTGTAGAATTTGCTGTTTTAGGTCAACTTCAGAAGCCTCAGCTATTCCATGAAAAAGCAGAACTTTTTTCCGGTGATACATACTGATTGCATCTACACTTTTATTGCATCCCTGAATTTGATTTTACAGCAGGCTGAACATGGAACTAACAAGTACCTTGAATGAATCGAACTC
Organism: Parnassius apollo; assembly: GCA_907164705.1. NCBI lineage: Eukaryota > Metazoa > Arthropoda > Insecta > Lepidoptera > Papilionidae > Parnassius > Parnassius apollo. The sequence goes on from CAJQZP010001171.1 coordinate 257,853, forward strand.
CTCCCGAAGCTGTAAAACTGTTAAGTTAGTTGGAGTAGTTACAGCCTTCAGACGTTTCTCAAACTCCACCATCTTCCGGGAAAAGCTCACTTCTAATTACTTTTGTATCTTCACAATTTAAGAGACATTTGCCATTGTAGTTAAAAGTTAAAAAGTATATAATAGTTAATAAGCCTATATACGTCACTCTGCTGAGCACAGGCCTCCGCTCATTTCTGAGAGGGTTTTAGGGCAAGGAATTGTCCGCCGCGCTGCCCCAACGCGTGTTGGCGAACTTCACATGTCTTCGAATTTTTTTTCTTATTTCTCTGACATGCAGGTTTCCTCACGATGTTTTCCTTCACCGCCGAGCACGTGGCAAATCAGCACTTAAAATTGCAATTAACAATTTCATTGATGCCACGGCCTATCACGGCTCTATTGCCATTATCTACTGCCATTGTAGTAAAGTTAATTAACCGAGGAGAGACAGAAAAATAGTAATTTTTATTTAGTGTGACAGATGTTATATAGGGCAGATGAATATAAGTTTTTTGAACTAATTTAAATGCACATTTCTGTAAGCGATAATAATACTAACATTTATTTTTACAAATTGGAGTTAAAAATTGAACAGTTAAGTAAATATAATTATTTTTAAATGTAAATAAAATACGAGAGATAATTTCGGCTGTTATATGTTTTGCACCTACCGTCAAAAAAAAGCATTTTCGAATATGAAAGAAAAATTCGTGCAAAATGAAATGCACAATGGTCGTAATCAAAAGAGTACAAATGGGGTAAAACTTTTAACGTTCTCTCATAAATTACTTAAAGTTCAGATCGTAAATTTAGTAACAAAATCGAATTTAATTTCAATCTTTGCTTTGAATACTTTTTAAATATTTTGTTATTTGGTTCATCATCATTATCACCATTTCAGGCTATCAAAATACATTATTAAATATAGGGCTCCTCATGGATTACCTCAAGGGGCTACTTGCAATTTTTGTCACGTTTGACATGTGGGATACTGAAGTGTTTTATTTTATAGCTGTAATCAGAACGACGCTACAACCCATCTTCTGCTTTCGCTTTGTCACCTCTTACACCCGTGAGACGAAACGGTTATTGTAATAAATGGTTATTTCCTTTGATTTCTTCCCGCAATTACCAACTGAAATTTTCATATTAAAGTGTTAAAAAAAAACAATTTTTTTAATAACTGAGACTGAAAAGTGTGAGTTTGTAACCTACTAAGATTATAAATATTTGTATGGATATTTGAATGTTTGCATGTTTGTTACTCAATCACGTAAAAACTACTAAACGGATTTTGGTGAAATCCGTACGTCCTCTTTCGCCGCGGACTCCGAGTGGGATTTTAGGGTGAAACGTGTTAGAATGCATTCGTTTCCCGTTGGTGCCCTTCTCGAGCACTTTTCTTGCTGTATATCAACTCCGTGTAGCTAATGTTTTATGGTCCCATATTGTTTTTTTCTAGTTTCCCAATTCTTACACTTAACTCAATGATTTACAATGATGATAATAGATGAATTAGAAAAAGTTTCTGAAACTAATATTTAAGTGAATTCAGTTTATTTATTTCAAAAATAAAAGTTATAACTGAGTATGAGAATATTGTAAAATGTGCTAATTAGAAATACATTATAATCATAACAAGTGACTAACAGCAATTTTGTGGTTGTTTAAAAAAGAGGATAATAATAGCTCAGAACACGACTTGCATTTTATAGTTACATTATTTTATCGTATATCGTATAATATATTATAATATTATTACTATTATCATCTTTACATTCCTTCACAAGTCTACTGCTGAGCACACGCCTCCACTAAGTAATGTAAAAAAAACCACCTGAAAATGCTTGAAATCTTAAATTATCTGAGTCTGTCAAATTGAGACATGCCTTACCAGATCTTCACTCCAAATAGGAGGCTAATCTACACTTTTCTTGCTTGAAAATCTTTTTCACATTGAGTATCGGTTCTTTAAGCCAAATGACCAGCCCATTACCACTTTAGCTAATCGCTTGCATTGGTCTATGTCGCTTACTTTTGTTATATTATTTTTTTAGAATAGAATAGAATAATTTTTTATTTAACATAAAGTCAATTTTTTGCTTTACCACTGGTTTGAAAAAAAAACCTCTGTCCTGGAAAGAACTAGCAAGAAACCCAGTGGGACTTTTTAAAAAAAATTTTACAATGTCAATGGTCACAAAATATTTACAAAATGTATTTATTTATTTCCCACTATACAATTACAGGTTCCAAAATACGGGTTTATCACCTAATGCGATAATGTAGACAACTATTTTTACCAGCTCCAACTACAGCGTTACAAGCTAATAATTTTTGATTATAAATATGTACTTATTACTATTTCAAACACCGTATCTATATCACAGTAGGACCATAACTAATTTCAAATAGAGCTCTTACTATGAACCCACCCAGAGTACAGCAAAATATATCTATGTCCTCTGCTATACGGTTGAGGAGACGGAGGGCGCGCGTAAACGGCGGTTCAGTCACCAGCTTAGTGCGGCTGCGCGGCACAGCTAGCAGCTGCGGTCACCGCCGCCGCCACACGTATCTGTCCGGAACACATATGCGCACTTGTTGCAATATGTCTGGATTGTGAACCTTTCCCCTCATCACCTTAAAGATATATGAAACAAGCGCTAAATTCCTCCTTACCTTTAGCTCATTGTATCCTACTATACCTAAGGTGAATAAGGTAGGATACTTATTTGGGTAAAATGGGTATACTCCATACATTTTTTGATATAAATATCTAATAAACTAGCGGTCACGGGGAAATTAACTATCCATTGCTTTTTGAATTGAAAGAAAACTGAGTTTTATAGATTTGTCAGAGATGCAGCCATTAAAAGGAAACTGAGCAAAATTGGTTCGTCAGCCTATTTAAATGTTATGAAACGCAGCGAATAGGAAAGCATGAAAATAGCCTGTTTATTCCAAATGGAAATGGGATATTTTTTTTAATTAAAGGAAACTGAGCATAATTATCCGTCAGGGATGCAGACTTTTGAAAAGAAACTGAGCTAAATTGATTCGCCAGAGATGCAGTTTTATGAATTGAAAGGAAACTGAGCCAAATAAAAGATCCGTCAGAGATGCAGCCTTTTGAGTTGAAAGGAAACTGAGCTTAATAGGTCCGTCAGAGGTGCAGCATTTGGAATTGAAAAGAAACTGAGCTAAATAGGAAATTTTGAATTGAAAGGGAAGATCTGTGGGAATTCTGATTAATTGATTGTGGGAAACACTATTTTAAGACGCTACTGTACACAATGTTATATGTTTTTCCATTCGGGGAAAGAATGTGGAGATTCTGGGCATTTGACACACGCGAACATGCTACATACAGCTGACCATGAGAGAAGCACGGTTTTTCTGAGTTAACCTCCGCTACCTGTAACGTTTGCCCTTGCGCTTTATTAATTGTCATTTCAAAACTGAGCTTAACCCTCTGCGAACGACGTGGCTAAATTTTTACAATTGTACTGACGTGGTAGTATACAAGACACCATTTCAAAAGCAAATATTTTTATAGAATTAAATTTTCCAGGGATTTCATTTATATCTATCAGATTGTTAGCCTAATATTTATATTAAATGAACTTTAAATAAATAAAACATTTTGTATTTTCAAAAATAAACTGTTTTTATTGACTTTACACAAATCAGTCTATGAATCTTTACTTAAATATTAATGACATGTATTAATGACACAAAAAATTACAAAATCAACTTTTTTTTAATTTCGTATTAGACATTTAAAAATTAACAATTACACTAATCAGTCTAGAGAAAATGAGATAAATTCGTTGGTTGACTTCGAAATTAGACATTTTCAAAATCACAGCTTTATTTGTCAATTATCACACAGTGGCTTGGAGCACTGAAGGCAAATAGGCTTTGAACAATCACAGCAACAATATATTTTTTTTGCCACTTGAACAATTTTTTGCTTTGAACAATCACAGCAACAATATATTTTTTTTGGACAAATAGAACAAAGTTTTCTGCCACTTGGTGGAGCATACCGAACTACTGGTGGCAGAGGGGGGATATCCTTACCTAAATCCCTAGTGATTGTCATGCGCAGCTTTCTTGGCAATATTTCATTGTATACCCTGGTTTTCATATGATTCAGCACTAAATCTCTTGCCATATTCAATAAAAAGTTGCTCTCCTCATTTTCCCACCAGAAATTCTAACATTGTGGGGTCAATCAGCTTAGACCAAAGTTCCGAGTAACCTTCAAAATACGTGGTATCCTAGGACGCTCTAGTTTACTCCAAATGAAACCGTTTTTACCTGTGAAGTGGTCTTCTTACTCGTCTGAAGATCGTTGGCGTTCAACCACAATGGCAGGAACAGAATTTTATCGCGCTTCTACGTTTGACTCTGGATCTTCATCACATTAAATAAAGTCTTCTTGAAGTTGTTGGGTTTCCGGCTCGAAAGTCGGATCTTCATTTTTATCATCAACATCACTAAACTCATGGTTACTTTCCTCTTCCAGCCACTCTTATTATTTGATTTTCGTGACCTACAAAAGTTCCAGCCGACGTTCTCTTACGAGTAGAAGAAGTATCTGGCCTAGGGTTTTTACTTGAGTCAGCCATCTAAAAAATAAGTTTGTCCTGTAAATTACACATAATTAGCTTCCGCAACTTTACCCGCGTGGACTATCGATACTATTTTGCGATAAAACCTATGCTACTCAGTGATAATATAGCATTATAGTAGTGAAATAATGTTTAAAATCATCGCAGTACTTTTTGAGTTTGTTCATTTCAAATAAAAATACAAATTTATCTCCTTTATAACATTAGTGCAGACAGAAATGATGTAAGTAAATTAAAATTGTAAAATAACGAGAAATAATACAAAAATTTACTTAGAGTAAGATAAACTAAACTTAGTAACTGATGTGGTTGTTTAGGAGACACTATGGAAAAATAAACATTTAACTGAGGTGGTAGTATAGTAGACACTTACCTTAACACTGATGTGGTAGTCTCGTGGGTATCTTCCTCCCAATCACACAAAAATCCGCACACGTGTACTTGCTACCGCGGCCTTACGCACACCGACCGACGCACAAGGTTACTATAGAAAGGTACTAAAGGTGGCGACGCTCAAATTAGAAAATTAACGGTAATAAATCGAATTTTATATTTTCCGGTGTCTGTTGGACTACCACGTCAGTCGCAGAAGGGTAATAGCGAACTGCAACCTTTTGAATTGAAAAGGAAGATCTGTGGGAATTATAGGGATCCGTGGTATAATAACGTTTTCACCTTTTCCTACGCTTGTCAAAATTGTAGCACCGATTATGTTCCGTCCAAGATGTGTCACACGCAGCCTTGTCCCGTTACATAACCGAGGAGCATCTAAATTTCGCATTAGCATGACTGGGACGCCTAATTTTAATTGAAGCTTATGTGAAGGCACACCTGACAACTCTAGAGAATTTGGAAAATCTGCGGTATATGAAGTGCTCTGCTCTGTGTCCATAACTGTAGCTACTGACAAATACTCTGTTATTTCTACTGCTACTTCGCTTAATATATCTGAATTTATTTTGTTAACACTCTCATTTTTTGGTGCAAGAATCGCCCTTTCACATAACCATTTGTCTTCATGCATGTTGTTCGTTAAATCTGAATAAACGCTCGCAATTAATTCGGAATGACTCTGTACTAAATTACAAAAACCTCTCGTCAATTTAACGCAGCCCTCAGCATCCGTTTCCAACCCCCATCGCCAATTTTTAATAGTGTGTCAGCATAGTTTCCAGCATTGATGTCATTATACAAATGCACTCTCATATTCGTAGTTAAACTGAATTGTGTCACCTTGTTCCATAAAATAGACGACTTGAGGCATGATTTAATTTCATCTGCAGGTGTGCCCTTTTGAATGACAGGTAAAGTTTGGCGAAAGTCACCAGCCAGTAAAACCACCATTCCTCCCATTACATCGGTATTGCTGCGCAAATCCCGGAGCGTTCGATTTAGTGCTTCTACAGCTTTTTTATGCGACATTGTACTTTCGTCCCACCATAAAATTGCATTGTCGTAGCATTATACCTCGTGCACTATTTTTGCTAAAGTTGCAGATCGGCGATTCTCCCTGGGCTAGATTTAGAGGGAGTTTTAAAACAGAATGTGCAGTGCGGCCCCCGCTTGGAAGCGTGGCGGCTATACCGGAGGAAGCTACGGCACAGCAATGTTTTTATCTTTCCGTGCTTGCGCTAATAATAAATTTAACAAAAATGTCTTCCCAGTTCCTCCAGGGGCATCTAAAAAGAAAAGTGCACCATTTTCAGATTCAGTTTGTTCTGATACTTTATGAAAAACTCGTTTTTGTTCTGGAAGCAAGCGGGGTACAAATTCGGCTACTTGCTGCTGCAAAGCTGGTATATCGCAGTTTGTTTCACGTATAATTTCATCACTTAGTTCATTTTCGGTTGTTCGCTGAGGGCTTATCATTCCAAAGTCGATAAATTTTTTTGTCTACCATTGCCATTACTTTATCTTCAATTTTTCCAAGTGCTTCATTATAAATGTGTTCATTGTATGTCATGTTCGCGTGTGTCTGCTGTAACCTTCGCAAAATATCTACCGCCATGTACTCTTTATATTTGTCCCACAATTCATGTGCATTAGATAGCCCGCAAGATGATATGAGAGTTGCATAAAGATCAGATATGTCTCGATCAGTAATTTTGGCTGGTGACTGGCACTGCACAGCTTCCTCCATGGTTTAATCAGTGATTATCGTTTTCTAAAATATGCAGAGCTTCACATGCTTCTCTATAAGTTCCGCATTCCTGACCGTTAACAGTTTTAAGGTCTTTATATTCTGTAGGACCCCGAAAATGGTGCAGCAGCAATCGTAAACAGAAACATTCAAAATTAGTTACATGGACCGTCCATGTAAATAATACACACGACCAAGGGCATCTGATGACTTTACACCGGGCCAATTTGCAACAGGCGCGCCTTGAATACGGCGTTTCCACTCCTTCCTAGATGTGTTCCAAGTATAGTAGCGGGTACTTCAGAATATAACAACGTTTTTGTAAAGGGGTCGGTTTGACAAAGTTGAAAGAAGGCTGGTAGTGTAGTTTTTGGTGGTGACGCAATTCTTTCTTGGAAATTTCCTTAGGTGAAATATACACGCTCTCCATTTTCTAAGTGCACAGCAAGGTGAGTAACTGTTGGGTGCCTTTCGTGTAAAGGGTAGCCAAGGAGACGCCACGCTGCCTCGTTACTGCTGACATAACGCCCTGCTTGTAGACCTTTCAACTACTTCATTAACGGGATTTGCCTCACCTTCACTCCTGAGATTAAATATTGCTTGGTCGCTTCCTTTGTTTATGTACTTACAGATATACTTGATTGCGCGGAGAGGGCTACATGCTTCTATATTAATGTTGGCATTAAACATTTTACATAGAATGGGCGAATACGGGACAATCCAGCTGTTATCTAAGGTTTCGAACGCTCCAGAGCGAGATTTGATTGTAACTTTCCTGCCACCATCTTCGGGAGCTCTGCGTCTGTATAAAGGGTAGCCATAGTCATTGTGCACTGTTTCTTTTAATAGCTGTTTAGGGAATTTCTTTGTACATTTTCCTTCTTTCATACATGGCGATATTAAATTTAGTGCTCCACATGGACCGTAATCATATTTCGGACGATAGTATCATAAAATTCTTTATCTTGCTCAGGATCCGGAATCTCGGCGCTTATTATGTCGTCTATTTGGCTGGGCCACAACTTCTCTTTAAGCCATATTAGAATGTAAGCACGCGGTAATCCTCTTTTTTACCATTCAATTGAATACATGAAGCACTGCACCTCCCCGAAAATTTTCCCTTTGTTAATTACATACATTAATTTATATAATTTTAATCTAAATACTCTAGCAAAATCGTGTCTGTCAGTACTTTTTAGGCCCGGCATTAGCTCCTCGGTTTCCATTGGTTGCAAGTAAAAGTAACAAAAAGATCAGGTCTTCCGTAAGTTGGTACATAGGCGAATGCATCTTGTGTGTACTCATGTAGGTAGCGGGGACTGTTAACGAATGATGAGGGCAGAATTACCATTTTACCTATATCTCTGGGGTTTACATTTTTTTCTCTCTTTATTAGGTTCACCAACAATTGATAACACTAACACATCAAATTAATACAATTACTTAAAAGTATTAACACAAGTACTTCAATTACTTAAAGGTAAACTCCGCATTCATAAAACTTTATAAAAAAAACTGAAAAAACAATAAGTTGTTCCTCAACTAAAATTAAATACATATTTATTAGTAAGATTAGTGCTACATAAACTAAAAAAAAAACTTAAAAAAAACTAAGAAATCTATTTTAATTTACGCTATTAACTTGAGAATGATTTGGGTGAAGAGAATGTTTTGGGTGAGTCAAAGTGAATGTCGATTTGATCGCTATATCCATTAATAACTTTGCAGAACCTGGCATAAGGAGAATTCTTTCTCAAGACAGTTCTTCTTAATGGTGGACTTAGTGGTGCAATAGAACTGCGAGGTAATCTCGAAGGTAGACGAAACTTAAAAAGTTCCATTAAACTGGGGCAATTAAATGTAGAATTAAATATTTTATGTACAAAAATTGCATCATTATACTTTCTGCGACTTTCTAAGGTTTCTAAATTAAAATGATGCAATTTACTATTATAGGACCGTAGCTTTTTTGCTTTACCAACAGAAAATGCTAGATGCCAGAGGAACCGCTTTTGAACACGTTCCATACGTAATAAATGTGTAGTATAGTGTGGTCTCCAGACCACACTACAATATTCTAAAATATTACGAACTAGACTGATGTAAATAAATATTTTGGTTTTGTAACGCATATTTTTCGAGTTCCTTATAACAAAACCCAACATTTTAGATGCTCTCATAATTATGTTGTCCAAATGGGGTACAAAAGTTAATTTTTTATCATATATTACGCCAAGATCCCTAATTGTCTCTACTTCCCTAATTTTAGTATTATGAATATATGTCAGGATCGTGCCAAATGGAAGTCTGTAGTCTCTGCCTACCCCTCTGGGTGACAGGCGTGAGTGTTTATGTATGTATGTATGAAAAATATAATTTACATGTATTAAATTTTGTTTTCTGGAGTATTTAACATGATAACATTTACTTGTATTTAAGTCCATTCTGTTGTTGTAGCACCATTAGATTAGTCTATCAATGTCACTTTTTAATAATTTAGTATCATCATCACTCTTAATTATTCTCATAAATTTTACAGACATTGGCGTCGCTAGAAACTGCATCTTGTAAATATATATAATTCTCAACGCGCAGCTTTTTTTGATTTAAAGATATATAACGGAGACATTCACTTTCTACCTTCACATACATGTCTACCAAAAATTGATGAAATAATTGTCTACACCGGGCTAAGAGGTTAAAATATTTTCTCGTAACATCATATGATACGCATAAAAATCCATACATGATACTTTTTTGTTCGGACTAGGCTTCTTTGTGACCGGGTTAATGAGTGACATTTGAAAATGATAACCCCCTTGTCAAAAAACTTGTGTGTATCGGCTACCCGTTGCAACGTATCATCACGTGCTCGCAAGACAATGTCTCGTGAAGAAAATTGATCACCACTAATTATGGCTGCTATTTCGTTTATCAAAGGTGCATTGTAGCGCCTTTCATGCTCTCCTCGAGGGGTTCGATCTGCGTGAATGACGGCTTTATAATCCTCTTCAGGTAGATTTTCTAAAGCAGTTTTAAATGTTTTGACTAAAATGTTACGTTCATGCAAGAATCTTTGAATTTTGAACACTGTGTGTCTTTTAACTCTCTGGATAAATTGGCAGCGACGGTCTACCTCAATTTCTTCATCACCCATAAAATATACTTGTAAAAATTTATGCTGTTCGTTTTCAGCTGGAAAAATTGAACCTATTCAATGATAAATTTGCCCTTGCACCGTAAATGTAGGCGAAAATCACGGCATTATTATTTCCCGGTCAACTCCGAAGGACGTCATTTGAAAGCATGAGTTATATTTCGGGATGCTGTTTAAAGAGGGCCGTGGTTTATTAGCATCATATAAAAAGAGAGTTTTCAAAGGTTCACCTGGTTACCCAAGTAACGGAAGAGACACTTTGCCATTGGAACAGAACATGCCTGCGGTCTCATCTTTTCATTTTAAAGCGCTGCAAAATCGACACGCCTTGTCCATCAGTCCGATAACAACTAACCTGTGATTTTTATAATCAGTCAACGATCATAATTGAATGCTGCGTCATTAAAAACCGACCAATTGTTTCTTTGAAAATTTTGTCGACGTTCAGCTTGGAGCTGTGCATTTGCATCTCTTCGCGCCTGTGTCTGTTCTGTTGTTTCAGATGCCCTTATAGTAGATTGACGTTCAGTTTGCTCAATGAGATCTATGTTGAGTTTCATCAGGTGTTTCCGCGGCTCTTAAGGCGGCCTGACGTTCCGCTTGTTCGAATAGCCTTTGCTGACTTGGAGCAGGTGTTTCAGTAGCTTTTAAAGTAGATTGACGCTCTGTCTGTTCAAGACGCCTTTGCTGACTTTGAGAAGGTGTTTCAGAAGCTCTTAAAGTAGCCAGACGCTCTGGTTGTTTTTGTCTTCTCAGTTCAGCATCTTCTAAAGATTCTAGCGATCGAGCTAATCTTTTCGCTTTTCTTTGAGAAGATACTCTTGAAATGCTGGACTTACGTTTGCGAGGCATTATGAAGTAACAAAAAACCTATTTATAAAAAAACGTTAAATACCTAAAAGGAATTAAATTTCCTTTTAGATATTTTTTAAAAGCAAATCCAAAATATCTAAAAGAAATAAATATTCCTTTTAAATATTTTTTTAATAAAAACAACAAAACCAATTCAAGACACAACACGAATCCGAAAACGATAGCTAAAAAAATCGAATCAACTTAAACTAAATCACAAAACAAATCGCAGAAAACCGAAATCTAAAGCAGTAGTCAATATAAAAATTACCAACAAAAAAATAAGTAAATGTATAGGTACCGTATACACTATCTATACTATTAATATTCCTTTACCGAAATATTGTTAAACAACCTAGACCCACAATACGAAAACCAATTCACGATTCTAAATAAACAAAATCTAAAATCAGTCCTAAGCCAGAGTCTAAATATGTATAAAGGAATACCAACCAAATCAACAAAACCGATCCAAGAAAATACACAAATCCGAAAATGAAAGCCAATATAAATCCATTCAACCTTAACCAAATCACAAAGCAAATAACAAACAACCGAAATCTAAAGCAGGTAGTCGAATAAGCTACGAAAAAGAAACAATTTAAGCGTATAGGTACCGTATGCACTATAAGTTGACGCGCGGCTCAACGGCAAGAGTTAAGTACATGTCAGGAAACATTTCGTTATCGCGTTTTAAAAACCTAGTAACGACATGTAGCGGAATCAATTTAAAGTATGTATACGTTAGTTAATAAGAACTCTCAAAAATATTTTTCTTATAATTTTGCACAATTTCTCTTATTGTAATACCGATTCATTCGTAACCACATATAAGAACTGTATTCATTTCCGTTCATTAAATATTACTAAGGCTTATTAATAAGGCTTACTAAGAACTGTTTCTACCACAGTTAAGTAATAGTTAAGGGTGAATGCGTTACAGGTGGTGATAGTATTTCTGATCCATACTTATAATCACGCCTGTAACCCTTGCGGGGTAGGCAGAGCATCAACGGATTACTTAATATCGTCTGTGAGGTTATCGCCTATTCTGTGAATTAAAATGCACCAAAACTTTTGAAGAAAATCAGCTGGTGAATTTTATGTTTTTTATCGCTCTCTTCCCGGTCCTGCGTGGAAAAATACAGATTTATACATTTTTTATCTTAATTTTGGTAAAAAGACATAATAATCCAGATATTCTGACCTTCAGTATTCGTCAATCATACCGTCGTCCGTCTTGTAGAATCACGGTGGCGCCACCTAGCTTAATTTAATTTAGCAACATATTCGATTTTCCCACGGGAATGATATGTTTTTCCGCTGAAGTAGCCTATGTCACTCTACAGCCACCGAACTATCCCCATACAAAAAATCATGCCATGCCGACGCTCTGTTGCGACGTGAAAGAAGGAAAACAAACAAACAAACAAACACACTTTCGCATTTATAATATTAGTATGGAAGTGTGGATATATTCTGCACTCTCTACAACATGATACTATTCTTAGTTTCGTGTGGAGACCAGATGACCTCGTTGAATTCTAATTGGCTCCTCACTAAAGAATTATATAATGCAATGACTGCCTTTATATTAGTGAAGTATTATTACTTATTTATTTAAGTAGGAAAAAAATGAAAATAAGAATGAAAGGAGTAAGTATGAAGCGAAGAGGAATGGAACAAGAAGATTTACTGCCCGACCCCAGGTAATGGGAAATGGTTTAGAGAATGATGATAAGTAACAGCTTGGAAACGACCACCCCATTCCCAGGGGTTATTATCAACCATGTATTCATTTACGTGGTCTACGTGCTGTTTTCGAGAGTCATTACGAATCGTCTCGCACGGAGACTCGACGACTTCCTGCCTCTCGAACAAGCAGGTTTCCGAAAAGGCTTCAGTACCATAGACAACATACATACCTTGCGGCAGATTTTACAGAAGACCGAAGAGTACAATTTGCTACTTTTCTTGGCGTATGTGGACTATGAGAAAGCCTTTGATTCCGTCGAAATTTAGGCGGAGCTACAGTCCCCTCAGTGATGTCAAGTTGACTGTCGGTATATCGAGGTGCTGAAGTGTTTGTACAGTACAGTATAGGGCTACGATGGCTATCCGAGTACAGAAACAGAGTTCGAAACCTATCCAACTGCAGAGCGGTGTAAGACAGGGTGACGTTATATCCCCGAAACCTTCACCGCTGCATTGGAAGACATTTTCAAGCTACTGAACTGGAAAAGATATAGTATTAACATCAATGGCGAATACATCACTCACCTTCGATTTGCCAACGATATAATCCTTATGGCAGAATCGCTGGAGGACCGAAGCACTATGCTCAATGACCTCAATGGTGTCTCCCATCAGATAGGTATTAAGATGAACGTGGAGAAAACATAGATCATGTCACACCTATGCCGGTAGTTGTTGGGAGCACTACGCTCGAAGTTGTTTACGAGTACGTTTACCTGTGACAAATAGTCAGACTAGGTAAGTCCAACTTCGACCGAGAGATCAATCGACGGGTTCAACTAGGCTGGGTAGCGTTCGGGAAATTACGTCAAATCTTCTCGTCAGGTATACCTCAAACACTGAAAACTAGATTGTACAACCAGTGCGTGTTGCAAGTGATGACTTACGGATCTGAGACGTGGTCTTTCACTGCTGGCCGAATGAGGACGTACAAGGTCGCTCAGCGAGCTATGGAGAGGGCTATGCTCGGAGTTTCTCTGCTTGATAGACTCAAAAATGAGGATATCCGCAGTAAAACCAGAATGACCGACATACCCCAACGTATTAGTAAGCTGAAATGGCAATAGGCCGGCCATATAGATCTAAGAACAGATAACCGGTGGGGAAGAAAGGTTCTCGAGTGGCAGCCTCGTACCGGTAGGCGTAGTGTAGGGCGACCCTTCGCTAGATGGAGTGACGACCTGGTAAGACATGCAGGAAGTCGATGTATGCAGGTGGCTCAGAACCGTGCTTTGTGGCATTACTTGGGGGAGGCCTATATTCAGCAGTGGACTTGTGAAGGGCTGTAATGAAGATAATGATGATGATTCATTTATATCATAATAACCCTTTTTATAAAGTTTTTTTTAATTAAATATTTAAACTTGGTAATAGAAAGACCTTGTATATTTTCTTTGACTTTGTTGTAATAGCGTATACATTGCCCCAAGAATGAATTCCAACTGATTCTTTGGAGTCAAGAAACTGGTATCACTAGCTTGTGTTTGTTCCTAGTGTTTACAGAGTGTATGACACTTTTTTTACTAAAATTACCTTTGTTTTTGTGAACATACATCAAATTTTCATAGATATACGTAGAGGCCAAAGTTAATATATTTATTTCTTTAAATTTTACTCTAAGAGACGCTCTTGGTTTAAGGTTGCAAATAGCTCTAATGGCCCTCTTCTGCAAAACGAAAATAGTTTCTAAATCAGCCGCATTCACCTATAGCAAAATCCCATATGAAATTTTGCTCTGGAAATAACCGAAATAAACTAATATAGCCATGCATGAGTTGCTATGGTCCATAGATATCTACATCTCTCTAATCAAAATACACATGCGTTGTCACACCTGAAGATTAAGATGGAATGCTTCGTTTTCAGTTAAAGGGGTCTTCGATTCTCTACACTTACCATTCAAAACACAGTAGCATTACGCTGCTATTTTACTCTGGTATTCTATGAGAGCGTTCACCTTCCCCGGTCTAGCAGACCTATTCGTGCTAACCATAACAAAGCTGCAGCGTGGCTCTACTACTTAACGTTTATTAGAAAACCCTGTAAAATAATGATGATGACACTGGTGAAATATATAGGTTTTGTTTACTTCAGCATTATTCTATCTACCTATTTAAAATCGAGTATGATCTCATTCATATCGTGGGTTCTTTAATTTAAAATAATAATTTATAATAATAATACTAATTTGAAATAAATTCAAAATATCTATTACAACCGAAGTTGAAAAGTGATTAGGTATGACCAATCATCCCTAATCATTTTTCAACACCACATGGTGTTTGGCGAAGATGGCGGCGATTAATGTTATTATGTCGGCTCTACACGCTGGCCAATACAGTGGCGAATGTAGTGGCGAAAATATTGGTCGAGAGTTGGTGATGGCGTCCACACGTTGGAAGGTTGTTCAGTTTACTTCGGTTCGGGCCAATGTGCGGACGAATTTATTTTATTTTAGACGACGGCTCCGTGGCGCAATGGCTTAGCAATGAGTGGCTGTGCCGAGGGCCGTGGGTTTAAATCCCGCACGGAACAAGTATTTGTATGTCCTACAAATAATTGTTCCGGGCCTGGATGTGTGTCCTTGTGCAATTTATGTTTGTAAGCTGCCTCCGCGATACAGGAGAAAATTCAACTGTGGGGGTAACGTTTTTATAAAATAATTATAAAAGAATAGTGGATATTAATGGGGCTGTAAATAAATATACGATATACGATTAACTTTTTTTATTCTTTACATGCATCATAAACTGGAATAAATACCATTATTAGAACTTAACTTAAGTTAAGTGAGTTATAATCGATTAGTCTATGTTTTAAAATTGGGTTTTAATTTTAAAGTTTAGCTAAACATTTACTTGCTTTTTTATCAGATATTTGATGTATTTAAAAAACACCTTATAATTTATTTGTTAATTTAATTATTTTTGAGAAAGACAATAACAATAGCCATAAACATAATTAACACTGACTTAATAATAGGTACTAATTATAACTTAGAACATAAATGAAGAGCTCATTACAAAGAAACTGGCTCAGGACTACGCTTTGCGGCAGTCTGTAGAGGAGGATGTTCAGTAGTTGACTTGTGAACAGCTGTAAAGGTGATGTTGATTCGGAAACTTGCACGATTAAATTATAAGAAATCGACGCTTTTTTATATAGGATAGGGTGACAAACGAGCACACAGTCCACTTAATATTAAGTGGTTACTGTGGCCCACACACATCTACTACACCTATCATCGATTACGAATCAAAATGCAGATGCGTTGTCACCCGTGAGGACTAAGATAAAATGCCTCGTTTCCTTTAAAAAGGGTCTCTGGTTCTCTACACTCACTATACGAAACACAGCATCATTAAGCTACTATTTATCGCTGATATTCTGCGAGAGCGTGGTCCTTCCCCGGTCGAGCCGACCCATTCGTGCTACAACTATATTTCTAATATAACTGCATGGTTCTACCACATATAAACGACCTGCTTCATTTTTTTTTTCATTTTAAAATTGTTCTCGTAATAATCTGATTGTAAATAAATATTCATTATTTTTTTTGATAAATAGTTTATGTTTAAAAATAATTAAATCGTGCTAATAAAATTTGAAATTGGCACTAAAAGGCTGGTAATTTGGGAATCCAAATCTATGTAAATAATTTGCTATAACTTGTCTTTAGTCCCTTTATTCATATTCCAATAGTTTTATTTTGATTAATAACTAATTTTATTATTTACCGAAGGCTGGTAATTGGGGAATCCACCCTACAAAGCGTGAATATAAAATTTAAATCAGATGCGTGTAATCACTCTGGGAGCTTGTAGCAAACTAAACGCGCGCCCAACGTGTGGACGCGGTGACTATACTCTGCCAACAAGTTTTTGATCTTTTGTAAAAAACCGACACCACACTGATCTCGCGCCAACTTGTGGGCCATCGTTCCAATACATACCAATGAAAACTAAACACTCGCTCTACACGTTGGCCAATGGTATTGGCCACTACATTCGCCAATGGTTGGCAAGCGTGTAGAGGCTCCGTAGTAGAATGTTTTTTTAATGTTCATTTTGTCATGCAGCTAGTCCGTGTTATAAAATTATTTGTAACAAATATAACAAAAAAATAGACTATTAATCATCGTGCATATCCGATGCTTTTATTACATAGGGCGATTCTGAACATTGTCCTTTGGCGACTTCCAGCATCTCCAACAAGCTATTTTTCAGAAAACATTTATAATAAGCTACATATGAGTACATTATTAATAGGAAAGTTGCAAAGAAGAGCACAACCTCTCCTACGTTTTCCGTGGGTGGATTAGATAGATACTTCTTAAGATGAACATGAACAAAACGGAGAATGTGTCTCACATCCTATGAAGTTAATTGGACCTTAGACTTTTAACCGGCATGATCCGGTTGATATGAACGGCACAATACAATACTTATTGATGTTTACCAAAGAAGGAATAATAATATATATTAATATAACAAAATTAACAAATATTGAATGAAAAATATCCCAAAAAAAAAAGAATTAACTAGAAGAAAAAGAAAGAATAACGGGTAGGTTGCACTATAAAAATAAAGAATAACAACTTATACACTAAAATACAACAAATTTAAGACCATCGCCAGTGCGAAACGTGCGTTTAGTTTAATCGACAAGGGTAAGTAGTATTAGGAGTTTTTCCCCAAGAATAGAGAAATATTATTAAATAAATGTAGGTAAGTGCACAGGACATTGAAGGGATAGGATTTCTTCAGATCTTAAGGAAAAAGTTCTTTTAGATACGGTGGACTCGACTTTTGGATACGGTGGACTTGACATACAGTAGAGAGTAGAATAAATGTGAGTATTCCGGTAATGAGATTTGGAGCCGTAGCGTTTTTATTCACCACTGAAAGAGTCTCACATCTTTCAGTTTGGTATAATATACTGAACTTTTTTTTATTCCAGAGTATATATAAAAAGAATTAAAAATAAATTATTTTTGTATATTTTATCAAAGAGAAACAGGCGAGGTAAACGTATGGAATTAAACCAACTCAGCCTTTTATGAGCGTGATTTTATAGGAAAAATCCAATTCCAATTGGTAAATAAAAATATCCTCCACTCATAGCAACGTTATAACCTGGTAGTGGCTTGTATCTTTTACGCACACGGCGCCTTTTTAATTTCACAAAGCAAACATTAATTTTCTTCGACGGAGCTCGCTTGCTAAGAAAGAATTTTCTTTTCGTTTAAAATAATAAAGAAGCTTTCAAAATAAATGAATTCCTTTGATTGTTGAATGTTTAATTATTTATAAAAACCTTCGAAAACATCATGATAATTCGAATAAGAATATTATTGTAGTGTATGTCTGAAATTAGTTATTCCCATTATTTTTATTATTTTTTGTAATCGTTAATGATTATAGAAAATTAACTTGGCTAATGCCAATGTTCTATATCAGGTAGTAAAATATACTACATAGTAAAACGCTGTAATGAAAGATCTTGAAGAGGTCAGTTATAATTCAAAATTGTAGTTAATTTCAAATTCATTGCTGGAGAGGACAAAATTATAGGTTTAATATTACCTATATAAACTTCGGGATGCCTCATTAGATCATTATTGCGCCTAATAGATATAGGTCGAGCAAGATCGGCACCCTGCGCTTGTGCACAAGACTACATTTCGTGGACATTACTTTCAATAACCTTATTTCCACATCGGTTGTTGGTTCTTTGCCATATTTCCAGCACATTGCCATTTTATCTTATTAAGCCGTCGGATTGTCTTCCCGCCCTACTCTACACTACGTCTACGCATAAAGCGACGTTATAGAATCTAAAAAGCTAACTTCGAGTATAGCTCTCACGAAATAAGAATTATGGAGAGTGCTATGTGAAAGATTACGTCCGATGTCGACAATTAGAGGAGAGCGGTTGTCATCACATGCGTCGGACATGTGGGTAGCTGGTGTAGACGGATTTTCGTTGAACTTTTGAAATATCATTGTTTTATTAGTAAACCATCTTTGCTATTATAATGACCTTTAATGTTTTATTATCTAAAGACCGTGTTTAAGGCAATCATGGATCAAATCAATTTATTAATTACACTTAATTTTAATAGGCTTATAATATTAAAAAAAAAATACACCTGTGGATTTTTTTCGGTTTCCGATCAAGAACATCATTCCTAAATGGTATAAAATTAAAAAAATGACGTTGGGGAAACTGAATTTTAATTTTTGCTTGGTATAATAAATAGACATAAGATATACTAATTTCAAGTTTTTATATAAAGAACATAATATAGTAGTTAAAGATGATAACTAACGCAATATCAGACTAAATTTGCTTATTTTTTTTAAATCGTTACTAAATTTGAAATAAGTATAGAATATATTATATTAATATAAAAATATGCCCGATTACAACAAGGACTACCACATACCAGACAATCGCAACACGGCGTCAGTCTAGTCATCCTATATTACGGTCGGTATAACATTACAGCGCTTTCTAAGCAATTCAATTATTTTTTTACGATCAGGTGAAATGAAATGACCGTCGGGTAAAATGGGACTATGTCTTGTATAATCTTTGGCTATCTTAGATAGCGTGAGGTCGTACTATATCTAATACTAATATAAATTCGTAATAAACCACTTTGTATAAATTTGTAATGGCTTAAGTTACCGCAGCCTATACTTAATAGGAGCTAATAACTACTAAGTCCGATCACTCTTCATGTATGTCTTCTCAATACTCTGATGACGTACCATCATCTGTTATAACGACTCAATTTCGGACCTAAAATTAATAGCTTTGCTATTTCGTACATTGATAATAAATAATCGAACCCACTTTAAGTTGGCGTCAAATCAAATTAACAAAACCTACACTAAGTCGCATCACAGCAGTTTTCGTTCATTAAATTTGTAACATGATTTCAGTTTTTGAACTGAAGTCAATTGCTTCGGCGTCAAAATAAGTAGTTCAATAAAAGCTACTATTTTTTACATGTGCGTAACTATATTGTTTTGGATTATAATTATTGTTTAATATGTTTCAGTATTGCCGTGTAGTGGCGGTTAAGAATATCCACTACCCCATATCTTCCCGTGGGTGTCGTAAAAGGCGACAGAGGGAAACAGGCAGGAGATGGGCAGCAGCATCTTCCTGAATACAGCAACTGTACGACAAAAAAAAATATTGCCATAGTTGCCACGCTTGGCAAGCGGTTGCCAACCCGCTCGCCAAGCGTGGCAACAATGGCAATATACCCCCCATGAACAATTACACAAATAGACGGCCCCCAGTCTCGGCGGCCCCGCTATTCCTGGCTACGGTGGCGACCATGGTAACGGCGGGGCAGGGGGTGCTAAGAATCTCCGGTGGAGGTTCGGTTGCCACCTAAAACTTCTCGACCTGGCAATATACAACGCACGCGCCCTGAGGACTGACGAGAAGGTCCTGGAGCTGGAATAAGAGATAGACAAGTTGCACTGGATTATGATAGGATTATCTGAGGTCCGAAGAGAGAGGGTGAGGACACGTTGATTCTCGAATCCGGCAACTTGTTCTATCACCGGGAGGGCGACCATCTGTCCCAAGGAGGTGTCGGATTTATCGTCCACAAGTCTCTCGTCAACAACGTTGTAAAGATTGGGAGTGTGTCGACGAGGGTCGCGTACCTGATACTCAGAATCACCAAACGGTATTCGCTGAAGGTCATACAGGTTTACGCACCAACCTCGGCACATTCCGATGAGGAGGTGGAGGAAATGTATTAGGATATTTCCAAAGCCATGCATTCCTCCAAAACCCACTACACGGTGTTGATGGGAGACTTCAACGCAAAACTAGGCACAAGAGAAAGCGGTGAGCTGAAGTTAGGGAAATTTGGAGTAGGGCAACGGAACCGAAGGGGCCAGCAGCTGGCCGACTTTATGGAGAAAGAGGGACTCTTTATGATGAACTCTTTCTTCCAGAAGCGGCCCCACAGGGAGTGGACCTGGTCGAGCCCCGACGGTTCGACAAAAAACGAGATTGACTTCATTATGACGACCAGGCGCCAACTGTTCAGTGATGTCTCAGTGATCGCAAGGGTGAAAACTGGCAGCGATCACCGAATGGTTAGAGGCACACTGAACCTAAAGGTTAAGTTGGAGAGGTCTCGTCTAATGAAGTCAACGCTCCGTCCCCCTCGTGCTCTAAGCCAAAATCCCGAAAACATTCAGCTCGAGTTACACAACCGCTTTCAGTGCCTACAAGATTGCAATGCAGTGGACGATATGAATGACAAGCTCGTGGAAACTGTTTATGCGGTCGGAGCTAAGTTCTGCAAGACCCGCCGCAGAAGAATACAAAAACTCTCCGATCACACTCTTAATCTCATGGCTGTTAGACGGGAGATGAGGCTGCAATCGTCAACAGATTTGACAGCATACAGGCAACTGAACAGACAGATCTCCAAATGCATGCGGCGAGACTTACGCAACTTTAATACTGCTCGTATTAAAGAAGCGATCGAGCGGAACCAGGGCTCCAAAGTCTTTGCCAGAGATCTGCCTGACCGTAAGAGCCAACTGTCAAGGCTGAAGACTGAGTGTGGCAGCATCGTTTCCGGACACCTGAGATTTTGAGTGAGATTGAGAGGTTCTATGGGCAGCTGTACACATCATCGTTGGAGCCACATGCAAGTGTGAGTAACGATCCAAGAGCAAGTCTTATCCGACACTATTCCGATGGTATCCCGGACGTCAGTCTAAGCGAGATTAGAATGGCTCTCCAGCACCTTAAAAACGGCAGGGCCCCAGGCGAGGATGGAATTACAGCGGAGCTTCTGAAAGCGGGTGGAACACCGGTACTTGAAGTCCTTCAGAAGCTCTTCTATTCCGTCCTCCATGGTGGCACTACTCCAGAGGCGTGGAGCAGAAGTGCGGTGGTCTTGTTATTTAAGAAAAGCGACAACGCTCTCTTGAAGAACTACAGACCGATTTCCCTTCTGAGCCGCGTCTACGTGCTGTTTTCGAGAGTCATTACGAATCGTCTCGTACGCAGACTCGACGACTTCCAGCCTCCCGAACAAGCCGGTTTCCGAAAAGGCTTCAGTACCATAGACCACATACATACCCTGCGGCAGATTGTACAGAAGATTGAAGAGTACAATTTGCCACTTTGCCTGGCGTATGTGGACTATGAGAAAGCCTTTGATTCCGTCGAAATTTGGGCGGTGCTGCAGTCCCTTCAGCGATGCCAAGTTGACTGTCGGTATATCGAAGTGCTGAAGTGTTTGTACAGTAGGGCTACGATGGCTATCCGAGTACAGAACCAGAGCTCGAAACCTATCCAACTGCAGAGAGGTGTAAGACAGGGTGACGTTATATCCCCGAAACTCTTCACCGCTGCTTTGGAAGACGTTTTCAAGCTACTGGACTGGAAAGGATACGGTATTAACATATATGGCGAGTACATCACTCACCTTCGATTTGCCGACGATATAGTCCTTACGGTAGAATCGCTGGAGGACTTAAGCACTATGCTCAATGATCTCAATAGTGCCTCCCAACGGATAGGTCTTAAGATGAACATGGACAAAACAAAGATCATGTTTAATGTCCATGTCACACCTATGTCGGTAGTTGTTGGGAGCACTATGCTCGAAGTTGTTGATGAGTACGTTTACCTGGGACAAATAGTCCGACTAGGTAAGTCCAACTTCGACCGAGAGGTCAATCGACGGATTCAACTCAGCTGGGCAGCGTTCGGGAAATTACGACACATCTTCTCGTCAGGTATACCTCAATCTCTGAAAACTAAAGTGTACAGCCAGTGCGTGTTGCCAGTGATGACTTACGGATCTGAGACGTGGTCCTTCACTGCTGGCCGTATGAGGACGTACAAGGTCGCTCAGCAAGCTATGGAGAGGGCTATGCTCGGAGTTTCTCTGCGTGATAGACTCAGAAATGAGGATATCTGCAGTAAAACCAGAGTGACCGACATAGCCCAATGGATTAGTAAGCTGAAGTGGCAATGGGCTGGCCATATAGCTTGAAGAACCGATAACCGATGGGGAAGAAAGGTTCTCGAGTGGCAGCCTCGTACCGGTAGGCGTAGTGTAGGGCGACTCCCCACTAGATGGAGTAACGACCTTGTAAATTATGCAGGAAGTTGATGGATGCAGATAGCTCAGGACCGTGCTTTGTGGCATTACTTGGGGGAGGCCTATGTTCAGCAGTGGACTTGTGAAGGGCTGTGATGATGATTATGATGATGATGTTTCAGTAAAAATTTAAATATTTAGACGTGATACGTGTTCGGTAATAACGGTTTGATATTTAAATGCCCATAAAATCCTACCACCCCGTGATGCCCATAACACTGGCGGGTGTCCTCGCTAAATGATTATGTTTGTCTGTGCTAGTAATTATAGAGTAATATGATGATGAGGCATATATGAGTATACCTTGGTTAAATACGTACCGCAATACATCCACCACAGCACAGAAATCGTATTAATAAGACAATAGAAGTAGCATAGACGCGTGACCTTGTCATCGCTATGATGTATTAGCGAAAATTATCAACCATTATGTGATTTAGTTGCGCAGGGAAAATCGTACATAAATTTACGTTATTATAATTGTGAACTGCAGCATAATCAGTAGTAAAAACTCATCAAGTACGTGTAATCTAACAAATAAAGGCATAAAATTTCATCGGTAAGATGATTATTTATTTATTATCATTGTTTTGACTAATTTACATCTAGATGAATACTTTACAATGATACCTTTGTAAACTTTCGTTTATTACTTTTAGTGTTGTACACTTACCATTGCTTCTTTTGTTCTACCGTAATACGCGATACCCGCGACGTTAACAAACTCGCCAAGCAATGTAATGTGAAACATCAGATATCATTGTGCATTGTGTATGTTTATAATACGGCTGTAGATATCGGTCGCTTAGTGCGTATGTATTAAAATGTGGCTACATCAGTTTTGGAAGTAATTGAGCGCTAATTCATTTCTATTGATAAAGGTATTAAGTTACTTTGCAACCATCCGATCAATAAAATAAAATGATGTGTCTTACCTATTTTGAAGAGCAACTCCCACCCTCCCTCGATTGCATGCACTAATCCTGTCACCACTAATCCCAGCAGCACTACTCCCAACACCGTTCGTGTTAGATAGAGTCACACACTCGTGCAATATAATCTTATCCTATGCAGATGGGTAGTCTCTGTCGAGTCCAACTGTCGAGACCAAAATTCGGTCTGGAGGACATACTATGATCTTAAAGTAATTAGAGGTGAGGTATCATTTGCAGATGACATCTTCTACCACATACAGTGTTTTCTTTGCTTTTTTTCATTATTAATTTTTAACTCATTATACAACCTGTGGAAACTTAAAAAAACCTTTTTCTATTAAATTTTGCTCACAAGATTTAGGTTGTAATTAACTGGTATCCGTTATAATTTTATCATGGTGGTTTATTTGTTTTTGTTAAACATGCCGAATTATTTGCTAGATTGGTTTCTGAAAAAACATTGGTGGACCCTGCAAGCCATCCCTGAAAATTTACGCTAATTTCAAATGCAAAGCGATCCAAATTTCATCAAATTATGTGGCAAAATCTCGAAGTAATGTTAAAAAAACTTTTTTCAAATTCTTTCTCCTTCGGTATCTCACGAACGAATGAATCGATTTTTATTTTTAACCAAAAATCAGTTCATATTATCAGATCAAGAGGTTCAAAAGCTATGAAAGGTTTACATACTTGTAGTGTATAGACAATCGTCTAATGAGCCCTCGCTACTAGTGTATAAATACCCCCCGCTTTGGGAATATCGGGCGATTGAATTGTAACCAGCGAGCAGACAACATCTTTGTTAATACCTATAACCGTTAGATGTGTACCGTGTAAAGTGAAGTGTGTCAGTGACATTGTGTAATTGTACAATGTACACGGTATCACTTATGATACCGTGTACATTGTGCAAATTAAAGCAGCGTATTGTATATTGGCGACGAGGAAAAATACTGTAAGTAATTACAAATGTTTTTATATAAACTGGAAAAATTTTACGTAAGGATTTGTTGTATTCTCTTTTAAAAGATAGATTAGAATGCGGAGCCTAAAGTTGGGGACAACTAGCAATAGCAGTTTGATTGTTTATGCCGTGATTTATCTTTGTTAAAATCAAATGGACAGCCCAATGAGATGGTCCAGGAGCATGGACACTTATTGGTGATGGTCCAAGATTTACTAAAGCAAAGGTCCAGTCATCGAAATGCTTTAGGTCCCAGAAGACGGTTTAAATTATTAAAGGCTGAGTTGTCGTGATTTATCCTTCTTAAAATCAAATGGACACCGCAATGAGATGGTCCAGGAGCATGGACACTTATTGGTGACGGTTCATGTTTTACTAAAGCGAAGGTCTAGTCATGGACATGCTTTAGGTGCCAGAAAATGGTTTAAATTATCAAAGGCTAAGATGTCGTGAGAATTTAATTGCGTGACGGTCTAATAATAGACACACGTAATTAAAAGATATATTGGTCACTGTTTTAGTTGTCATGCTGCGTGCATTCGAAATGTGCCGCGTTTTATTAAAAAAGGTAACAAAAATATTGGTTATCTGCTTGTGTATTTCCTTTCTTGCAGATAAAAAAAAATCATCACTACCCCCTCTAGAATCATTTGATTGTGATGGGGATTCTCGTGATGTTGGCGCAAAATGGGAGAAGTAGAAGCGAGGATTAGACATTTATCTAGAAGCTGCAAATATTGAACTACCCGCAAAAAAGAGCTACATTATTACACATGGGGGGCCTTAGTCTCCAAGAAATATACTATAATATACCAGGAGCTCATGTTAGCAGTACAGATGATCCAACGAAGGATATTCATGTTATAGCTATTGAAAAGTTAGACGAGTACTTTGCTCCAAAACAAAGCAAAGTATACGAGAGACACTTATTTCGGCTAATGAAACAGGAATCTGGAGAAAAATTTGAGAAATTTTCAATTAGACTAAGAAAACTGGCTGATAAATGTGGTTTTGCAAATAAGGACGAAAGCATTATCGATCAAATTACAGAAAAGTGTTACTCGGGTGAGCTTCGTAAAATTTTTTTAAAAGGAGGTGACAAAATGACATTAGAGGATATCATAATAGAAGCAAATACTTTAGAAAGTGTGAATAGACAGATGGATAAATTTACTCACAACTCCGCCTGTAATAGTAGTACCGTAAATAAAATTGACAACAGAATAAAGATGTTTAACAAATCGTGTACTAGATGTGGGAGCTTTAAGCATTTGCCTCAATCAATAGAATGTCCCGCAAGGAAAACTAAATGCCATAAATGTGTTATAACGGGACCCTTTCGGAAGTAATGTTTGACGGGAAGGCCACCTAAAAGACAATTTTCAAGTTCAAAAGACCCTACCGCCACAAAAAAATCAAGGAGGGAGGAAAAGGAAGAAATCGACTATGTTTTTCATATAGATGACGACACTTATATTAATTGTTGGGTAGGTGATGTCAAGACGTCATTATTGATCGACTCCAGATGTAAATGTAATTTGTTAACCGATGTCACGTGGATAAAACTAAAGAGGAATAAAATAAATGTTTTTGACATTGATAGATCACCGGATAAAACATTTTATGCCTATGGTAGCACTAAGCCACTAACTATTTTAGGATCGTTTAAAACTCATTTCCAAGTCAATGACAAAATTAAGGTTGCTGTTTTCTATGTGACAAAAAAACGGCACTAAAGATATCTTGGGGAAAATAACGTCCTTAGCATTGGGCTTTCTGCAATTAGGTGTTAGTGTAAACGCTGTCGAGTCCACATCACATAAAAATATAGCAGCATTTTCAAAATTGAAAGAAGTTGTTATCCAGATACCTATTGATGAAAAAATAACGCCAGTAAGTTAGCCTTACACGAGAATACCTATACCCCTAGAAACAAAAGTTAATAAAAAAAATTCAAAAATTATCGGAGCTCGATATTATCGAAGAAGTATCTAAGCCGTCAAAATGGGATTCACCTATTGTGCCTGTTTTAAAAGACAATGGGGATATTAGGATCTGTATCGATATGCGAAGAGCTAACGCAGCAATAATTCGCGAAAATCATCCACTACCAATAATGAACCAGCTACTACCACATTTTAAAGTTGCGAAATTATTTTCTCGCCTCGACATTAAAAACGCTTTCCACCGGATCCAAATCAAAATCCATCCGGATACCCGATACATCACTACATTAATAACTAACAAAGGGTTATTTAGATTCAAGAGACTTATGTTTGGTATTTCCCGTGCCCTAGAAATGTTTCAAAAAATCATGAAGCGTCCCCGTAGCCGTATCGCTCAAAGATATTGAACAATTTTCCAAGCAGAATTCCGAAATCGCTAAAGTAAGGCAACGCAAAGTATTTCAATCGGAGCTTTGTTTCCAAAATAATATTTTACTTCATGGTACAAAAATTGTTATTCCAGAAAAATTAAGACAGAAAGTATTGCAAGCCACTCACGAGGTTCACCCTGGTATTGTTTGTATGAAACATAGATTACGGACAAAAGTATGGCGGCCTTAAATTGACAAAGATGCAGAAACAATCGTAAGAAACTGTAAAAGTTGCACATAGTAGTATCTACACCAAATCCACCTAATCAAATGAAGCGTCGTGAACTACCAGTCGAACCATCAAAGAACCATCATGTAGCTATCGATTGAATGGGACCTTTACCCTCTGGAGATTTCCTGTTAGTTTTCGTTGATTATTACAGTCGTTATAAGGAAGTAAAAGTGACAAAAAGTGTACCTTCACATGATATTATTAGGTTATTGAAAGAGATATTTTCACGGCTTGGTAATCCAGTTACCATCACCGCAGATAATGGCAGGCAATTTGTTAGTCAAGAGTTTAAAAATTACCTGCAGGAATGTGGTATAACTATTCACAACACAATACCATATTGGTCCCAACAGAATTGAGAGGTGGAAAGACAAAACCGAAGTATCCCAAAACGTTTAAAAATCAGTCAGGTTGAAAGAAAAAATTGGAAAGAAGATTTATCTTACTATCTGATGATGTACAATAGCACAGTCAACTCAGTAATTGGTAAAACTCCATCCGAACTATTCTACAAACGACAATTTCGGGATAAAATTCCATCATACATAGATATTGAAAATAAACAAGTAGATTCAGAAGTTAGAGACAGAGACGAGTTGCAAAAAGAAGCAGAAGAAACTTAGTGACCGCAAACGAAAGGCAAAAGGCCACAACATAAATGAAGGCGATAAGGTAGTTGTAAAAAATTTCGCCAAAGAAAATAAGCTTACATCAAGCTTTTCTCCAGCCATACTTACTGTTGTAAAAACTACTAACACTGGAGACGTAGTGATTCACAATAATGATACAAATGAACAGTATCGATGAAATGTAGTTCACTTAAAAAAATTGAAGGAGAGTGGAGAGTAGTTAATGATGAATAAAAAGAAAGTTTACCCAATTTCAATCAATAGTTCTACTAGTACCACGTGTATATTATGTTGACATATGGAGAAAAGGATGGCATGTTCCTTCTTTCGCTCTATTTTAATATGACAAACTTTTTTTTTCAAAATTGTTTTATAATTCATCATTTCGAAATATTATTAGTTAAAATTATTAGGTGGACTGTGGAACTCTATCAAATGTGACAATACGGGCACTTGGCCGACTTTAATATCATTTTGCTTCGTCAAATGTGACTACAATACTGCTCTCCAAAACTGATTGTATAAAAGCCGAATTGTCGTTCAAACCCTTCGTAATTCGTCCCTCAAATACAACATCGATTCAACATCACACCTGTGATTAATGGAAACAAAAAAATGAAATAAGAATTTTGGCACCAGGACTCTATGTTATAATATCGTGATAGGTGTAAATATTTACTTAAAAATTAAAATAAATCTTTCTAAATCAGACCTATCTAGGCCGAATGTTTACTTTTAAACCAAAATTTTCACATTCATTACATTTTTAAAAACATCCTACATGTTCATTTTAGTTGTATAAAAAAACTTTTAGGTAACTACGAGTATTTTATACTGCTCGCCTACACGTATGAACTCGGTTGCGCATGGTAAAGCTAGTAAAACGTTGGCACCATAGGTCCAATTTCCACATGAATCGTGGTTTTATTACCTATAAACATTAAACATTTCAGGTATTGATGCTAGTATATCTACAATCTATATATGCAAAATCTCTTAAAATCTAATAGAATATTCTTGTGCCAGGTTTAATATCAAAAGCTTAAACAAAAATTAAGACTACTATTATATTTACAGTGATGACATGTAGATCTCCATCAATTGCAGAATGTTCAATAATAATAATAATTATTATTATTATTGAACCCAAACATACTTTAAATAAAAACAAAAACTTATAAATATCATTGACAAGACTTAATCTAACTCAATACTATATTAAGGTATCTTTAGCAACCATGCTAGGTCACAGACCTGTGTTACAGCTGCTGAGTCCTCTCCATTAAATACATACTAAAAAGTAACCGTAATAGTATAACAAAAGCATAAAAACAGTTTTACCGCAATCAAGAAATGAATTAAAGTAGGTAGAAGTAAAATAATTAGCTATGTACTAATCCGACAAATGGCTCAATAATATTATAGCTAAATATTTAGTTGTATGGTACACGAGTAAGGCATGAGAAATATTCTATAAATGTGTCACACACCTATATTAATATTTAGAGAAAGAACTTATTCTATATTCCACATAAAGATAATTGAAACGTAGTGAGTAGTGACTCAGTTAATATTACATTTTCAAAAAACTATAAAATATAATATGTAAAATATTTATTTAATATTGGAGATATGTTAATCCTAACCAAAATTACAAGTTTAGAACTAAGTGTAAAATTAATACGCAGATGCCAGTGTGTGGTATATGAGTGTGTGTTTGTGAGTGTGTAATTACGTGTATGTATCAATGTTACTGAGCAAGTTATGGAGGGCGTAATTCTCGATGCTTTTTAGCATGATAAAATTTCAAATAAGGATATTCACAGTAGAACCAGATTTACTATCTTGACCGAACGAATAAGTAAGTTGAAGTAGCAATGTGCCAGTCATAAAACTCGAAGAACCGGCAATCGGCGAGGAAGAAAGTTTCTTTAGTGGTAGCCTCGTGCTGGTAAGCAGAGTATAGAGGTAGAGGGGCTTGCCGCTAGATATATTGTGAAACTGGTGTATGCAGGAAGTCACTGGATACAGGTTACTCGGGACCATTTTTGTGACATCTCTTCGAAGAGGCCTATGTTCATCAAAGGACTTTTATAGGTCTGTAAATGAATGATTATTTCATTTACAGGCATATAAAAGTCAGTATCAGCTACGCAGTGAATTAAATGATGTTAAATCCTAATATCCACCAAGCCAGAAGCAATCTAGAGCTAGAGGTGATCCTTTCTCAAATCTGTTAGCTTTACCTTAATCGGTTAAGCGGTTCAGAAGTTACACGATCAACTAACAGACACATCCACGGATTTTATTTATTTATTTCTATATATTACTCGTATATAAATAAAATTGAAGTATATGTCTGTAATATTGAAATAACTAGCTTCTATAAAGCTTAGTGGGCTAAGGTATAAATAATTACATAAATTTTTGTCAGTTTGTCGGTATGTCTGTTTAGGCTAATTTGCGGAATGGCTGAATTGATTGTGATGGAACTTTACAAATAGAGATCAACGCAAGGAGGATTATAAAATATTTGAAAGTCTAATTGACGATCGCAATAAGTTTTATAAATTCTATAAACGAATAATAGCTTATGCTATCATCGCGTATGCTATTATATTATTATAAAAACGAATGTTCTCACTTCTCTTACCAAGAGTAGAGTCTTGCTTCAATTTTACATGATTCCAATTTAACACGGTCCTAATGCAGCTCTCTCGTTTTTTCGATAATGATAGCGATAATTTGGGAAATAAAAAACGTATTTTGGAAATGTTGTGAGTGAGATTAAGAAATAAATTATACGGTGCTTTGGAAAAATAGAAAGAATGATTGAGGAAATAGTGACTAAGTAAAGTTATGCTGTAGAAGTGAGTGGCAGAGTCGGCAAGCTACGACCAAGGGAGAAGTTTATAAACGAAACCGACTATATGTCGAAGATAGGTCAAATTTCTATTACCACCAAAAAGTATGTTATACATGCTCATCTAATAAAACGAGCATGTATGCGTAGAAATAAGGATGGCAGGTTGGGTTAAATTCCATAAATTAAGAGTATAACTTCCTAGTTTCACAGAAAAGTTCTTTCTGTGCAAATTTTTCAACCCCTCTTAGCTTGTTACAAAAGTGTGCTTCATGCCGGCAGAGCTCTCAGACATAAGTGGTCCATTGTTCTTTGGAATAATATGAACCGCCATTTTATGTGACGTTATGTTGCAACTCGGTTTTCTGTCTGTAAAATTAATTTTAACATTTTCTCGTCATAGAAATTGTATCAGTAAATAATTTTTTCAATAAATTTTGCAGAAAAATTATTCATGTTCAAATTGAAGTATCGTTTATCTTTTATTTATTTTATTATAAGGCTTTGAAGTAAATTGGGGTAAAAAGTCAAAGAAAATTACAGTTTATTATAAAGAAGTAAGGGTGACAAACGAACACACGGTCTACCTGATGGTAAGTATATGCTGTGGCTCATAGACAACTACATCTATCCTCAATTACGAGTTAAAATTCAACTGCATAATCATTTTAGAGGACTGATATACAATACATAATTCATATATTGATATAAATTGCATAAACGCTGCTTCAGTCGCAAGTTATTAGGGAAAGAAACCTATACACATAAATATTTTTAAAGTATAAGCTTCATACGCACCTGGCGTATCACTATGGACCTAAAAACGTAAAGTCCCGTCGAAATTATCAGGTTCAAATATCGGGCAAAATCATCACGATTATAACATACTTCTTGCACTGTCCTTAAATAATAACACAATTAGGGGACTCTCTTAAATTTCACACAAGCATACAATCTTACACTCACACACACAACACACACACACACACACACACACACACACACACACACACACACAATAACAGACACACAACACAATACACATTCAAAAAACATACACACACACACACATACGCGCGCGCACGCGCTCACACACACGCAACCCACACACACACACACACACACATACACACACACACACAGTTCGTCGACAGCTCGTGGGTTCGATCCCACCCGGCGTTGGCGATACAAGACCATATATGGTAATATCGTAAGGCAGTGGATGCGGGCCGGCTGTGTTAGAGCACCGCCTCTTTGATCAGTCGATCAGTCGCTTACGTATTTCGACGCGGAGAGATTGACACTTGCAGACGCTTTTAAAACTATTTACGTGTGCCTATCTTTGTTAATTTATTATCTTAAGTTTCTCTCTATTTACTGTTCTTCTTCCTTGTTGTCAAAACATGCATTGCGTTCTCCTCCTTCTATATCATTATTTCGGTGTGACTACATTTGTGTGAATATTAAATCGCGAGTGTTATTACAGGACTATCTTTTATTTGTACACTTCCTTCTGTCTATACACAACTTGCAGATACATCACTCCTCTACAACACCGATTCAAGAATAATTTAACCTCTCAACTCCCTAGCGGTCTCATGAGACCGCGGCCATATTCTGTCAAATCCCAAGCGGTCTATGAAGTCGCACCCACCCACAGCACCCATAAAAACTTATTTAAAGAGACTACTTTTCTAAGTAGGAGTTTGGCATTATAATATAATCAAAATATAATAATCTATCCTCTAGTGCAATAAAAAAAAACTGTTATTCTATGAATATTTGTTTATAATCTACGTTCATTTCATACGCCACTTTCACGTGAATGTCATTGTATTGATTTTTTGGATTTTCTAATTTTATTAGTGCTTTAGTACAGTATTTTATTATAAAGTTGTAATGAAAGTTCTCGTGTAAATATAATTTATCTTTATACGTAAATAATTTCGAGTAATATATATATATATATATATATATATATATATATATATATATATATATATATATTTAATAATAATAATAAACATTTATTTCTCCCACTTTTTACATAGTTACAATAGTTTCATAAATAGTTAAAGAGTTTTTGAGTAGTTGTGGAGACAGGAGCCCAAACTAGGTTACCCTGTGGTATGGGTCTCCTGGCTCCCCCTCTTGGCTTTATTACATACTTTTCGATGATACTGTTCTTAGACATGAAGTAAGCGTTGCATGTGGAGATCGGATATGAGATTTCCAAAGTGTAATTTACAATAAAGTCATATAGAATAAATATAATATGCAATATGTTTTAAATGATAATAATAAAAGTATATAATCAAAATTTTATATAAATATATATATATATATATACACATATATAAATACATACAAATATATACACATACATACATACAAATATACGTGTGTGTGTGTGTGTGTGTGTGTGTGTGTGTGAGTGTGTGTGTGAGTGTGTGTGTGTTTGTGTGTGTGTGTGTGTGTGTGTTTCTCACTATTCCGCTTTTACAGTAAATTCTCTGTTTCTTCGTAATCTAGTTTCATAAGCCAATCTGTTAATTTTTTATTACATTTATATTTTGTTAGTTGAAAAATTGAATGTTTTTTATTAACCTTATTATATAACCTGCCTATTCTGTACCCATAAAACTTTTGGGCGAAAGTAGATTTTGCTTGTATCGTTTCACATACCTCATAATTTCTTCTCCTAGTTTGTAGTAAATTGGGTATATACAGAGTGCAAGTGTGTTTTTTTAAAATTGAATACAATATGTATAATTTCGTATATCGTACTGTAAGCACGTTAGCTTCATTGAATAAACTGGTTGTTGAGAAAAATTTTGGTTTATAAAGTGCAACTTTTAAAATCATTCGTTGAGCTCTTTCCAATTCAAGCATGTGTGTCTTATTGGATCCTCCCCAAACAGTAATACCGTAGGTTAATATAGATTGGCACAAGGATATATAAACAGTTTTTAGCAATATCCAGTTTGTGACATGTCTTAAGTTTTTAAAAATGTACGTTAGTTTTCCGACTCTTTGGGTTAAATTTCTTATGTGTGCTTTGAACTTAAGATTGTTATCTATTGTTATTCCTAAATATTTGATTTCTTGTGTATTTATTATATTATAGCAGTTGCAGTTTGAACTAGGAAATTGAAAACATGAATGAGCTATAATTTTATAATTGCTAATATATTTTGGTAATTTTCGGATAGAAAACGTAATATATTTGGTTTTATCAACATTAAGTGAAAGTGAATTTATGGCTAGCCACTGACAAACGGTATTAAAACCTTCTTGTGCAATGTTAAAAACTTCTTCTCATGAATCCCCATAAAAAGTTAGTGTAGTATCATCGGCATAAGATATTATTTTACAATTTTTTATATTTAAGTCACAAAGTTCATTAATGTAGCATAAAAATAGCGTTGGACCAAGTATACTGCCTTGTGGGATGCCGTAACTAATGGGTTGTTCATCGCTTACTATGTTACCTATCCGAACGCTCTGTGTTCGATTATGTAAATAATCCATAAGTAGTTGTAACTGTTTGTCCCTTATGCCCATCATTTCTAGTTTTTCAGAAAACTTAGCGAAAGAAACTGTATCAAACGCTTTTTGAAGGTCAATAAAAATGGTTAGGCATTTTTTTTTACTATCCAATTTCTCAACAATAAAACTAGTTAAGGCGTGTACAGCATCAGTTTTTGACTTTCCCTTTCTAAAACCGAATTGAGCTTTTGAAATTATATCATTTGCATCCAGATATTTGATAAGCCTACAGTTAATAATCTTTTCAAAGATTTTAGAGAGGGAAGGTAATATTGAAATAGGACGATAATTTGAGATACAGCCTCTTTCGCCAGTTTTAAATATGGGAATGACTATAGACTTTTTTAGTGAGGGAGGAAAGATGCCTTTTGATATACATACATTAAAGATATGTATAAGGGGAGGTACCATTATATCTTTGAGAAGTTTTAATACTCTAACAGAGATCCCATCCCATCCTGCACCGCTGTCTGATTTAAGGCTTAAAATGTACCTTTCGATTTCCTCTTCACTAGTGTTTAGGAGAACAAACGAGTTACACCTTGATGTTCTTCTATTTATATTTTGAGGAAGTAATGGAATATTTAGAGGAATTTTACTGGCTAATTCAGCACCTATTTTGCAAAACATTCATTGGCCGCGTTTACAGATTTAAGAGGACTTATATTAGCTTTAAGAAGTTCCAGCGGTAAATTTTTACGATGGTCTAGATCATTAATTCTTTTTATAGCTTTCCAAATGTTTTTGTTATCATTACCTGATATTTTTAATTCGTTGCTTTCATAATTTCTTTTACATTTTTTCAGAATGTTATTGCAATAGTTTCTATACCTTAAGTACGTGATTCTGAGTGTCTCATTATGGGGGTCTTTTTTTTAGTTTGAAGTGCATTCTGTCTCTTGTTCTTATGCACCTCAGTAATCCTATTGTTATCCATGGTTTTAATGTTATTTTGCTCCTAGGTAATTTTATGTTAATAGAATTTTTTAAAATTAATTTTTGTAAGCTTTCAATAATAAAGTTAATGGATTGACTTGGATTCACATCATTGTTAAATATTATATTGAAATCAAACTTTTTGGAGCTTTCAAATAAAGTCTCATAATTTATTTTTTGTTTAAGTTTTATTTTCGATTGCATCCAGCATTTTTTTGTTTTTAAACAGAAGAACACAGGTTCATGGTCTGTAATGGCAGATTGTAAAATAAAAGTATATGAACTTACTGAACTATTACCTCTAGTAGGTGTGTAATAAGCAGGGGTCAAACCCAGGAAAGATAAAGTTTCGAGATAGCTGGATGTTTTTTGGTTTAAATCTGCAATATTAATATTTATATCCCCTATAACGATGATATTTTTGTATTCAGTGTGTTTTACAAGTATATTATGCAGAGAGTGAATAAAATTGTCAATGTTATGAAAACTGAGGGGTTTGTAAATGGCAATTATGACAGTATCTTTATTTATTTTTAAAAGTAGACAATTTGCCTCTAAAATGTTTGGCTCTTCAATTTTAAAGACAAGATCATTATTAATCAAAACGACTACACCGTCGATTTTATTGTAGTTAGAAGTAGTACTAAAGGTAGAATACCCCGGCAAATAAAGTAAATTAGTGACATGTGGGAACCAGCATTCAGAGAGAATTATAATATCACAAGTTAATTCTATTCTTCTCAATAAAACATTAAAATTATTATAATTTTTGTTTATACTCCTAATGTTTTGTTGTAAAATTTTTAAGTATAAATTAGGGTGTAGTATAACATTTTTGCAATGTTCAGGTTCGCATACTTCAAGTTTCGTTATTTCATAGTCATCTATAGTATTAATAACATTTAAGTCTTCCATCGATCACAGTAAATAAAATTAGGCTACTGATAAAAGGTTTCACAAATAAGTTTTTTAATATTTTATAAAATACCATTTTTAGTTTTATATATGAAGAGTTTTCATGTCCTTTTTTATGTGTACGTAAATACGTCTTTATTATTTTAGTAATTGTTGAAATTTGATGAAGTCTTAGAAAGTTGGTTACATTAATAGTTGTGATTACAATACTTAAGAAAAGTATGTTTTGAGATTGTGTACGTGTAGGTACATAGAAAATACATTTTTTTAACGTTTTAGTAAGATTGAATGTGTATAACAGCATTTTTTAGTCTATTGAATGAATTATAGTGTATAGTAAGTAAAGTAAATAAATAAATTATATACAAAAAATATAATTGTGTATGAGATACCTATGATACAATTTCTTATCTTGTATTTATGTTCTTGAGGTCTTGCTCGTTTTTTTATACGAAATAGTGCTTCACCTTCTTTCTTTCGTAGATATATGGTACCTGGCGAGGCCCAACAAAACTTGTACTCGTTTTTAGCAGCAAAATCTCTTGCAAGAAAATGCAGGCGTTTCATTTTATGTGTTTAAAAGTCCGTGATAAATATTGGTGTACGCGGGCCTTCGAAGTTTAGGTGTTCTGTGCTGAGCCCTTTTCCATTGTTTTCCTTTTTAAACATTTTTAAGGAATTTAAAAGTTTGTTTTTTGTCATAACTGATGAAAAGTCTACTATGACTGAATTTTTGGACTTACTTTTCGTATAGATTTTTTGAATATTACGTATGTCTGTTTGTTCCAATTTAATTTTTAACACATTTGCAAGCGATGTTACCAAATTTTGCAGATCTTGGTCTGTTTCTCTTTTTTATACTCGGGATATTTCTTATTTCTATACATGACGCACGATTGTTTCTCTCCAATATTTCAATTTTATTTTCTAGATTTTCAATATAAATTTTGTCCAACTTTTTTCTCTTGAAGTAAATTATCATATTTATCTTTTAAACTGTCATATTGATGAGACAAAAACTCGAGGGAGGACGAAATATGAGTGTTTTGGTCCTTAATTGTATTAATTGTTTCTAATAGTGTTGCGTATTTCTCGTCCTGAGTCGACGTCCAGTTAGAAAACATACTTTCGAATTTTTGCATAAGAAACTCGATGTCATCGCCTT
This sequence comes from Parnassius apollo, assembly GCA_907164705.1. NCBI lineage: Eukaryota > Metazoa > Arthropoda > Insecta > Lepidoptera > Papilionidae > Parnassius > Parnassius apollo. The sequence goes on from CAJQZP010001171.1 coordinate 295,145, forward strand.
GCTTGCGCTTCTGAGGTCTCATAGTTATATTTTTGTCCCCTGATAAATCTGGGTATGACGAGGAGCAGTAAAACTGAATTTTGGAAGGTGAACGTTCGATTGGCATATTGAAGAATAAAATAAACTCCTTTCTCCTTTGTGTCAAACACAGCGTTTTCTATCACTTATGACTTAGTAACAAAAAGTGTAGTCCTATTTGTGGTCTAAGATGCGACTTTCCGACGCAAAGCGTTTAAAGCGATAAGTAGGTAATTTATAGCAAAATAGCAAAGAAAAAGAGATAGCTGTATACACTTTTAAAAGACCTTTCGTCAATGCGTATAAGGGCGTAATTCCACTTTAAAAATTAATTGAATTAGACGGGCGTGGTTATGCAATCTTGGTAAGAATGCTATCTCACTCACCAGTATAATATCTTCGCTCTATTCAGATGCAGTACGACACTTTTGTATTACACTTACATTCCTAGTCTCCTGGTAGCTGATAAATTAATTACGCATAGCTTTACTATTTAATTTATAGATAAAAAATAGATATGCAGAAAATAATTTCTACGAAATTATTGTTTAAAAATACGTCTGAAGAAATAAAATTAGAAATACTGAAGTAATTGTGATTTTTACACGGCCGACATTCGCTTGATATGTTTTTTTTTTCGCCGCCTCTAGGTCCTTCAAAAGAGTCATTGCCAAGGTAAAGTCAGAGCACATAGGCAGAATTGGCGAGAAACTAGTTTGCCTTCTTTCTGGAACCCGTGCATTCTGGTCTCTCGCCAAGGCTGTCCAGGGGAATTTCTGTCAGCCATCTTTTCCATCTCTGCACAGGGAGGACGACTCACTGGCCCATACCGCAAAGGAGAAAGCCGATCTTCTAGGCTCTTTCTTTGCGTCTAACTCGACTCTCGATGACGGGAAGAGTACACCGCCGACCATCCCGTGGTGTGAGTGCTCCATGCCGGAAGTGCAGTTCACACAGCGCTCGGTTCGCAGAGCACTCCTCTCCCTGGACATCCAAAAGTCGAGTGGGCCTGATAGAATCCCCCCAATTGTGCTGAGGACGTGTGCTCCAGAGTTGACACCGGTTTTAACGCGTCTTTTCCGGTACTCCTACTCCCTAGGCGTAGTACCAAAATCATGGAAGACGGCTTTCGTCCACCCGATCCCTAAAAAAAGGCGACCGCTCAGACCCGTCCAACTACCGGCCTATCGCCATCACCTTCTTGTTCTCCAAAACAATGGAGTCTATTGTAAACTGCCAGCTCATGAGGTACCTTGAGGATCACCAGCTGATTAGTGACCACCAATACGGTTTTCGCCGTGGTCGGTCAGCTGGTGATCTTCTGGTCTACCCAACTCATAGATGGGCGGAGGCAGTAGAGTCCAAGGGGGGAGGCATTGGCCGTTAGTTTGGACATTGCGAAGGCCTTCGATCGGGTTTGGCACAAAGCGCTTCTTTCATGGGCTCCCCGAGAAATTGTGTGATTGGATCACCGGCTTTCTTGTAGATCGGAGCATCAAGGTCGACGGTACAAGCTCCGATTGCAAGCCTATTAATGCTGGTGTTCCACAAGGCCGCGTGCTATCGCCAACGCTGTTTCTTCTGCATATCAATGATATGTTGCAAACCCGTAACATTCATTTCTATGCAGATGACAGCACTGGTGATGCTCTTTACACCGGTCGAGCCAATATTTCTTGAGAAAACGTCGTCGAGTGCCGGAATAAACTTGTGTCTGAAGTCAAGTCTTTGCTGAACAGAGTCTCGGGTTGGGGGCGACTAAATCTAGTCCAGTTTAACCCCCAGAAGACACAAGTTTGCGCGTTAACCGCTAAAAAGAAACCCTTTGTCGTATCCCCTCAGTTTCAAGGTACTCCCCTTGTTGCCTCAGCCAGTATCGGAATCCTCGGCGTCGACATATCGTGTGACGTGCAGATTCGTAGTCACTTGGAAGAGAAGGCCAAATTGGCCTCTAAAAAAGCTTGGCGTGCTCAGCAGAGCGGGACAGTATTTCATGCCGGCACACCGCCTGCAACTTTACAAGGCGCAGGTTCGGCCGCACATGGAATACTGTTCCCATCTCTGGGCTCGGGCTCCCCAGTACCAGCTCCTTCCACTTGACCGCATCCAGCGCAGAGCGGCTTGAATCGTCGACGACCGAGTGCTTTCCGATCGGCTCGATTCACTGACATTGCGAAGAGATGTTGCATCTCTTTGCATTTTCATTCGCATATACCATGGAGAGTGCTCTGAGGAATTGTTCGGATTAATCCCAGCCGCCAAATTTCGTGAACGCACTACGCGGCAAACGTCCCGATACCATCCACACCATCTGGATGCTTGGCGGTCCACCACAGTACGTTTGAAAAGGAGTTTTCTTCCGCGTACAACCTTTCTGTGGAATAGTTTACCACCGGCGATTTTTTCCGGACCGATACGACCTGGGGACCTTCAAGAAAAGAGCTTACTCCTTTCTAAAGGGCCGGAAACGCACCTGCAATTCCCCTGGTGTTGCAGTTGATCATGGGCGACGGTAATCACTTAACATCAGGCGAGCCGCATGCTCGTTTGCCCCCTCTTCTATAAAAAAAAAACAAAAAAAAAACAATAAAATCTTTTTGTAATGAAGTAAAACCTGACTTTTGTTTAGACCACAAGATTGGGAATTTTGTATAGATTTTATAATGCTAAACTTTTTCATAGAAAAAGTAGTCTATAAATATAAGTTTTAATGGTTTTAAGTGCTATGGGTGGGTGCGCTCTCATGCGACCGCTAGGGATTTGCCGGGCGCATGCAACTGCATGGGATTTTTATGGCGCTTGAAGGGTTATATGTAAAATTACAGCCTATATGTCATGTCTTACAGTCCGACACACCTTAAAATTCTGAGTGAATTACATAGGTTTTCCTTATGGCATGTATATGTGCAATTATGCATAAAAACCTTTTCTTTTAATATTTAGCAGTTAAATAACACATTCTTCGGATGCAATAGTATTAAAACAGCAGGTTGCTCAAGTGCAACAGTTCCTTTGTTCTATGACATATTATGAAACCCTACTTTTACGAACGTACGTTGTTACTCGCTTATATTGCCAAAATTTATGAGTATTAAAACCTTGTTGTGTGAGATTACATTTTTATTACAGATGTGTCAACACTGTAGGATCACATACGTGATTTTACGTAGGTGGTCTTTGTGACATATTCATTGTAAAAAGTTTTTTTAAATATCCTGTTTTCAGTGAAAAGTCTAATGCTAGATGTTATATTTTTTCTTACTACTATGCAATATATTTTTTATAAAGGAGGGTACAAAGAAGACTACGGCTTCACTAACAGTAAGTGTCGACTGAAGCCTACGTACAACTGCAACACTAGGGACAACACTAAAAGTGTATTATAAACTGAACAATCACGCACACACACACACACACACACACACACACACACACACACACACACACCACACACACACACGCACCACACACACACACACACACACACACACACGTGCGCGCGCTCGAATGCAAGAATTATTAAATATGAAATTTCACAACCAAACCTGTTAAATTCCAATGATAGATGAGTAAATGAAAGAGGTGATTAGGGGAACTCGAAATTCTCGTAACACCCGTGAAACATCTCAGGGAAGAAGGAGTGCCTGAAAACCAGCGTTTCATGGGATCTAGTTCCATGTAAGCAAAAGCTGAGTCACCTCCGTTTGCCTAAATTAAATTAAGATTAAATAATTAGTTTATATGTAAACATGTTTTTTTTAAAAGTGGCAATAAAATGATATTTATTTATTATTTAAAAGGATTGCAGCTGCATTGCCGACCTTTTAAAAAGGAGTAAGCTCGTTTATTGAAGGTCCCTAATTTATATCTTTAAAAAAATATCTGAATGTTATTAAGGTATATTCGTAACATGGTGATAAATAAATAAAACAGTAAATTAAGTGTTTTCACGGTAGTTCACGGTTTTAATAACTGATCGAATGAATGGGAAACAAACAAAAACACTTAGAGTGAAACCAATGTAACTTGGAGGAGTATACATTGTAACACAAGGCCCGTGCAGCGTCAAACCAATGCACTGTAGATAAACAACTGATCTGGTACTAAAAGTACTTTTTGGTTGCGTTGCGGCTGAGGCGTTGATTTGCTTTAGCAGGCGAGGGAACCCTACGAATCGGTGTGCACCGTGTGATTTGCTACCTTTTTGTATATAGTATGCTGCGTTAAAAAACACATATTTGATGTGAAGTATCGACGCTCCAAGAAATCTGCAGTCTGTGAACATGTACAAAATCCCCTCGTCCCTCCATCAGATTTGATAGACCATAAATCCTCGCTAAAGTACACCAATTCCTTTCAAGGATAATTCGCGAGGCTATTGAATTTAAAAAACATCCTAATTTCATTAGAAAAGATGACTTGTTGCTACCACCTATAATTAATAAAATTAAATCCCAATCCAAACACATAACTGCAATACTTCAAGATAATATAAGTACATACGACATAGATCAGAAAAAAATTAATAATTTGAATCTGGAGGTAGCCGTGGTGAACTATGATATTGGGTCATCGAACAACTTAGCCCCCCCTCCCCATGACCAAGGTGCTTTAAAGTGCTCGAAACATCGGGAATATAAAATAAATTAATATACGCGATATAATCCACGAAAACTAATTTTATATAAACTCGCCTAATCAATAATAAACTCGCTTTTGACGATTGCAGAAGGCCGAATTAATAATGTCCCCAAGATACAATTTTGGTTACGACGGCAAGTCTCACCGAAAAATATCGTGTGGGAACGGTAACGGCAGCAAGTCTTATCGGAAAAAGTTGAAGAGTTTGGGGCACAAGCACTCTTTGTTGGTGTTTTCTCTATGTCTTCTTTCATAGTTCGATGGGACATCCAACACGACCGGAGAAAGATCAGGCGTAGAACCAACGGATTGAAACACCTCATCTTCAGACTCCAGGCTGCTACTGAAAATTTCTTGACTAAAAACCCAATAAATTATTTTAACCAGACCCGGGACTCAAACCCGCTATCACATGATCAACAGCATCGCTTACGACTACTAGACCAACGAAGCAATCGAAACTTTATTAATAATGTAGATCTTAACCATAGCAATTGAAAATTTCATCAATATCCAAGTGCAATCAATCTTTGCAACATTTACGAGAATATTACCGATATATAAGCGCGAACTTAGTAACGTTCACAAGTCAAACTAGCGATTATTGATAGTTTCATTGAAAACAGCTAGTATGAAGGACTGTAAGACTGTGACAATATTAATTTCAAATAAAGTTTCTCGTTTTATCGGAGCTCCAAGTCTGAAACAAGACGCTAAGTATTAGCTGCTATCTTATATTATTTGTAAGAGATACTGTTAATAAAAATATCTATGATAATATATTCTATGACTTATCTAAAATAATAAAGTTGTATTAATTTGTAACTTATAATTTGATATTTGCATAGAGAGAGAGATAACATACTTATTACAGAGATATATAAAGAGTAAAAGAAACAGAGACATGCATATCTGAAGTTCTAAAACTTTTGCATTGATGTAATAATCACAGAATAAAACCAACTCGATAAAATAAATCAGACGGGTTTTTTGTATATCCCATACACCTATCACTAACTTTTTTTTACGGTTTCGCTTGCGTGAAGAACACAGCTTAGCAGCATTTTTTTTAAGTATTTGATAGAGACACGCAGTTGTGATTTATGGTTGCAGGATGAATAGGACGGCTCAACTGGCACACAATACGATCTTGATAGCTTATAGCTTTATCGTTTTGTATGGTGAGTGTATAGAAACGGAAATCCTTTTAACTGGAGACTAGGCATTCATTATGAGTCCTGTGAAGTGACAACAAATCTGCATTTTGATTCTTAATTGAGAATAGGTATAGGTTACCATAGGTTTGGCATCCACTTACAATCAGGTCAGTAAGTTTCGTTTGCTACCCTTATTATAAAAAAGAAGCCTTATCATATTCGCGAAACACATTGTGATTTGTGTTTTGACGATTTAGAGTCCTTTAAAAGTATATTGCTACACTTTTCTCAGGATTCACTTCGATTCTCCGTAAGCGGAACCAATCGCGGTTGACGGCTGCTTGAAGCATCTTGGTGGGAATTATTTTGTCGTGATAGGCGACGAAGAGTGCCGTGTCATCGGCGAAAAGAGCAGTGTTAACTACTGAGTCTTTAGGAATATCCCTCGTGAAGTGTGAAGAGAAGTGGAAAGAGGACAGAGCCTTTAGGGACTCCAGCCTTGAGGGGACGTTTTAAAGAGCGGGTACCCTCTATTCGATAGCGAATGTGGCGGTTGACAAGAAAGGCTCTGATGATGTGAGTGAGCCTATCAGGCACGTGAGTTTGTACAGCTTGAAAAGCAAGCCATAATGCCAGACTTTGAAAACGCTTTTGCGACATCGCAGAAGAAGGCGCCGGTGTTAATGGTCCTGCGAATTCATTTGGGAGGTTGAAATCTTTCAAAATGTATTCAGTAAGGCGATGGAACTGGTGAATTACAGGTATTGATAATTATTAAAGTCCACTGCTAAACGTTATTCTCCCCCATAGATTGCCACATTGGGTGAGAATTTGTCATACTAGCGGGCTGGAAACGCAGTTTTCTTTCATTTCAGTCGTCATTAGGAAAACGCTGCTGCCAGTCTCCTGATTTCTTCCCTACCGTAACCTCACACGACACCCACGGGACGATATCGGTTACTGAATGTTCTTATTCCATCACTACACACTAAGTAATGACATAAACTTACTTCAGTTTATTAACAATAAATTTTATATAAGACATTATTTTGCATAAAATAAATTCTATGTAATATGTATATTTAGTCAGACTTTTTGGTGTAAAACTTTTCAGAGATCCAATAAATTACCTTTGGGAACTTTTCCAACTCCCCGCTCAAAAACTTAGGTAATTGTCGATCCCCAATTTCCTTTGGCCGTTTGTAACATTAAAATCAACGTTAAGTTGAGAGTTCGGACTTATATTAAAAGTAGATAAGAGATTTGGTCCTAAATGAGCACGCCTTAGTAATATTGATAAAACTTTAAATAATTTTTTTATTCATTAGTTACAGCCTACCAAAAGTCCATTGGTGAACATAGGCTCCACATATTCGCCACAGTTGCCACACTTGGCATGTGGTTTGGCAACCGTATTTATGAATTCATACGTGATTGGAAGTTTTAAAACTTAGTAAATATTTTTCATAAATTTGTTTTTATAACTGCATATTGATATTACCTAAGAATTGAAAGGATGTGGAATATTTTGTTCAATAAAAATGAGAATACACAATGTTCTATTATAATAAAGAATATTTTTCTTTAAAAAAACCTGTAGAGTTTCAAAAACAACTTAACGGTCGCGCTTATAATTACAGTCATTTATTATACAATAATGTGACGCTCATTTTTTATTTATCTGTGATCAAAATGACAGTCTATCTATCATTTCGCTTCACGCCATTGAATAATTTTCATTCATATTTTAATTCATTATAGCGCTGTGAAAAGCCTACAGAATGATTCAATTTTTCATAATCGGTACGATAACAGACATTGGAAGACATTTTTTACTTGAGGTTTCACTTGTTTAAAGAAATAGGGGTTAAAGCATGAAACTGCCGTTATAGTGACCATTTAGAATTAAAATTAAGCATGCATTCACATGTTTTTATAATCAGTATTTAGTTAAGTATTATTATCAAATCTATATATATATATATATATAAAAAAAAAAAAAAAAAATATCATTCATAATCATAAACGTGCTGATTCTCGTAAGAGCTGGTCACATTATAGTAATAAATGTAATTATTAGAGTATAAAAGTAATAATTGGATTATAAAAGTAAAAATGAAAAAGAAACACAAGTTATATTGGTGTGTATATTTTGATAATTAAGCTTAATTTAATACGTTTAATTCTTTTTTACCAATACTCAAATGTACTGTTATCGAAACTTAAGAGATAAATTTCAGCAGTTATTGCAAGGTTTATTGGAAACGGTACTTTAGCAGACTGCTTTTGATTGATAAAATATTGATGCAGTTTGAAGTTATGCTTTGAGTTTGCAGTTAATTCACAGCTTAAATATCAAATCTAGAAATGCGAATTAATTATTTTCATCGGAATTAAGTTATCGTAATATATACTTATGTTCAGTGGAGAAGTCGGTATTATTCGATAGAAAAAAAGTTGTTTAAAGCGCGAGATGTCTAGAATCGTTAACAACATTTTATCTGTCAAGCTGGTGGTAGTCACGATGGCTCTTTTTACTACAGGACTGTTCAACTGCTGATAAGGAAGAAGAATATTTAAATTTAAATTCTTTCCCAACATTCTGACGGATTTAAAATGCAGCATACAATATATCTACGCAACAAATTTTGTAATTATGAAATAATATTTATATTAGAAAATTAGGCTTTTCTACTTTGTTTCAAATATGGTACATTATGCAGATCACAAAAACTTTTAACTGTTTTAATTAAAATTTTATAAAATAGCAGGTGATGGTTTCTCTTGTCATTCAAACACAAGTTGACCTTAAATTTTCGGCATTCGATTTGGGATGTACCGATACAGTCGGGCACTTAAAAAAACCTTACTATTTTCCGATGAATTGAAGTATTTCCCATACCAAACATATTTTGCCATAAAGTAATTGGGGCGAAAACTATTATTTTAACAATTTTCAAATCTCAGTCGTGACACGCATCGTTCGAAACCTTTTCTGGTATCTTGTAACTAAGTTTCAATAACAAAGTACTCACAGATATGGCATGGTTAGTATTTCGTATATATGTTTACGTACCATCTATGATCCAGTATAGAGATAACTACAATCTCGTTAAGAATTGTATGAAATAACTTTTAAAGTACGATATGGATCATATTTGGACCAAAATGCAGTAAATGGTTAAGAAAAAAATTATTTAAATAATATTTTGAGTGAAATTTAACCGAGAGAAATGTTTGTAAACTAGTGGTCAAAGAAGTTAAAATGTAAGTATCTATCACAATGTCGTATCAATTATAATTTGGGGAAAGTTTTATAATTCTGTAAGTACCTATATAAGTTTTGCGTTATATCATGGTGCGGATGACAGCTTACAGTTAGGCGTGTCTAGAGATGGAACAATGTTAAATCGATTTTAAAAAGGCGATTAACAATACACAAAGCAAAAATTATCGATTAGCTATCGATATATAATTAAAACCTAAACTAATTTTTTTACAAGCAACACTCATTTAAAATTAAGTTAAAGTTTAATACAAATTATGACATAATAGTTAGATAGAAGCTGTTCCCGCGACCTCGCTCGCGTGTTGTTTATTTTTAAAATTAAAAATGTTTATTTCAATTTTTATATTAAAAAAATATAATAATGAACTTAACTAAAATAATAATTAAAATTATAATATTTACGATTAAAACTAATTATATACAATATAAAAGAAGAAACTATAATATAGAAAATCTAAAACTAAAAATTTTAATAGTCAAAAAGACCTGCTTCTAGACATTCCTGATTTACCCATATTTCACATTTCGTTCTCTCTTCGTCCTTTTCAAATACCAGAACCTTAGTTTTATTAGCATTCAAACGGAGACCTTTAATTTCACATTCCTCTTTCATACACATGACTAATGCCTGCAGTTCTGCTTCTGATGGTGCAATAAGCACTGCATCATCAGCATACAGCAGACAATTAACTTTTATGTCACCCAATTTCACACACAGGTAAATGAAATTGTATACTTGGGGAGTGCTTTCAGCCGGGATGGAAGATGTGATTTAGATGTAGATAGGCGTGTCGCTGCCGGAAACAAAGTCAATGGTGCCCTGAATGCATTAGTAAAAAGGCAAGGCGTGGTGAAGAGTGCACGCCTTGCAATACATAATGCAGTGTTGGTACCGACTTTGTTATATGGCAGCGAAACCTGGGTATGCCAGAAGAAGCATAAAAGCAAGTTGAATGCAGTGGAGACGCGATCTCTTCGTAAAATGTGTGGCGTTACCTTAGCCGACCGAAAGCGAAACGAAGAGATTCGCAATATGGCAGGATTGAAAGATGACCTTATCACAAAAATTGATAGCGGCATACTCCAATGGTTTGGGCACGTTGAACGAATGAGTGAAGACCGAATAGTGAAGAAAATATATAGAGCGAAAGTAAATATTAAAAGGTGTCGAGGTAGACCGAGACTAACTTTCGAAGACCATGTGAGCAAATTGCTCGAAGAGGGGAGGGTCAAGAGTACTCGGATACCTAGACGTGCATGTATGAAGAAGTTAATGAACCTGAAAGAAGCGAAAGAGGTATGTAAGGATCGTGACACTTGGCGATCTGTTCTCTCTGGCTACCCCGTTAGGGATTGTGCGTGAAGAAGAAGTAAGTAAGTAAGTAAGTAAGTAAAAAGACATGCTCCCCGTGGTATAGTGCCAAGAACGCTGGCTGCGTTTCCTCGCTGAATAGCTATACTTAGCCTTTGAGCGAGGAAAGAACCAGCTCTCTTATCACCAGCAGCGACGACCAGTCGTGGATACAGTTCCTTTAGAAATTTCACTGCACGCGGACCCCACGGACCGATAGTCTCTACAGCAAATGGCACAAATATATAGTCACTTCTCAAAGACTCATATTTGCGCCATTTACTAAATTCAGCTGCCTCTGATGCCGCCTCGGCTCTAAAAAATGTACCCTTGAGATGAGAGGCTGCCAAAGTGTCAACGCAAATAGCATCCCACACTAGGGCTTTACCTCTCTCCCAAGGGACCAAAGTCATACCGTCAGTTCTGCTGCCATAGTCTCTAAATATCCCGCAAGGCTCTTAAACCGAGGGGACATTTATGGAGACAAGAGCCCTTCGGATTATTTCGTTCAAAGAACCGTGATGGGAAAATCTACCTGCACTTTTCTTGCATGAAAGTCCGTGGAGCCCAAACTCATCGACACTGCTACCACAGGGGCACTGATGAGGTTGACAAATTGCTACTCCTAGCCGGATTCCTACGGAGATGCGCAAGCTTTCCCCATCAAGCAATGTGCCGAGATTACTTGATGTTAGAGCATGTAACCAGTGGCTAGATTCCTTAGTGGAAACAGCTAGAAAGTGAGCCTGATCTTGTTGACTGTAGAAATTTTGAAATAAATTTTTCTGGACACTCCGTACCAACGGAATATCCCACTGTTTTTGTTGGTGAACTTCCAGTGAGACATTTCGCCGGGACAAAGCGTTAGCCATGTATGCCTTACCTCCGCAACAAAGCACAAGTCTACTTTATTATTTAAAATTGTGTTACATAGATCATTGACGCTATGCACGGAAGCAAGGAAAGCAGGCAATGCGACGCTAGAAATATTTCTTAAACCAATACCACCAAATTTGATAGGTAAAGTGGCTTGATTCCAGGCTATTGTATTTGAATAAAACTAAATTTACGAATTTTATCGCGTTTATTTCACTACTTTTACTTATTTTTAATTCCCGATGTTTAGGGTGCTTTACAGCACCCATGGTCACGGGGGGACTGAGATGTTTGATGTCCCAATGTCATAGTTAGCCCGGCTACCTTCAGTTTTTGAATATTAATTTTTGATCAGATTTAAGCAACAAAAATTAATATTCAAAAAAATAAAATAAAAAATAATATTCAAAAATTATACAGAGAACGCAATTGATATCAAAAACATAAATAAAAGAAATGAAGAAATAGTGTGTGTGCGTGCGTGCTGCCAACGTGCGTGCGTGCGTGCGTGCGTGCGAGCGTGCGTACGTGCGAGCGTGCGTGCGTGTGTGCGTGCGTGCGTGCTTACGTGTGTGAGTACGTGCGTGCGTGCGTGCGTGCGTGCGAGTGTGCGTGCGAGCGTGCGTGCGTGCGTGCGTCTGTGCGTGCGTACGTGTGTGCGTACGTGCGTGCGTGCGTGCGTGCGTGCGTGCGTGTGTATGTGTGTGTGTGTGTGTGTGTGTGCGTGTGTGTGTGTGTGTGTGTGTGGGGGGGGGGGTATTTGTGTGTGTGTGTGTGAGTGTGTGTGTGTGTGTGTGTGTGTGTGTGTGTGTGTGTGTATGTGTGTGTGCGCACTTGCCAAATAAATTGGGATGAATTATTTTTTACATTTAGTTGTAAAACCGTAATCATTGGGGACTTCAACGCTCACCACTCAAGCTTGTCGTGCAAGATAACAGGGGTTCACAAATATTTGACGCACTTTTAGATACTAACTTTGCTATATTAAATAATAGAGAAAACACTCGAATTAGATTCATGAATAGAGTCTTACAAGCGTCATCTCCCGATCTATCGCTTATGATGTCGGATATCGTCCATAAATTTAATTGGAGGGTACTTCGAGAGACTTTAGGTATTGGTCATCTTATGATTAAAATATCCGGTTTTTGTCAAAAGTGGTGAGAGTGTGAGCTTAAAAGAAATTTTAAAAAAGCAAACTGGGACGGTTATAAGAGTACTCTTGAAACACTTTTTGATCAGTTCCCAATACACACAACCGACCTTCAAAAATGTTACAATATATTTTCGAAATATTTAAATTTAGCAGCTGATATTCATATCCCTTTTATAAAAATAAATCAAAACTCAGAGTCTAAATTTGTACCGAAGTCTTACTGGGACGTAGAATTATCGAAATCGGTAGCTATTCGTAGACAAGCACAGGCTAGGTTTAGACGTAACTCAATACCTCAGAATTTATCTATACTCCAAGAAAAAATTAGAGACATACAGAGGTTAATTCGTCAGGCTAATTTACGTAATTGGCAGAGGTTTTGTGATTCGGTAAATGAAAAAATAACCACTAGGGATATGTGGAATAAGATGAGATGGATGAAAGGTTTTAGGTCACAAAATGCCCACTATATAGAAAAAGAAAAAGCAGAATTACTTCTTCGCAGTCTAACGCCAAATTTTGTTTCACCGGAACAGGCTAGTTTTATTTCTAGTAACATGTTACTAGAAGAGGAGGTCTCGATTCAGGAGCTTGACACTTGTATTAAATTAAAGGATACTTCTCCTGGATGCGATGGCGTCGCATATTCAATGTTGAAACACCTTCCGTTTAAGGGTAAATGCATTTTAATCAAGCTATATAATGCTTTTCTTAACAACAGTTTCGTACTATCACAATGGCGAGATATTGGTATTATAGCAATCCCAAAGCCTGGAAGAGACATTAATGATGTATCGTCCTTGCGCCCAATATCACTTACGTCTTGCTTATGCAAAATCTTTCATTCAATTATTAAAGAGAGACTAGAGTGGTTTCTGGAAAAAAAAACAAAGTATTTTCTTCTAATACGTTCGGTTTTAGAAGAAGCCGATCCAGAGAATTAGTCCACGATAGGATGTTTCTTAGATTTACACAACGCGTATAATAAGGTTGACATAAATGCATTACTGTACACTTTAGATCAACTAAATGTAAGAAAAAAAATTGTCAATATTTTAGTAGTTTCCTTAATGAACGACCTCTCAAAATGTATGTGGATAACGTGTTTATCAGTAGATTTACGGGGCAAGGTCTAGCCCACGGAGATCCATTATCTCCTCTTTTGTTTAATATAGCTACTCTTAATGTACTCGTATGTAAAAGCGTCAAGAATGTTTATATCTCTCAATATGCGGATGATTTTGTTATACATAAAAATTGCGACAGTATCAGTAATGGAGTTATTGATATACAGTTAGCTCTGAATACTCTTACTAGTTTATTTTTTTACGTTAGGCTTATAAATATCTTCATCGATAAGTAAAGTATGCATATTTAATAATGGACGCGTAAGGAAATGCATAAATATAACGGTTAACAAGAGAAGCAAAATCATTGAAATCATTAAATATTTAGGGTTATACATCACTTCATAACACAAAAATAAAAAGAAAGCCCTTAAGTTCGAAATTAAAGTTTAATAACCCCTATCAAGATTGATTATGCAGCAGATAATAGCCATAAAACACATCTAATAAAATTAACCAATAAAAATCAGTATTTTAAAGCACCCTATCCAAAAACGACTGCTTTTACAGCCATTATTTATTCAGAAGGTATTTAGCTGTAAATTTAAAGTGTAGGTCTATTGATGAAAATATTTGACAAATTTATTATGTATTCTTGATGAACTTAAAGAAAGCTTTTATTGGCGACGTAGAAAAACCCAACTGCTAGTTACAATCTGTAGATTATTTAAAGAAACTTGTATGTTTTCAAGGCCTCACTTAGAAATGTTTTCACACAATTCGTGGATTAGCAAGTTTCATTTGTCCGATTCAATAATCCCTCAAATAGAATTTTTAAATGCGCCTAAACATAAATACAATCCCCATTACCACAAATTTTATGTCATAAATATTTAGCTGAAAACTTTATAAATTATTACAAAGTATATACTGATGGCTCTAAGGATAAAGAAGGAACGGGTGCTACATTTTTAGACATTCAAACCAAAGAATATGTTAAGCTCTGCTTAGGTAAGGAAATTTCAGTTATGCATGCGGGACTCATTGCAATTGCAGAAGCCTTATCTTATGTCAAGTCACTTAAGTATAATAAATCGTTGATATTAACAGATTTTCGCAGTACCCTTCAACCTTTAAAGAAATGTACTTCATTGTCTCGCGGTTTTCCATTGGCTTACGATATATTAAGTAATATTTTAACGTTAAAATCTAACAACAAAAGCATTGTTTTACAATGGGTGCCTTCCCATATTGGCTTAGAGGTAAATGAGGCAGTAGACGTTCTTGCTAAAGAGGCGATAAGTGATGGGGAGAATTTCGACTGTGTACCTTATTTCTCTGAACTACTATCTAAAGTTCGTGAAAACTGCACAGAAAATTGATCCGAATGCTTTGATGAATGGTCACTGTCAAAAAGTATTTGGTACAAGACGATATAACCGCAGCTTTCCCGCTTCCTTTGGTTTGAAGGGTGCAATATGGGAAGGCAAGAAATTATTACAGCAATGAGGCTTCGTTCTGGACATGTACCATTAAACAAATTTGCGTTTGTAATGAGAAAAGTAAATTCACAAAATTGTGACAAATGTGGAGTTGTGGAAGATGTTATTCACATTATGACGGAATGTGAACGAAACGAAGCATATAGAAAGCAATTAAGTTTTGACAAAAATAGTGTTGGACTATATAATAGTATCCTAGCTTTTCCATTGTCGGATAAAGTTAGGAAACTTTATAAACTTGTATTATTAGGTATTAAGAACAGGTAATCTTTTGTTTACGCGAATTTATCACTGTATGATTATGTGTTTGATTGTGTACCTATGAGGGTGACTTGATCTAGTAGATCTAACCCTCTATAATAAATAAAGATTAAAAAAAAAGGTTTTATTTTTTGCGTGGAATCCTAATTCATTTTCTAAAATAAAAGAAGCTTGTGTTACTCCTTATCAGCTATCTGCTAGTGTCAACTATAAGCTGGAACAAACAGACAGACAGACAGTTTATTTTAAAAATTGTGTTTGTTTTTTGGTATAAATACAGTAAAAGGCAAGTATTTGGAAATTGTAAACAGACACTCCAACGTATAACCATAGATATGTATTGATTCGAAAATAAAAATCATCTCATATTTCATGTTAACTGCAACATTCATATTACCATTTAAACAAATAAAATGGCTGCCAGCATCTGTAATTTTCACTACGGCGTTGTCTGCACCGGTATCTTTTCAAGGTACGCCTAATAACGCCTTTCGTTATATGTGTAGTAGTGTTGCCAGGTCCAATGAGCTAAATATCGGGACGAATGGTAAAAATTATCGATAATTTGATTTTCAAATCTAATGTAATTAATAAGAATATAAAATTGTTTTTTGACACATTTTTAATTATTATTTTTGCCTGAGCTGATCAACGAATAATTTATCATCCGTGTAATGGGAACACTGCATATACGTCTATGTGCATTTTTTTCTTTAAATAAAAATTTGTTAAAAGATTAGTTACAATTTCAATAAATATTTACGTGATTTATATATTATATTCGATTTATTTCAAAATCGATTCTCGATTGTTTGTTGTTGTTCGTTATGGCATGGCATAGCTTAGCGTGCCACATCACTCTCGTAAGTGGGCGGTATCCACGAAGTACGACAATATCTACGACAATATGATCGTTTTTATAAAAAATACGAAACTTAATAGGCGTGAGCTGTCAATTGCACCATGCTACAACGCAAAGACTATAGTAAAATGTCAAAACAGTCCAGGTTTAATTTCGGGCATGGCAACTGGTGATGGTCATTGAAACTAACCACATACCTTAGTACAAGATTGTGTCAGTATCCAAACACAGCCATTGTTTGCACTCTTTATCCACTCGCAATCGAAGTACGATGTGGCAGAAATACGACACTATCGGAGAAATATCAGGCGCGGGACGTGCCTTTCGCGGCAAATTCATGACTCCAGGCCGCCTCAGAATATCTGGACGAAAAATCCAACTAGTAACTTTGACTCGACTTGGGACTCGAACCTGGTTCTAGCCCCATGATCAGTAATCGCCCTTTTGATCAATGGGGTAGTTTGTGAATTTTATACGTTGTCAATAGCAACAATAACGAGAACTACAAAGTTTGTTTTTTAAACAATAACAATTTCAGGTAGTCATTTGAAGAAGTAATCATTCTGGTGATTGTGTTCGTTGTGATTATAATCTCAGTATAAGCTTAAAAAGTTATTTTATTTTACTACTTTTTATATTTTACTATTTATGGAAACATAGCATAATATAGTATACTAGCTTGCTAGGCAGACGTTGTTCTGCCGTTTTCAACGACCCTTTGTAATTCGCAAAAAAATTGCGGATCATTCATGGGCAAAAAACTATCCTATCTCTCAAGTTGGACCAAACTGATTAAATCAAACCAAACAAATTTGATTAAAATCGGTTAAGTAGTTTAAGAGTCCATCGCGGACAAACAATGTAATACGTAATTTGTAATTTATATATATATATATATGTATATATATATATATATATATATATATATATATATATATATATATATATATATATATATATATATATATATATATATATATACATAAAACCAAAATTGTTTTTTTAAAATACTTAAATTTTATTGGGGTCTTACACAATAATTATTATGTTATGTTGGAGAGCAGTTTCTCTCTAACACCGTAATGGAAAGTGCTACTGTTCGTTTGCATACTTCGTCTATTTAGGTGTTAATTTACATACTTACTTAAAAAGGTGGTAGAGCCATGTTGCAGTTATATTTTGGTTAAGGCGTGGGTCGGCTTGATATAGGAAGGAATAGTAGTGTAAAATAGCAGCTTAATGCTGCTGTGTTTCGTATGGTGAGTGTATAGATCCAGAGATCCTTTTTACAGGAAGCAAAGCATTACATCTTAGTTCATGGGGTGATAGCGTATTTATATTTGAATTTTAAATCAAATATCGAATTTTAGATGTCTATAGGCCACAACCAATGATCATAATGTGGACTGCGTGCTTGTTTGTAACACTCACTCTATAAGAAAAAACATTGAAAGCAAATAAAACATTTAAGTACTACCGCTAAGTGATTACTGTGTATATAATAGCTATGTTTACGTTTTTATATAGAAAAGGGGCCAACCGAGTCTTTTATAAATATTAAAATACAAGAACAATTGCAATTTTCATTTTAATATACGATCATTTCTGAAAGATCTAATTGCTCCATTGGTCAATTAGTTCAGTAAAACCGCGAATGATGATGAGTGGTATAAAATTCCCAACGATTAAAATGATGTCATTCTGCAATATTTTTATTTATATATACTGTTATAAAGGCAATCACTAATTAATGTAAAATGAAAACAGACAAAGTTACGTTTCATATCATTGCCAAAGGGCATAACAGCGACGAAGTCTTACAATTACTCAAGACAAGCAAAGTTTCCAAAAGGCAATTTGTCGGGTCTCTGTGAACTTTTACATCCAAAATATTTGTTATTTAAAAAAATGAAGGTTTGGGTTTGAAGAAACGTAGACAAAGAAAACAGCTTTATCAAGAAGTAATTTAGCTTTCTGTAGAAATTTCTTTTTGTATTATATTGTGTGTGATATTCAATTACCGTGTTGTAGTGGCATAAAATATCATTCACCCCTCCAACCGACACTTCAGTCCCGTGGGTGTCATAGCTATGGGAAATGTCAAAACGTACGAAGTCTGTTACTGCGATCGTTAGTCCAACTTCCGTGCACGGAGTTAGTGGTAAAATTTCATTATACCGGAAAAATTATGTAATTATTACATGTACAGATGTTCTGTTCTTTGGATTGATATGGATAAATAGATAAAACATGTATTTGTTTCTCCAATCACACACGTAAATTCATTGACTAAACTAGGTGGGTACAAAATAATGTATGACAAAAAAGGGACGTATTCTTAAGATATCTAGGGCGATTATTATATGGAATATTCGATTGCAGATTTCTTATGGTGACATACGCTTGAACATGCTTCTGGTAAAATAATAATTAATAAATTACTGTAAGATATCTGCAATTGAACATTCCATATATTAATCGCTGAGCTAGGAGCCATCTCTTAAACTGAAATACACATTTATGATCTTAATGTTACTTTTATTGTAATAAGTTACTTTGTACTTACCTAGTTTAGTCACTGAATTTAAGTATTATAAATTTCCAAGTAATAACCTCTTTGATTTAGTGGTCTAAGCGCACTGTTGATTCTGATGTCTACGACCGATCAGAAATTAGTCACTGGTTTTTTTCTATCGGGAAATTCTCAGTAGCAGCTCGGAGTCCAGATGTTGGCGGTGCATTAAATTTCGTGCCCCGGAAAGCACATAAAGCCGTTGGTCCTGGGCCTGAACTCTCTCGTCGTGTTGGATTGCCTTCTTATCGGACTATGACCGTGAGGGAAAGGGGAGTGGACATTCTGATGCAGTTAGCTAGTCTCCGTTGAAAGTGGTCGCAATGACCGAAATTAGATCAGTATGTCATTATTTTTACCAAAAATATTTGAAATGTAAACAAAAATATTGTATTATTAATTTATCATAAAAATAAGTAAAACTTTAAAAAGAAAATGTTTTCGTACATAATCTTAGACAGTAAAATAAATGGCGGTTTTCACTGCTATAAAGAGCAATTTACCACTTTAATGCAAGAAGCATGGTGACGTTAAGCGCACTTATGTACAGAATAAAGAACGTTATTTAAATCGACAGGGGAGAAATACCTGAGTGAAGTGAAAAATCACGCTAATTAAGGAAATTGTATTTGTAGGAAGCTGAAACCAAGTAATTAAGTGAAAAATGTTATAATATATATTTAACGAAATTTTTTTTTATACCACTAATATTGAAAAAGTAAAGTAATGTTACAGTCAATACACGTCCCACTCCTGGACTTATTTATATCAGTTTATGGGGCGACCAATAATGCTTTGTACTGACCGTCACGACACTGATATATTGTCGCTATTATATATTTAATTGGAAAATATATATCAGCACATCCCCTCCAGACATGATTTTCCTGCACACAGATACTGTGTGGGTTACGAAACCATCCACACTTTCTGGATGCTTGGCGGACTACCACCGGTTGGAGTTTTCTTTCTCGCACGACTTCTTTATCAAATCGCTTACCACCGAAAAATTTTTCCGAACCGATACGACTAAGTGAATGAGCTGACTCTTTTCAAAAGATCGGTAACGCTCCTTCAATTCCCCTGGTTGC
Source organism: Parnassius apollo (assembly GCA_907164705.1). Lineage (NCBI taxonomy): Eukaryota > Metazoa > Arthropoda > Insecta > Lepidoptera > Papilionidae > Parnassius > Parnassius apollo. Next base: position 314,988 of record CAJQZP010001171.1, read on the forward strand.
AGTTGTTTATGGGTGACGGTCAATCATTTTCTATCAGGTGAGCCGTATGCTCGTTTAACCTCTCTTTTATAATTTTTTCTAATTAATATTCGTTGTTTATTTGTTATTAACACGCAAACATCCAATTTTGTTAAAAAAATTATCGGATCTTTTTCTAACATTTTGAATGTAAGGTTCCTTAAACGTGTCTTATTTAAACTGTTGGATGTAGTCGAAATTGTTTAATAAGTTTTCCATTTTACGATATATGTAAGGCAAATACTATTAATAAAAATTGTTGTCGTCATCTCTATCCCTGATTTTGATGATTTTTTGTGTTAGAGTGAGTCCCTGGATGTTTGAGATTTGCAAATGGATCCGGGAGGGTGGCACTGTTGCCCGGACCCAGAAATCATCCATGCGAAGCCGAGACGGATCTTTAGTATTAAGAAAAATATACAATATGCCATATATAGTGCTCAGTTCAAGTAAGAAAAACAACACCTTTCAGCCCCCAAGCACACATCTTTTTTAAAGGCTGTGTATGATTTTGGTTTGGTTTAGGTATCACTTGAAATATACGAAAGAAATAAATGAAACTTCGTCAAAACTCATAGTGATAATTACAAAAAAAATCTTATAAACCGTAAAAGAGGACCAACCTTATACGCGGTAGAGCCATGCTGCAGTTATATTAGTAGTATAGTTGTAGCACGTATGGGTCAGCTCGACCGGGGAAGGACACGCTCTCACAGAATACCAGCCTAAAATAGTAGCTTAATGCTGCTGTGTATCGTATGGTGAGTGTAGAGAACCGGAGATCCTTTTTACTGAAAACGAGACATACAATCTTAGTCCTCATGGGTGACAACGGATCTGCATTTTGATTCGTAATCGAGGAAAGATGTAGATGTCTATGGGCTACAGCAACCACTTACCATCGCGTTGACTGTGTGCTTGTTTGTCACCCTATCCTATAAAAAACCTTTATTACTAAAAACATCATTATCATCATCGTTGTACCGAATCAAAAATTTCTATACTTAATATATTTTTTCGGCGTTCTTGCAACGACAAAAGGCACGGTTCTGAGTTATTGAACAAATTTCATTTATAACTTAACAGTTATTCAGCTACCATGGTATCTGTGCAAATAAAATATAAATTAATGCCGATTTGGTAATTAATACAATCAAGCGGTTTCCTTGGTTATTCATAATATTCTTAAATATGTGAAAATTAGTTATCTTAAACCCACAATAAAAATGAAATAACACTTTCCTACCTCATAATTACGTGCACAATCAATACTTACCACCAATAAACCCAAAACCACTGTACTAGGGAATGCACACCAGCTTGTATCTAACGATACTTTGTTCGCGTCTAGACACGTCATCATCAGAATAAAATAAAACGTGTAACGTAAATTTTCCACGTTGACCTTAGTTAAATATCTTTCACATTTTGAAACGAAATGTCGTTCAGAAAAGTTTTGCAAGACTGTAATTGCGTCCTTCTTTTTGAAATAAATCTTCTTCTTGGTGATGAAATCCCTTTTGAAGAAAGTTATTAAAAATTAAGGAGTCAGCTTTATGAGCGGTTGTATTTTATAATTTCATAGGTTTTCTATAAACATAATTCATTTATTTTACCTTTACCTGGCAGAAAGACTTTTTAATTAAACACACCTTCCTCCCTTCTTTCCTTCGGATTCTTTGCTTCCAAAGATACGTTCCTCTTCAATAAATTAATTTAATTTGATAATATATTGAACAACGCCAATCGTCGTGTTTGGTTTTAAAATTTTTAATAACTATTTTATATTTTTGAGAAAATAAAAACTTTTCCTATTCTGTTAAATTCAAAATGATTTACGGTTTAACATTTTTACTAGCTGGCTTAGTAGACGTAGTTCTGCGTTTTGGTGGCGCAATGAGTGTAACTTTAAGTTAACCTCGGAAATTATAAATCCTAGTTAATATTAAGTTTATTAATAATTAGAAATCAGCGCCTCCTGTCAGAATTTAATATATCTACAACAAGACAAAACAAGTATTATATAGTGTGAATATGATGTCATACACGATAACTAACAGATGCATAGACAAATTTAAAATTCATAATAAATAAAGAAGTGTAAGTATTGATATTATATTATTTGTATTTCTAGGGCGGATAGTAAATACTTTGCTAAATTTTGAATCATCTATAACTTGCCTAACTTTTTTCATGTTCCTATTAAGTTCACAACGTTTCCAATTGCTGGCGTCATAACTGTTACCGACGTTAAAGAAACGCAAGACTCTAGTTTTACAATCGCCCATCTATCTTTAAAGGGAGAAGCGTAGGGAATAAATTGAAGCCTTTATCAGATAATTATATTATCAAATTATAAAAAGTGTTCTCTTATAAAAAGTGCTCTCATGGAGAAACCAAATTAAAGAAAGTATCACCTAATTTCATCTCCTTGAAAATAAGAACCACCTCAGGAAATTTTGCGCCAGGAGGATTTGGTGTCATCTGTCATATTATGGTGTAAGTGACGGATCTAAATTTCGATTCTTAATTTAGGATAAATGTAGATGTCTATTTGACGCTGTACTCATTTTCCATTAGGTGGACTGTGAGTTCGTTTGTCACCCTCATTCTATTAAAAAAAAAACTTACCATCAAATGAGCCGCATGTTCGTTTGCTTTTTTTGTATAAAAAAGAAATAAATATAATTTCTTAAATTTACGCGAACCCTATATAATGTTGGGGTTTCTAATGGGTGTTATTCAAGGAAACGACTACATAAGTTACGTACTATTTAATGAATGCGCTGGTAATAATCTAAAATAATGCATATAAGGTATAGTACAAACTCAGCATACATACGGTTATAAAGTAGCGTACTTACTTACTAAACTAAAGGAGCATACATATTATTCTTACACTTCACCTCCCGAGGACAGACAAAAAAAGAGAATTAGGTACATTCTTTTTTTTACATAATTTTTACTAGATATTTACTGGAAGTATCATCTTTTAAAATAATATTTTTTAATAGACATAAGTTACTTATTACAAATAAAATTGTACATACGTTTATCCTTATTATTATAAATTGCAATGTAATCTAAAATTAAATCTTACATTCAAATCTATTGACAAAAAGGCCTAGTCCTATTTTTATGTACTAATTCAATTTAATTATTTTTATTTATTTTTACGTTACAACCTAAATCTTCCATAACTGTATAGGGACCTTTAAATATTGCATCTAATTTACTACGTGCTTCATTTTTTACTAAAACCAAATCATTTTTCTCATATTTTGCCGAATTGACAGACTTATCATATATTTCTTTCCGTTTATGCTTATTAATCAACAAATTTTTCTTTGCATCTTCATGAGCTAATTGTAACCTGTATTTTAATTGTAATGGATAATTATCTATATTATACAATGGTTCTACGGTATTACTTATGCTATCGGGTATTTGACAAAGTTTTCCAAAAACAAGTTCATATGGCGTGTAATTTGTTTCTGAATGGACTGTGTTGTTAAAACTGAAGCACCAAAATGGTAACCAATAGCTCCATGTATCCGTATGATTGTCACACTGGATCCTTAAAAATGCACCCAAAGTTTTGTGAGCATTTTCAAGAGCTCCAATCGACTGATGGCGATAGGCTGTAGAAGATAATTTTTCTATTTTAAGTATTTTACAAACCTGTTCCATGGTTGCAGAAATAAATTCTGTTCCTCGATCTGTAGCTATTGTCGTCGGAATACCAAATCTTAATACGAACTGTCTAACAAATGCATCTGCAACGGACATTGTTTCTTTGTTTTGCAAAGGAATAGCTTGTACAAATTTTGTTAACTCGCATTGCATAGTCAATATATAACAATTACCATTTTCGTCTCTATCTAAGGGTCCCACTACATCTAAGTATATCTTTTCAAAAGCCGAGGAAGCTGTTGTGGTAATTTCCATCGGTTCTTTTATGTTACGAAAATATTTATGTTTCTGACATTTTGTACACTTTTTAACAAATTCCTGGACATCCTTGTCGATACTTGGCCAATAGTATCGACTTTTGATTGTATTTATCATTCTGCGCACTCCAGCATGACCGCTGGATGGCAGTAAATGAAAGTCATTCATAATAAGTGTCTTTTTGTTGTCGTCATCTATTCTTTTTACGCCTCGTAATATGCATATTCGCGGTCCGGACCAATTACTAAGTGTTGTTATTTCATCACAAACACTTTTGATAAATTCTATATTATCATTATTTTTAATTATACACACTTCATTGATACGTATCTTTTCACAAAAATTGCTTAATTTCTGCACAAATTCGGCTCGCGAGAAATTCGCCTTGAAATCAAGATTAATGTATAGTGTCTTTTTACCCTCTATAAATGTAAAACATTCAAATTCTTCAGTTATCAAGCCATTATCTCTAATTTGTTTTAATTTGTTGCCTTCAATCAAACACATTTCTACTGAATCACACGGTTTTCTTAATATATCCACAACTCTTGGTTGATCAGGCCAATTGTTAATGGATTTATTAAGATCCTTCTTTTCATCGTCATTCTTACTCTTACTTAACTCATTCAGCTTTTTCTTTTGCGCTCTGGTCATTACAGCCATTACTTGTTCATTCATACTTTTAAGTTCATCAGACGTTATATAAACTCTCGATAAAGCATCTGCCACAACATTGTCTCTTCCTTTCACATAGACTATTTTAAACTTATATTCTTCTAAAGTAACTCGAAATTTAAGTAATCTACTTGACGGATCTTTCATACCAAAAAGATATATTAATGGTTTGTGATCTGTCATTATGGTGAATTTGTTTCCATACAAGTATGGTCTGAAATACTTAACGGACCACACTATTGCCAAAAGTTCTTATTGAATAGTTGGATAGTTTCTTTCTGCTTTATTCAAGGGTCTACTGGCATATGCAAATGGTCTGAGATCTTTACTACATAATACAGAACCAATAGCAGTACCCGAGGCATCTGTTTGTAAAATAAATTCATGATTTTCGGAAAAATCGGGATACTGTAAAATTGTTGATGATATTAAAGCATTTCTTGAAAATTCAAAAGCGTTTTGACATTCATCAGACCAAATAAATGGTTCATTTTTCCTACTTAACTTATTCAAAGGTATTGCTATATCCGAAAAATTTCTTATAAATTTACTATAATAGTTGCAGAATGCTACAAACCGTTTTACTTCATCTGCATTTTTGGGAGTAGGATAATTTCGTAATACTTTTGTTTTTTCTGGATCTGGTAAAACACCTTTTTCTGTAACCAAATGTCCTAAATAAAGAATTTCTTTCTTTAAAAATTCACATTTCTGAGGATTTAGTTTTAAATTTACTTTTCTCAATCTCTCCATGACAGTTATTAAATTTTTGTTATGGGAAGACAGATTTCTTCCAAATACAATGAGATCGTCCTGATATACTAAACATTTATCGTAAGTTAAACCAGACATCGCTACAGACATCATACGACTAAAGGCATTAGGGCTGATCTTTAAACCCATTGGTAAACGCTTCATGCAATATTGACCAGTATTTGTAGTGAAAGCTGTTAATTTACGACTACTAGGCTCTAAACTTATCTGATAGTAACCTTGGTGAAGGTCAAGATGAGTAAAATAAATTGCTCCAGTAAGCGTATCTAAAATTTCATTAATATTTGGTAGAGGAAATTTGTCGTCACAAATAACCTCGTTCAATTTTCTGTAATCTACAACTAAACGCCATTTTTTCTCATTACCTTTGCTACTTTTCTTAGGTACTAATAATATTGGACTGGACCATTCACTATTTGACTCTTCGATTATATCATTTTCTAACATATTCTCAACTTGCTTAGTTATTTCTGGTTTTAGTGTCTGTGGTAACCTATAAGGCTTGACGTAAATTGGAGTAGAGTTTTGTATTAAAACAATAGATTGCTCATAAATATTAGTTGTCATTAACTTATCTCCTTCTAAATGAAAAATGTCAGAATATTTTGCACAAATTGCTTCAATTGATTGTTTCTCTTCTCCGTCTAAATAATTTAAATTTAATTCAGATAGCGAAGTTTTAACCCTGGTAACGTCAATATTGGTCTTATTAAATTGACAAATATTATAATTATACAAACTTTTCAAATCTGGTGTGAAAGATGGCAAGTTTACTTCCTTGTCACTAACATTAAGTATTTTAACTGGAATTCTACTATTACTAACTGTAGTTATTGCGTTTGCTATAAAGACGTCCTTCGTTAACTCTTTACTGCATACTACTACATCTCCAGTTACATCCTCATTCACAATAATAAAATGAATTGATTCCGAGCGTGCTGGAATAATCATAGAATTTTTCATCCTATCATGTTCATCAACAAAATGTAGATAATGTTGTTTATTACTGTTAAAAAGTGTTAAATTATTTGAACCTAAATCAATATTCGCACTAAATTTTTCTAAAAAGTCTAAGCCTATGATTCCGTCTGCTTTTAGTGGTAGCGAATCAAAAACAAGAAAATTATGCTGAAACGTGGCATTTTCGTATTTTAATATTAAATTTACAGAACCTTGAGATCGTCGCTGACCATCTATTCCATTTATTATAGTATTATCTCTATTAACAATGATATCTTTTGGCAGTACTTCATTTTTAATAATTGACAATGTTGCACCCGTATCGATAAGCCAATAGTACTCGTATTTAATGTTTTAATATAAAAAGTAACATATTTCGCATCACCTTGTAATGATAGTATAAAATGCTTAGGATCGAAAAAACTGATTCGATGTACCTGCATTGTCGTCTTTATCGCACTGATGAGTGTCAGCTACTTTTTCTACTGGAAATGAGTTTTGACCTCGTCCACGGTTCCTAACGTATCTAGAGCCTCTATTTTCTCGTTGATTATTATATGAAGGACGATAAGTTGCTCTAGAATTTTCGCTAGAACCTTGTCCTTGATTGTAGTGGTTATTAAATTTATGCCCACGATGGTAATTGTTACCATATTGACTACGGTAAATTTCTCTTTGACCTTGAGAACGTCTAATATTGTGTGCCGAGTGGCGTCCATTTTTAGATGCATACAAAATGTTACCTGGTGGTTGGAAAGACGTGCACTCCTCGTCTTTTGCTGCTTGTATGGCATCTTTCAAGCTGCTGAAGCCGCGTGCTGAGATGATGGTGCTCATTTTGGTGCTACGCAGGCCATCTGAAAAACGTTTTATGGCAAAACTTTCATTAATTGGTTTTAAAATCGAGAATATTATAAGAATATTCCTCTTTTCCATCTCTTCCTGAGTAATTGTCAGCTCTGTAAATAACTTTTCTACCTCCGTACCATAATCCTCAATGGATCTCGAGCCTTGTTGAATATTTTGAAGCTTCGTCTGTATAGCCATAAATTATTTTTTGGGTAAAAGATATTTCCGCATATCATCAATTAATTCTTGGATAGTTTTGTATGAGCTTGCAATTCGTAATTTTGCATTTTCATTCAACCGACTTTCCAAAACAAAAGTAATTAATAATACTTTACCTGGGTTGTCCAGCATGTCAGCATACATCTCCACTGAGTCTATTAGGCGCCTAGTGGTGGCCTCTACACCGTCCATTACTGGAATCAAACTACACGCCACTTTTATGTCAAAATCCATTTTGCCTAAATCTACTGTAACGGGAAAAGTACACAAATTTTCTATTTCCTCGTACTTTTGTTTTATTTTCTGATAAAGATCTATTGCCAATTTCAAATTAATATCTTTACTTTTTTCAATAAGTAAATATATTTTACAACAGTTTTCATATGCGCTTTTTGCTTGATCTAACTTAGTTGAAATAACATTACCCTTATATCTAGTTTGTCCTTTTTTTGCTAAATAATTACGTTTTTCTACTAAACAGACATAATTTTGTTCCAAAATATCAATAATAATATTCTTAATCTAATAATAGAATTGCACAAATGTAACACATTCTACATAAATGCGAAGAAAAAAGTCCGACGTTGCCTTTTGTTTCCGTTTGGTGTCTTATTACTGAATGTCCGCTCGATGTTTTAGCACCTTTAGAATTATAGCGCTATGAAATATGATTCCGCATAACTGGTTCACTCACTGCTATATATATTTATTATTTTTACGAAAAAATTAACAACCCACAACACTTATTTTCACTTACACTATGCATTCACTTCTAATTACTGATTCTGGTTACCTTCTGTGCGCCCTCTGATGGATGATCTGATTCTCTGCATGGCACTCATCCTAATTTCCTGCTGGATCCATGTGCGGTGGCAGCTCCTGTACATCCGCAGGCCCACATAAACTGCTACGAGTCCAATAATGGCCAGAACAATATAGGTCACAATGCTAAGCCGCTCCACGTGGCCTCCGATTTCTTTCAACGTGGCGTCATTGTTGCCTCCAGCCGCGTTTTGTCTGAGGAAAACCTCTTCTTTTTACACAGTTGACCGACACATTATAATATATTATTAAGTAGTTATGTTAACTATACTAAAACTAACAATACCCTTGGCAGAGTCATCCTGGCAGGGTCGCCATGTAATGTTGGGGTTCCTAATGGGTGTTATTCAAGGAAACGACTACATTAGTTACGTACTATTTAATGAATGCGCTGGTAATAATCTAAAATAATGCATATAAGGTATAGTGCAAACTCAGCATACATACGATTATAAAGTAGCGTACTTACTTACTAAACTAAAGGAGCATACATATTATTCTTACACTTCGAACAAACACATTGAACAAAACTATATTTATGAATTTTAACGCGTTTAACTAACTGCTTTAACTTATTTTTAAATTATTTTTATATCACCTATGTCATCTCAGTTCATCCCTCCCCAACCCATTCCATCCCATCCCATTATATTCAACTGTTGCTCCCTATCTCTTCGTGAAGTTTGATTACAATCAATTCGTCCATTTAGAAGATTAACCCAGACAGACACACCGAAAGGCAGAAATACTTAAATTTTAAAATTGGTTACTTATGGTTTAATGACATCCAAGTAACCAACAAGTTAATATAATGCAGGTACAACGATATCACCAACACGTCAATTTTATAGAAATAAGATTGAAATTTGTTCAACGAATTGTAAAATAACACGACCTCATGTATAATACTATACATATATGCATAATATCTTATAATTAGTTCAACTAGCAAGTTCCTCGGTTTAGAGGTTCATATAGATACGATTCTTTTTATAGGATAAGGTAAAAAGATAATTTTATACATGGTATGTATTTGCTGTTGCCCATATACATCTACATCTATCCTCGATAACGAATCAAAATGCAGTTGAATTGTCAGCCATGAGGACTAAGATGGAATGCCTCGTTTCAAGTAAAATAGGTCTCCGGTTCTTTACACTCACCATAAGAAACACAGCAGCGTACTATTAATATGTGTAGCTCCAGCATCTACCACGTTCAATACTGCAACACACTGCAAAATACAAATATTTAATTTTTTTTCGTTGTAACAGACGTCACTAAAGAGTAATAGTGTTCTATAGACGTTAGTGAATGACACATTTATTTTTCCTATTAGTTTTATGACATATTGATTAAATCCTCTTTGTTCGCACCTCGGGATTCGAACCCGGGGCCTCATGATAAGGATTCGCGTTTACGACAACTTGACCCATGAGGCAGTCAAAACGAATAGTAAACTAACGTAAAATAGTAACTAACTAACGAATAGTAAGTAGTCATAGACTAAATTAAACACACCACCGTTAGTTAGGTATTTGGGGTTATCAATATAGTTTTCTCATATGGTTGGGTTCTATAAATATATAATTATAACTGGAAATGAAAAGATAAATATACATAAATATCAATAAAATTAAATAAATATAAAAATACATAAATAAATAAAAGCCCAACCAGATGGAAGCCCTCGTCGGCAGGGGAGACCAAACGGCCGAGTGTCAGGGGGAAAGGGAAAGAAACCGGCGGACGATGCGGGCGGTATCGAGGAGCACCGCCTTCTGCATTTGAGCCTGGAGCGGTCCGCCACGTAGTCCCAGCCGCCTCAGATGACCCGAGAAGCTGACTGGGATTAGCCTGTTTACAGAGACGACTACAGGAATAATTTCGGTCGGCAGACCACCCCACATGTCAGTCACCTCCTGAGCCAGGTCCAGATATTTTGTTTGCTTATCTGTTTCGGCTTTCACGAGGTTCTCGTCATACGGAATGGATTACACATTAGTCGACCAAAAATATCCTTGACTGTACCCGGTCCATCAGCCCAATATCAGGCTTATTCGCAAGAATAGTCTTGTCTGTGATGATGGCCTGGTCCCAATAGAGCCTGGTGCGATCATTTTCGAGCACCGCTTCCGGCAAGTACTTGTAATACGGCAATTTCCGATCCACGAGACCGTATTTTAGAGCGAGCTCCTGGTAAAGAATTCTGGCTACTGGGATGGCGATAAGCTTGACAGATGTCGACGGTGCCATCCTTTAGGCTGTATCTCCGATAGTTGTTGGTCTTAATAACCTGATCCTGTATTGCACGGACAAAACCCTCGGTTTCCCCGAAGAGGTCACCAAAGCGTAGCCAGTGGAGGGAGGCTACTGTGTCTACGAAACGCTCATGTAGAGCCTCCCGTGGAGCTCCTTCTCCTTCCATACGGTCTCCCGGTCGGAAATGCTCTGCACTGCCGGGTCTTGCCATTGCCCGTTGGCTAAGGATAGAGAAGTAAGTCCTTTATCACAAGAAATGACGTCCTTATAGAGTGGATTATCCGATCTCGCCAGGAAATAATTACGGAGGGTGCATTCTTCGCGATTATGCATGATGAGCACGCACAAGAAGCCACGCCCACCATGCTTTTGCGGCAAGTACAGCCTCATTACCGACGATCTCGGATGATGCATCCTATGGGACGTCATGGTAGTGCGGACTTTTCTATCAAGGGTGTTAAGTTCAGTCTGAGTCCACCTGAGTATGCCAAAAGTATACATGAGGAGAGGCATGACCCAACCGTTATATGCATACCTTCCTAGCTCGAGATCTTGTCAAAACAAAAAAATACAAATTTTGTTGGACTGCCCACGGGAAAGTTTATGTTCGCTAAGATGAGACATCTCAAATAATAACCATAAAAAACGAAGCCCAGGTTCACCAGTTATTGCACACCGTATGACTAGATCAGAACGCGCAATTTCTTCTAAATAATGAAATTACTTTATTTTTTTCTATATTTCTTTTAGTTCGTAAGTTTTTTCTAAGCATTGTAATTAATTCACTAATCGTCACTCTTATATGTATTACACACAACTTATACATTCTTACACGCAGCTTATACTTGCATTTATTAAAACCCTATCACTTTCACTATCACAAAAAATGATCAAATATAATACTATCATTAATATAGAGCTCACTCTTAAAATGAAAAATTCTAATAATATAGAACCGTATACGAGAGAAGCAATTTACATATTAGGATGCAAACATATCTTTTTATCTATAAATGTATGTATAACTCAAATTACTCCTATACATTATAATTCATATATTATCTATTTACACATGTGTATACACATACAGACGACAGATAATACTCCTACTTTTGAAATGAACAGTTCTTTAATTACTTGGATAAAATCGAAATTGCAAACGCTATTGAGTGCGATATTAAAGACCTCTCAAATTCCATTACTGTGAAAAATAATGATTTAACCATAATATCTCAAAATATAAGAAGTGTATATAGTAACATAGATGACCTAAATTTAACACTATCTTGTTTAAAATTTAAACATGATATTTTGATTTTAACTGAATGCCGACTAAGCCTCAACAAAATATTTCCATGCATTACTAACTAAACTCATTTTGCTACCACCCTTCACCTCAACCAGAGTGATGGAGTAGTAGTGTATATCAAAAAAAAAACTATAAACGCTAAGGTTAAAAAAGTTAAATTAGAACACGCTTCATGCTTACATTTGTAAGCATGAAGCGTGTTCTAATTTAACATCTATTTAGATGCATACAACAATACAATCTTGGGAATATACCGTTCTCCTTCAAATAAAAACGCCAATAAATTCATTATTTCGTTAAGTTTGCATTTAGAAAACATAATATCAAAAGAAATCATAATTTTAGCTGGCGACATAAAGTTAACATTGCACCTAGAATAAATGAAAATCCATATGAACGTAGTAACAGAGAAAATCATTTAAATACGTTAAGTATGCACGGCTTAATACCCGGTCACTACTTACCTACAAGAGAAACCAGTTGCCTAGATCACTTTATTCTAAAACTAACAAAAGGTTAGGTCTATGCTCAAATTGCTGTCTTATTTACAACAATTACTGATCACTTTGTGGCGTTACTTGGGGGAGGCCTACGTTCAGCAGTGGACTTGTGAAGGGCTGTAATAATGATGATGATGGTGATGACTGATCACTCATTGATACTACTAAACCTATCTAACTTAAAATTAATAAATGATTGCACAAAGACAAAAACAATTACAGATTATAAAAATGCCTTTAACAGCTTACTAGAAAATAATCTTACTGAATTACTTTTTTGTGACAATTCCCATACAGTTATGGAAATGTTAGTTAATAAATTGAGCAAATCATTAAAATAAAATACAAAAATTGCGCATCTTCCAAAAAATAAACGCACCTTAAAACTTTAGATAACACCTGGCATTGTGCGTTGTATTATAAAGCGCAATAATTTGCAAAAAAAGTTGCGTTCCGATCCTTATAATGAAATTGTAAAAATTTTATATAAGAGATATCGTAAATTTTGTAATAAAATAATAAAAAAAAGCAAAACAGGGTTATGAAAGACAAGTCCTGCGGATTTCTCTAAATAACAGTAAAAGTCTTTGGAAAAATATTAAAAGAATAGCGCATTTAATTCAAACAAAAATTAGTAATACAGATTTATTACAAACAAAAGCAACACCATTAGTTTCGGTAAATTATGTTAATAACTTCTTTGCCAATGTAGGCAAAAATCTTGCCAAAAAAATTATGACTAGAAATAACGATAGTAAATGTATAACACTGGTTGGACAACCCCAGCTTTCATCCTTTGGCTTGCTAGATACAGATTCTTACTACTACTACTCCTAGATGATGTTATCATGAGCCTAAAATCAAACAGTGCTCCTGGATGGGATAAAATTCCAGCGCACTTTCTAAAACTTGCTGTAACTCAAATTACTCCTATAATCTGTCACTTTGTAAACATTTGTTATAAGCATGGCGTTTTTTCCTCAACCCTTTAAAACAAGCTGTTATAACACCAGTGTATAAGAATGGGGATAGAGGTGATGTTAGCAAGTACAGACCTATTTCGGTACTACCTTCACTTTTTAAGATATTAGAAAAACTTATGAACACAATATTATTAAGTTATCTCACTAAATTCGATATCATGTATGACTGTCAGTATGGATTCAGACAAGGTAAATCCACAGAAGATGCAATCTTAGCTCTTAACTCGTATATAATTAACAACTTAGATCAGGGTAAAAAATGTCTTGCAGTTTTTGAGGACACATATGACACTTACGGCGTGCCAAAAGGTAGTATTTTAGGCCCAACATTGTTTCTAATTTATATCAATGATCTTTGTAATATGAAAATTAATGGTGCCCGTGTGTTTACATATTTCGGTAACACAGCTGCAGTTTTTACGGGAGCATCATGGGATGAGATTCGTAAAAATACAGAATATGGCCTTACTATAATTAACAACAATATTAATAAACAAACTGGCTTCAATCTAATTTTCTAACGTTTAATGCGCTTAAAACTGATTATATTTGTTTTACTAATAAAAACCGAGCTCAACCAGGAAATAACTTTAACATAAAGATTCACACTTGCAACATTAACGAAGTTCAAAATTGTAACTGTTCCGTCATTACGAAAGTCTCTCCAAACAAGTACTTGGGGAACATTATAGATGAACGTTTTAACTTGGCATAAACATATCGATGTAATAACATGGAGATTTAGAAAATTAGCCTGGATTTTTAAAACGCTTAGACATATTACATCAGATACGCTCATTAACAAAATTTATGAAGCATTAGCTCAATCGTTAATAACTTACTGCCTTCCGATATGGGGTGAAGCAACAAAAACAAAATTGTTGCAATTAGAAAGAGCTCAACGTGCCTTAGTAAAGACAATGTACTTTTTGCCTTATAAATTGCCAACTAAAAGCATATATTTAAAAACTGATATGCTAAGTATAAGAAAATTATATATTTTGCACACAATACTAAAAAAGCATAAAGGTTTGATTTTCGACCCAAATATTTTGAACAAGAGAAGAAAAGACATTGTACTTAATTCATTTTGTGTTAAAACTGCATTCGCTAGACGTCAGCTCATTAACCAATCTATTTATCTATATAATTTTGTCAACAAAAAGCTTGATATTTACTGAAATGCCAAGGACTGCAAGATTTTGATTATAAATTGGCTAAAGGCCCTGACTTACGAAGACACAGAAAAACTTATGTTTTGACACATAGGGTAAGAGAAAAAAAAACCCACCCACACACACACACACACACACACACACACACACACACACACACACACACACCCGCACACGTTTATTTTTGAATATTATAATATTTTTTTTGTATAATATGTAATCTCGATGTATGTAATGTAGAGCGGAAGTCTCTGACACAAGTGCCTTTAAGGTACTTAAAAGAAGCTTTCTACCCTATGCAAATTGTAAATACCAAGAAAAATAAACTATTATTATTATTTTTTGGGGTATTATTAGTGTATTCTCATCTGGTTGGGCTGAATAAATATATAAAAGGAAATGATAAATATACATGAATATATATTTCATATACCAGCACAAATAAATAAATAAATAAATAATACATAAATAAAAAAAAACCCAACCAGATGGAGGCCCTCGGCAGGGGAGACCAAACGACCGAGGGTTAGGGGGAAAGGGAGAGAAACCGGCGGACGATGCGGGCGGTATCGAGGAGCACCGCTTTCTGCATTTGAGCCTGGAGCGGTGAGTCACGGAGTCCTAGCCTCCTCAGATGACCCGAGAGGCTGACTGGGATTAGCCCATTCGCAGAGACGACTATAGGAATAATTTCGGCCGGCATACTACATCACATGTCGGTCGCCTCGTGAGCCGGGTCCAGATATTTTGTTCGTTTATCTGTTTCAGCTTTCACGAGGTTCTCGTCATACGGAATGGATTACACATTAGTCGACCAAAAATATCCTTGACTGTGCCCGGTCCATCAGCGCGGTCTATCAGGCTTATTCGCAAGAATAGTCCTATCCGTGATGATGGCCCGGTCCCAGTAGAGCCTGGCGCGGTCATTTTCGAGCACGGCTTCCGGCAAGTACTTGTAATACGGCAATTTCCGGTCCACGAGACCGTATTTTAGAGCGAGCTCCTGGTAAAGAATTCTGGCTACTAGGTTGTGCCTGTGCAAGTACTCAGAGTTAGAAACCGGAAATTACATGCCTATGTGACTCACCGGAATAGCGACAAGTTCGACAGACGTCGACGGTGCCATCCTTTAGGATGTATCTCCAATAGTTGTTGGTCTTAATAACCTGATCCTGTATTGCACAGAAAAAACCCTCGGTTTCCCCGAAGAGATTACCGAAACGTAGCCAGTTGAGGGAGGCGGCTTTATCTACGTGGGGCTCATGTAGAGCCCTGTAGTACCTCCCGTGGAGCTCCTTCACCTTCCATACGGTCTCTCGGTCGGAAATACTCTGTACTGCCGTGTCCTGCTCGTTGGCTAGATAGTAGTTGGCTAGATAGAGGGGTAAGTCTTTTATCACTAGAAATGACGTTATTATAGAATGGATCATCCGATCTCGCCAGGAAGTAATGACGGAGGGTGCACACTTCGCGATTATGCATGTTGAGCGGGCTCAAAAAGCCGCGCCTACCATGCTTTCGCGGCAAGTACAGCCTCATTACCGACCATCTCGGATGGTGCATCCTATGGGACGTCATGGTAGTGCAGACTTTTCTATCCAGAGCGTTAAGTTCAGTCTGACTCCACCTGAGTATGCCGAAGGTATACATGAGGACAGGTATAACCCAGCCGTTATATGCATGTGACTTATTCACACCGGACAAAAGGCTGTTAAGCACTTTGGTAAAGCGTGCACAAAACACGTCGCAAACTGACTGTTTCATACCAGCCTCATCGATACCGATGTTCTATGACATACCCAGATATTGGTATGTTTCAGCCTCGGAAAGGGTCCTTAAACTGATGGGCATAGAAATCTATGCCCTCAGAGTTAGCAACATTCCAATAGAATTGCTAAATTCACAAGTGATGTTTAGCAATTCCACAAGATGGGAGCGACTAGAGGCGAATAACTTGAGATCATCCATATAAAAGGTAGGTCACTTTAGTACCTCCTTTCCGAAGCTAAAAACCCCTCCCGGAGCCCTCCAGTAAAATACTGAGAGGGTTCAAAGAGAGGCAGAACCAGATTGGACTCAGGCAATCGCTCTGGAAGATACCCCTTCTTATCCTTATATGGATTTGAGTCCAGGTGACGAGTGATTCTCGCTCTCAAAATGGATGTTAGTATCTTGGATCTTGTATCTGTTGCTCGGTTCTGTGGTATCCTGGTCTTTAGGAACCAAATGAGTGATCCCAGTAGTGAAGAGGCTCGGGAGCGACTTCTGGTTGAGAACTTCTTGGAACTGTCGGGCGAGCATAGTGTGACACACCACAAACCCCTTCAGCCAGTAGTGATGCAGCCCGTCGAGTCTCGGACTTTTCCAGTTCGGGGCCCTACGGACCGCCTCAGCTACGTCATCCGGCGTTATAATGACGGGGTCCATGGGCGTTATACTCGCACACTGACTCGCCACAACCTCCCTCCAAGAACTCTCGCTGTGGTTTACGGGCTCTGACCACAGGCCGCGCCAGAATGTTACAGTGTCGGCCTGATTCGGTGCTGGGCCCGTTCCACTTACTATTGATATATTATATTCATAGAGCCTCTTCTGATCACTCTGGAAGAGACGATTTCGGATGATCCGCTTTGACCTCTCGGTATAGCGCCGAATCCACTTTCCTCAAGCAGCGATTCTCTGCTTCATAACATCTATACTCTCCGTCAGTTTTTGCGTTATATCCGGCTGGGACAAACTGATATTTGTCCCCGCAAACGCCATCCTGACGGTGCGCACAATTTTTGGCCTGTTATTGCCTGATCTGAAGCATATCAGTCTGTCGATGAGAGCTCTAGCTTTTGTGATTCGTTCCTCAATTTTTCTTCTCCATGCTAGGATAGCGCTACTTTAGCTAGTAGCGCGTCCAGCCGAGGAAACCTTGGTGCCTATAGTACGACAGACTGCCAGCGCGGCGCCAAAAAAAATTGAGTCCGTCTCGCAAGGGTCTTGGCTGGCTTCCAAGTAGGTCATTAGCATTGGGTTTAGAGCCCTCACGATAGCCCGATTCCGCTTCCTTAGGGCTATGAGGGGAAGTCGCGGTCGATTTTCGAGAGGCGTACTGCGCGTTTCCACAATCGCCTCTTCCAATGTACTCTCCATTTGCTCTATTTCTAGTACCTGAGTGAATGTCCTATCATCATTTGAATCAGCAACCACTGGAGTATTCACGGCGGCATCCACGTGTGCGGTTTGTTCTGCAACTTGTGGCACTGCATCCTCAGTCGTGGCATTTTCATTTCATGAGGGAACAGCCTCACGTCGTAGCCGTTCGAGTTCGGCGCCATCAAATATATTTGAACGTAAGATATACCGAACGCTAGGTTTTGCTTGGTGACGGCAAAAGATGGCTTCAGTTCAGTAAAAAGACGATGCATCCTAGCCCGATACGCGAAACCCCCAACCAAACCAAACCTTTCGCCATTAGGTAATTATTATTACGGTACTTAATAATCACCTGATATAACGAAGTTTGTGCTGACCAGGGAACCACCACGTATCTGCATATATGGCGTGGTAACCTTGGTATAAATCCCAGCGTTTCACGGCAGTTAACCGCGCTGCACGTTATGCACCATCAATGATGAGGTACTCTCCCGTCGGTGTGATTCTCCCGCATTCTGCAACAGAAGTAGCCTAGATAACATCTTTGAAAGTCGAATTCAAAGTCAAATATTTTTATTCAAAAATAGTTTTACAAAGCACTTTCGAAACTCAAATGCTATGCCATCGCTTCAAAAAATCTCTACTGCGGGCTCGGTTCTCAATAAATAACTTCAACGAGTTATTGCACATAAACGAAATAAAAGCAAGTAATCACAACAAAGGAAAATTAAAAGAAAATTCGGTTATATTTTATGCTTTTTGTCAATTTTGCACCGCCACTGCGTCGCATTCCGATAATGAAGTAGGAGGGTAAATATCCTCTTAAGCTGAAAAATTTTTCCGGTTATTAAAGACGAGAACCTTTCAATTTTCTTTTCCTTTCCTGAATTATTAAGTCCCCGATTATCGAAATTTGAAATATTATAATAAAATTTACTTTGAAAACGTTTCAACAAAAACTTATTTAATTTCCTAAGAGTGTTCTATAATTTATTCATTCCGGGTGTATTTAATTTTGATAGTTTCGATTTTGCAATTATTTATTTAAGAAAATATAATGTGGAACATTACTTAAAATAATATTATTTTATGTTATTTTTATTTCATTTTATTTATTTATTTAACAAAATATCCAGAAATGAAGTGTTAAAAGGTGTAACTTAAAATTTTATAAAATACCGGAACGGTTTCCCATAAGGAATATTTTCTCCTTTATGTCGAAGGGTAGAAGGTTATTTATTTTACTCTGTAGAGCCACATTTCGGGTATAGTATAACTTTAATAGAAAAATAATGTAGTATAAGAGCAGCATAATATTGCGATATGTCGTATATAGTTAGGTGATAGAACTAAAGACCATTTTACATTTTACACTTAATTTTTCTGAGGATAGATCTAGATATCCGTGGGCTTTAGAATCCATTGCAACTATATTGTCATTGATGTTGAAACTTGATGATGAGTTTTGACGAAATTATAAGTTTAAAAGCTTGGAATGAAGAGTAACAAGACTCTTTAGATTTTATGTATGATGGTCCTATAATAGTGTTTAATATAAACAATTTTAATTGCTTTGTTTGGAAAGAAATGGTATATTATCAAACGGCAACTGTTATAAACAACAAGAATATAGGTTAAAATCACTCCATTTTGCAGATTTATTGTCGAAAAAACCAGGAACGTGCATTAACAACAATTTTTCCTGTGACTCTCTGATATGATGGCTTATAATATTTTGATAAAAATTACTAATTTTATTAGACACTTACAGAATCGTGATAGACGTAAAACTATGATAGAGATATAGCCGTAGTAGAGATATTGCCGTGTTAGAGATAGCGCTGTGGTAGAGATGGAGCCGGGGTAGTATAGAGCCGTGGTAGAGATAGAAGTGCTTAATGACTCAATAGAGCCAAATCAGACGATTAAAATAAGCTTAGCTTTCAAGCATTTCCTTCAACTAATTAAAAAGTTAACCATATTTGAGATAAATTCATTACCCCATGTATCAAACGCCGGCCGGAAGCAGCAGCAAATACTCTGTCTACGGCGTCTTACGCTGACAGCATACTTCCTTTAAAAATCGAGCGGCACAGTACCACGCCTTCTTCTAAACGCTAACTATCACACGTTCTCTTGTTGATAACAGTAAGCCGTCAGCATATGATCTAATTGTTATCGCTGCCTGCAACAGAAATTAATACTTGTTAAATATTACAGTGCTCGACCATGCTCGACTTCATTTAGGTCAATCGTAGTCGACTGATCCGGGAAGACCCTTTCCGTAAGTATTTCTATTGAAAGTGTGCACTGGACGTGTTTAGCTCTCTATTTTAGTGGTCTAATACTAAAAGTGAGAGCAGGGTGGACATGGACACTTTTTTAACTTATCAGTAGTCACTTGAACTGTGGATTGGCATCCGTATCCCTTAATACCATACCTACATACCAGAAATCGTATGTATGTCTCGGGCCTGACGTATGAAGACATTTTGTCTAGATTCCTGAGGCCATATGCAGCGTGGACCGGGCGTGCGAGGTCCCTTCATCCAGCCACCTCAGGCATTATGAAGCGTAGACCGGGCGTGCGAGGCCCCTTCATCCAGCTACCTCAAGCAATACGCAACGTGGAACGGGCGTGCGAGGCCCCTTCATCCAGGTAACGGGTTGGTTATAGACATCCGGTACTTGATTTTGATAATGTTTTTACTCTAAGAGGCTTGTTAGGGTTAAGCTTGAACCTATTACACTGTTTTTAGATGTCGGAAATGCGTTTCGAATTAATTACGAGAAAAATATATTTCACTAAAAATTGTGTAATAACGAAAAGTAAATATGTCAATTTGTTCTCGTATTATGAAGTAGGTGTCCGTTACTTGATTTTTTAATATTGTTTTCAATTTAGAAGGATTTTCAGGGTTAAGCTCAAACCATTTACACTATTTTTGGATTTCGAAAATGCCCCTTGAATTAATTACGATAAAAATAAATTTCACAAAAAAATTGCATATAACGAAACGCAAATATGGCAATTTGTTTTTTTTTAAACAGATACACTTATAGAAAAGTTAACCACTCGGACCCAGACAACCCATTTGTGGCTGGAGACGGAACTTATATACAACAAATTGGAGTCGCAGTGGAGAACAGTCAATAGGTTTTCCAAAAAATAAAATTATAACAATTCACATTCCATTATTTCATTTACCACTATCGTAGCAGAGTTTAGGGCAACTAGACTTTATGGATAAGATTGGTCGAATCGGTTCTAAAACCGAATTAGCACACCCCGACTCCACGTAGTCTTGTCTGCCCTACCTACCCCTGGAGTGTTTTTGTAAAGCCGTAGGCACGGAGGGAGAGCAGCCCCCGCCCGCTGTAGCAAATCGCAGGCACCTAAGTGAGCCGTATAAGCCGCACCAATAAGCCGAAGCTGCGGAGGCGAGCATCGGTGCCTGTGATTTGCTACGCAAGAGCGAAGGGGCTGCATTTCCCGCAGTGCTGAAGCCGTTGCAGAAGTAATATTGAATCAACATTCAAGTATAAAAAAGTGAGGTTATGATTCAACAAAAAAATTATTACTCATAAACTATACATTTCCGCAACAGGGTGGCTTCCCATGACCCCCCTACCCTTGCCAATACCGTACGCGAGTATCGGACGTCTATAGTTTACCCCACTAACTCAATCAATACACAGCGTGGATCGGGCGTGCGAGGCCCTATCACCCAGACACCTCAGGCAATATGAAGCGTAGACAGGGCTTGCGAGGCCCCTTCATCCAGCTACCTCAAGCAATACGCAACGAGGACCGAGCGTGCGGGGCCCCTTAATCCAGTTGCCTCCTGACTCAATATACAACATATATGTAATAGGCGTTCGAATCCCTTAAAACAATTGAAGACATGTGACATGGATGGAGCGCACTACGCTCTCCTCTCGAGCTTTCAGACCATGCCTTTAAATCAGTCTGGGCACCTTAATTCCCTTCAATACTATCAATATTTTGAACGTGAAATGAAACACGTGATTTGCATACGAATAAATATAACACAGTGAGATAAGAAATTTACTTACACGCATGCGCCTGAACTTGGGATACGCTCGTATTTGACACATCATCGTGATAGCGACTTCTACTAACCCCTCGACATCAAACCCATAAACTAAATGGTATCCACTGACGATACTTCCATTAAACCAAATCGAGTGGTAATCGTCTAAAATCGTACCGTGAATGGTAAAAACATATTCCATTCGGATGGATTTCATCCAGCTCTGGATTTCCAAATGGATTCAAATCCATGTGTTCAGTCCAAATGGACGTCATCCACGGCCGTACGTCAATGTCAAAAACGTGCACCACGCCAAATGGAAGCGGTCCGAATTGTCAGTGAATGGGCGAATCGGCGTCAATTTTTTGGACGTTATTGTGTCAGTTAATATGTCGGTATTGATGGTGATACATGTGCTCTGTTTGTCAAACATAAACTCTGTATTGGATTAAATATATTTTATTATGTAAACTACGGGCTGTGATACGGGTGACAAACGAGTACACAGTTCACATGATGTTAAGTTGATACTGTAGTCCATAGACTGAATCTGTCATCGAATAAGATTCAAAATGTAAATGCATTGTCACCCCTGGTTCTTTACACTCAGCATACGAAACGCAGTAGATTTAAACTGCTATTATATGCTATTTTGTGAGATCGTGGTCTTTCTCCGTTCGAGCCAACCCATTTGTGCTACAGCCATAATATAGCTGCAACGTTGCTCTACCATGTATAGTTATAATGAATAATATTCACTATATGTTTTTAATATTACCACAGTCAACACCCACCATAATCTATACCATATCTAGAATGGCCGTGACAAACCAGCACACAGTTCACCTGGTGGTGTTGTCAATTAAGTATCAAAATATAGATGCGTCGTCATCCTTGAAGAATACGATGAATTAATCCGTTTAGGTTCATTTGTCCTTTTAATGAAATACACGCTGCTACATTCACTGGTAAAGTATTATTATTATTATTATGGGGAGTATCAATATAGTTTTCTCATCTGGTTGGATTCTATAAATATATAATTATAAATGGAAATGAAAAGATAAATATACATAAATATCAATAACATAAAATAAATATAAAAATACATAAATAAATAAAAGCCCAACCAGATGGAGGCCCTCGGCAGGGGAGACCAAACGGCCGAGGGTTAGGGGGAAAGGGAGAGAAACCGGCGGACGATGCGGGCGATATCGAGGAGCACCATCTTCTGCATTAGAGCCTGGAGCGGTCAGCCACGTAGTCCCAGCCGCCTCAGATGACCCGAGAGGCTGACTGGGATTAGCCCGTTTGCAGGGACGAATACAGGAATAATTTTGGTCGGCAGACCACTCCACATGTCAGTTACCTCCTGAGCCAGGTCCAGATATTTTGTTTGCTTATCTGTTTCGGCTTCCACGAGGTTCTCGTCATACAGATAAACAACGATGTCAAAACATGTCAAATTTTGGTTTCAGGCTTGTAATAGAGAAACGGCAAGATTTAAGTGAAAAATGAGATATTATTGATATGGGAAAAAAGGTGGCGCAACAGCGCGCACGAAGCCCGAAATTGCAGAGTTACGGAGAACTAAATAAAAGATCGAAAAAGGTAGACTCCATTGACACCGATTTAAAAAGTGCTGATAGCGTGAAAATACGAAGTGAAAATGATTTGTTATTGTGTTCTTATGGTTTAAAAACGTTACAGGATCCTATGGAAATAAAGGTGATGCAAAATATCTAGTTTTGAGGCGAATGCAGAAAATAAAAAACAGAATGGAAAAATAAATGTAAAATGATATGTAAGTAGCATAACACTACATTTTCCCCCCGACCCTGGAAAATTTTTGACTCAGCAAAAATTTTGATATGTACATTCTAAAATAAACCATAAAAGCACAGCTTTGCAGTAACAGACATCACCAGGCAAAATCAGATATACTATCTCTTACATTCATCATCTCCATTCAGGTAAGGGTGGAGTTCACATTCAATGACTACCA
The DNA here is from genome assembly GCA_907164705.1 of Parnassius apollo. Classification (NCBI taxonomy): domain Eukaryota; kingdom Metazoa; phylum Arthropoda; class Insecta; order Lepidoptera; family Papilionidae; genus Parnassius; species Parnassius apollo. Next base: position 338,689 of record CAJQZP010001171.1, read on the forward strand.
TTCCAAAAGTGTGTTTTCGAAAGGACATTCAGGCTTATTTAAAGAGTTGTCATCCGCTCCAGCGTGGAAAAAAAATTATTAAGGGAGTAGTCAGCCGCTCCCAAGTGAAGATAAAGAAAAAGGAAATCAATATCAAGCAAGCTTTAGTCGCTATGACTTAAGTAAAGATTAAGAACGGCCAGAGCGGTAGGGCTCAAAGCCAGAGATCAGCAACATCACTAAAAGGACATTCAGGCTTATTTAAGGAGTTGTCATCGGCTCCTGAGTGAAGATAAAGATAAAGAAATTAATCAGGTAACAATTATACATATGTACAAACATATATACAAATATACAAACATATATACAAATGTAGTGTCATGCAAAACAGTATTAGCTGGTTTCTCACATCTAATCTTCACTTCGTATTCGAGTTCGGCCTTGTTAAGGAATTCGTACTTAATAACCCTTTTCATTGTTTTAAGTGCAAAGTTAAGTTTAAGAAATAAAAGTTTTATTAAAAATTGTACCTCTTTAAGTTATCTAGAATAAAAATATTAAAGTGATGAATGAAGTGAAGTGTTATATGTAGGTCTAAATATAATCCAGATAAGTTGAAAAACTAGATGAAGTTTTGTTTTAGAATTTGGAAGATATGATAAGGATGAGTAAATAAAGAGTTAAGAACGAAAGAGAAAGCAAATAAATCAAAAGAAAATGGATAAGGCGTAGTTAAGTTGAAGAAAAGAAAAAAAAATTAAGAGAGAAGAACTTTTACGTCGGGAGCCAAAATGTCGTAAAGCGACAGTTAAAAATTAAAAGAACCTAACCTAACAACAACGAAACAACAACAAAAAAAAACGAATAATTTATTTAAAATTTTAAAAAAGATAAAAATATATGAAAATGATGATGGGTTTTCAAACTAGAAGCATCACGGAGTATGCACAGGCTATGCCTGTGGTAGGTGCGCAGCGCCTGATCTAGGCACACGCAGCGTCTGGAGTAGGCACACGTAGCGCTTGAAGTAGGCACACACAGTGCCCGGACTAGGCACACACAGCGCCCGGAGTAGGCACACGCAGCGTCTGGAGCACGAGCTGGAACAGGTACACGCAGCGCTTGAAGTAGGCACACACAGCGTCCGGAGTAGGCACACACAGCGCTCGGAGTAGGCACACACAGCGCCCGGAGTAGGCACACGCAGCTATGTCTGGAGTAGGTACACGCAGCGTCTGGAGCAGGTGGAGGCATAGGCGTGGCTAGGCGACGACTTCAGGTGAAGGCAGAGGCTTGCAGGATCCCGGGGCAGTGCGGATAAGGCCTTTAGGAGATGCTTCTAGTATGAAAGCTGAAGCGAGACTTGCCTTTATTGGCCGATTGTTCGGCTTTTATACTTTTTGACGGATCTGGGATAAGAACGGGAAATTATTTAAATTAAATTTGAAATTATTTAAATTAAAAGCAAATTTTTGTAAATGACCAAGAGGAAAAAAGTATTTATGTGAAAGTATGGAGTAAAAACATCAGACCGGTAACTAATTTCGAATATAAATTGCCATGACAACCAGATAAACAACGATGTTAAAACATGTCAAATTTTGGTTTCAGGCTTGTAATAGAGAAACGGCAAGATTTAAGTGAAAAATGAGATATTATTGATATAGGAAAAAAGGTGGCGCAACAGCGCGCACGAAGCTCGAAATTGCAGAGTTACGGAGAACTAAATAAAAGATCGAAAAAGGTAGACTCCATTGACACCGATTTAAAAAGTGCTGATAGCGTGAAAATACGAAGTGAAAATGATTTGTTATTGTGTTCTTATGGTTTAAAAACGTTACAGGATCCTATGGAAATAAAGGTGATGCAAAATATCCAGTTTTGAGGCGAATGCAGAAAATCAAAAACAGAATGGAAAAATAAATGTAAAATGATATGTAAGTAGCATAACACTACAACTTGATACGAAAATATTAAGCCTAGTATCTTTGACACAACTTCTGATTGGTGTATTAATAAAGCTAACTTTTCTCTTTTATATGAGATGATGTCTACAGTGGATTGGGGTTGTGTATTTAATGCTTCAGATGTGCAATCTGCGACTGGTCAATTTTATGAAGAATTATATAATATTTTTGATATTTGCGTACCTAAGAAAAAGCAGACAAGCTTCAAACAGGAAACGCTATCCTGTCTGGTTTTCACATGATATAATTAAAGATGTAAATCGCAAAATTAAACTCCACAAACAATGGAAACGATATAATAATCAGAACGTCTACAACTAATAATAATAAATATTTTGACTACGAACATGAAATAAATAGGACCTTAGAAACAATAATAGATTGGTTAAGACATAATAATTTACAAATTAACATCGAAAAAACTAAGATGATAAGATTTCAGACATATAATAGTAAACAAGAACCACTTAAAATAGAATACGGGAAAAACATAATCGAAGAAGTTAACCATACTAACTTTTTAGGTGTAACAATAGACAAGTTCTGTAATTGGAAGACACATATTGATAGCCTATGTAAAAAGTTAGATAAATTTGTCTTTGTTTTTATATCGGTTAAGACGAGTGGCTAACATGGAGGCTGCACTCTCTGCCTATCATGGATATGTTTCTTCGATCCTACGTTACGGCTTAATAATATGGGGTAATTCTGTTGATTTAATTAGAGCTTTTCGTGGACAGAAAAAATGTGTACGGTCTTTATGCGGAGCACACCAATTAGATAGTTGTATTCCTCTTTTTCGCAAACATAAAATATTGCCGCTTCCAGCATTATACATTTACGAAATCTGTATCTTTGTTCACAAAAATAGTAATTTATTTGAAAAACACAATGATGTTGTAATTAGGACTAGTAGAAATATACATAAATTGTGTGTACCAAAGCAAAGAATACAACTCTACTCAAAAAATGTATATTGTATGGCAATATATGCTTACAACAAATTGCCTGTTTGTTTCAAAGAGATGAATATAGGAATCTTTAAAAGTAAATTGTTTCAATTTCTTTTAAATAAGTGTTATTACTCAGTAAATGACTTCTTAAAACATAAATTTGACTCGAATAGTGTTTATTGAATTGCTGAATTTAATTTTTTTGAAATGTTTTAACTAAAGTATTATGAATTAATTGATGATTGTTTTATATAGATTTGGTTTCCATAAATATTGCGGCAAGTATCTTTATACTATATAATAATTAGTGTCTTAGTTTTCTACTTTATTAGAAAAATTATCTATCTGAAAATATTTGTACGCCGGAAACGGCAGAATATTTAGGATCAAAATTCTTTTGTAACAACAGTAATGTACCATATTCTGACAAATAAAGCATCTTATCTTATCTTATCTTATCTTATCTAACGCATTTTCCATACTGCGGTTAGAACTCAAGGGACGCATCGAGTCAGCATACAATGCCAATTTAGCAGCTGTTGAAAATGGCATTAAGAATAATCCAAAAAAATTCTGGAATCATATTAGTAGCCTTCGAACTAAGGGTGGCTTCGAGCCCAATGTGACCTACAAAGGCTGTAGTTTTTCCAATAGTGAAGCTACAGATTCCTTTGCAAATTATTTTGCTAGTGTGTTTCTACCCAATAGTCCCATATTGGATTTTAACAATATATCTAGTACTCCCTTGTCATGAGATGGACATATCAACATAAGCTTTTTTACCTTATCACAAGTAAAATCAGGAATAAATAAGTTAAAACCACTTAGTTCTGTGGATCCAGATAAAGTCCCAGCTTACATCTTAAAAGGATGCAAGGAGATTCTTGCTCCTGTACTTACCTATATTTTAACTTGGTTTTAAACACTGATGTTTACCCAGAACAGTGGAAGATATCGAAAGTCACTCCGATACCTACAACAATAATAAGACCTTGATTGAAGAGTATCGTCCTACCGCAGTACTATCGTGCGCAGCAAAACATTTTGAGAATATTGCTCACAACTTTGTGAGGAGCTGTATGGTTTCCGACCGGGTCGATCAGTAGAGACTAACTTGTTATCCCTCGTTCACTATATATCTCATCACATGGATAAAGGTCAACAAGTAGAAGTGCTATATTTAGATTTTAAAAAGTCGTTAGATGTAGTGGATAACGATATTCTATTAAATAAATTATACAGCATGGGTTTTACCCCAAAACGATTTTCTTCATTCGATATGGCATGTACCGGTACAGTCTGGCACTTAAAGAACACATTACCATTTCCCGATGAATTGTAGAATTTCCCATACCAAACGTATTTTGTCCTAAAGGAATTGGGGCAACAACTATTTTTTTTTAACAATTTTCAAATCTCGGTCGCGACGCGCATCGTTTGAGACCTGTTCGGGTAACTTGTAATTTCGTGTAGAAAATTACGTGCCATTTATAATCCAGTATAGATGTAACTACAATTTCTTCAAGAATAATAAGAAATTACTTTCAAAGTACTATATTATGGATTATACTTGGAACAAAATGTAGTAAATGTTTAAGATAAAAATTTTAATAAATAATCAAATCAAATTATTTATTTTCAGACAACATAGATCCATAAGGGTTAGTAATTAGTTCTATTAGTAAGGGGGTTATAATAATAATTTAATTTAAATAATTTATGAATTAGGACATTGTCCGCACATAGCTACTTAATATAGATGCATGTGGATCATCTGCTACCGTCCTCAGCATGCTGTTGTCACTCCCCCGTACGCGGCCTATCAGTGACGCCGATTTCTTGCGCATGAGTGCCTGAAAACCGTCCGTTCTCGCCTGCGCAGGAAGTTTCAACATCATACTGAAGATATTATTATATTGGACGCGAAGAGTGTTTAAGGATCCTTTGGTGTAGCACAGAGCGCTGGTGTGCACGTTTTGACAAAATGCTTTAAAAATCTACGGACCAGCATGTTACCACGGACCGCCAAAGCCCTACGCTCCCGTTCTATGTCTAAATCATCTCAAAGGTCGTCGGTAAGTATGTGGCCCAGGTACTCAAATTAGTAAACTCTGTTCAGCTCCACTCCACCGAGGCAAATTGGAAGTATAAATTCGGGACACTTACCCGCGGCCTTAAAGAACATAAATTCGGTTTTTCTGACATTATAGGCTAGACCATACGACTTAGCATAGCTCTCATATATGTTCAACATTTCTCTGATAGCCCTTGTAGTGGGGCCCAGCAGCACCATGTCGTTCGCGTAAGTAATATTGTATACATTAACACCACTCATCTTGCATCCGACTCGCATGCTGCTGAGCTCCACTATGAGGTCATTTACGTACAGGTTGAACAGTTTTGGATACGACAGCCCACCTTGCCTTACTCCGCACTCAGTATATTTAACGTAATTTACTTGCTTTGTGTACCAATACTGAAAGAGATTTAACACCTCCACCGGAACACCCCTGTCCTCCATTTTCCTCTAAAGTACATCATACGAAACCAGATCAAATGCTTTGGAGAGATCTAGAAAGTAGGCGTACAGTGGCGTCTTCCGGCTTGTATAATATTGGACAGTGTACAGCTTAGTATTGCGTTTTTAGTGGATAGTCCGGGCCTAAACCCGAACTGCGCGTCATGTAACTTCAGATACTATTGCAAGCATGAATCAAGCAGACTATCCAATACTTCAAGAATCAAGAGAAATAGGGCGGTAGTTTCACTTATCCGAGATATCACCTACTCTGTTTTTGACAATGGGCACCACAATAGTTTTCATTAGATCTGGTGTTAGATATGAATGTCCAATGCACATATTGAACAATAGAGACAGGACCCTTGGCAGGTGTACACTCGCATGTTTTAGGTGCTCGATACTGAGCCCGTCGTGTCCGGGAGATTTGCCCCTGTTCATCCGCTTGATTACATCTCTGACTTGACTAGCCGTAAACAATGGCATAGGCTCATCCACCCACACGCCGGGCTCAGGCCCAGGCATCCCCGTGAGATCGTACCCTGAAATGTTCCATAAACAAGTTTGCAATTCCCTCCGGGTCACTAATCCCATCTACTCTGGCCGGCAGACCAGGCTTAATCTCTAGTTTACTAGTTGTGGACTTCCAAAATTTCTAAGTCTACTTTTAAAAACCTTGCGTGACTCGCGCATCTGCATCATATATTTCGCCTGCAGCAGGTCTATTATATAAAACACACATTTGGCCTCCCGATGAGCATCCCTCACATTTTTATTCCACCCACCTTTTTTCTACGAGGCTTATCAATTTTTACGTAATTTGTTTCAATAGCCGCCATTTTTAGTGTGCTTACAATTTGTTCATAGAAACTGTCGACCTAACTTTTACGACAGGCGTTATCGCATGACCCGTGACTGCAACTAGCGAATTCGGGAGGAAAATCAATGTATCGTAGCTCTTTATGACATAACTCGTGGTACTTTCTTATCTGAGACTCACTTCTTTGTCCCCACGTAACCGCACTGCGTTGCATTTCACGCATCACCCGTTTAGACCTTACATTCTTTAAACTACACTCTAAGTAGATAGGAAGATGATCCGATCCATATACATTTTCCACTATACCTACATCAGTGACAGTATGCCAGGCTGATAAGGAGACCACACAGTGGTCTAGCCACCTCGTACCACCATAACACTGGCTTAGAAAGGTACACGTATTTGACCCTAGCATTTGTACATCTGCACATACCCAAAACTGATCCGTACAGACACGAACGAAATAATAAATATTTTGGGTAAAATTTTACCAAGAGAAATGTTCTCAAAGAAATTATGTAAATATATATCACAATGTCATATCAATTATAATTTGAAAAAATTCTTAAAATTTATAAAATTCTAAAGTAAATCTAGTAAAATATTGAAAAAGTCCAGGTCTAATTTCGGTTATGGCAACTGGCGATAGTCGTTGAAACTAACCACATCCGCTAATATAAGAGTGCGTGAGTAGGCAAATACCGACTGTGTCCGCATTTTCTATTCACTCGATATCGTAGTCCGATGTAACCGCCACTATCGGAGAAATATCGGGCGCGGGACGTGCTTTTTGCGTTAAAACCGCCAAACACCGGGCTCCCACTGAGAATATCTGCACGAAAAATCCAAATACTAATTTTGGGCCGACTTGGGACTCGAACCCGGTTCAAGGACCAATGGGCTAGTCAATGAATTTTATACGTTGTCGATAAAAATATCTAATAATGACAACTACAAAGTTTGTTTTGGAACTATCAATTTCAGGCAGTTATTTAAATAAGTAATCACAGAAATCTAAATATCTTAATATATATAAATTACGTGTCCGCGATATACTCCTAAACTACTTAACCGATTTCAATCAAATTTGCACACTGTTTGCAGTTTGGTCCAAATTGAGAGATAGGATAGTTTTTTTTTTGCACATGAGTGACCCACAATTTTTTGTTTGCGATTTTAAGGATTTTTAATAGGACATGACAGGGTCGTCGAAAAGGGCAGAACAACGTCTGCCTGGCAAGCTATCATCATCATCATCATTACAGCCCTTCACAAGTCCACTGCTGAACATAGGCCTCCCCCAAGTAATGCCACAAAGCACGGTCCTGAGCCACCTGCATCCATCGACTTCCTGCATGTCTTACCAGGTCGTCACTCCATCTAGTGGGGGGTCGCCCTACACTACGCCTACCGGTACGAGGCTGCCACTCGAGAACCTTTCTTCCCCATCGGTTATCGGTTCTTCGAGCTATATGGCCGGCCCATTGCCACTTCAGCTTACTAATCCGTTGGGCTATGTCGGTCACTCTGGTTTTACTGCGGATATCCTCATTTCTGAGTCTATCACGCAGAGAAACTCCGAGCATAGCCCTCTCCATAGCTCGCTGAGCGACCTTAAGCGTCCTCATACGGCCAGCAGTGAAGGACCACGTCTCAGATCCGTAAGTCATCACTGGCAACACGCACTGGTTGTACAATCTAGTTTTTAGAGATTGAGGTATACCTGACGAAAAGATATGCCGTAATTTCCCGAACGCTGCCCAGCCGAGTTGAATCCGTCGATCGACCTCTCGGTCGAAGTTGGACTTACCTAGTCGGACTATTTGTCCCAGGTAAACGTATTCGTCAACAACTTCGAGCATAGTGCTCCCAACAACTACCGGCATAGGTGTGACATGGACATTGAACATGATCTTTGTTTTGTCCATGTTCATCTTAAGACCTATCCGTTGGGAGGCACTATTGAGGTCATTGAGCATAGTGCTTAAGTCCTCCAGCGATTCTGCCATAAGGACTATATCGTCGGCAAATCGAAGGTGAGTGATGTACTCGCCATTGATGTCAATACCGTATCCTTTCCAGTCCAGTAGCTTGAAAACGTCTTCCAATGCAGCGGTGAAGAGTTTCGGGGATATAACGTCACCCTGTCTTACACCTCTCTGCAGTTGGATAGGTTTCGAGCTCTGGTTCTGTACTCGGATAGCCATCGTAGCCCTACTGTACAAACACTTCAGCACTTCGATATACCGACAGTCAACTTGGCACCGCTGAAGGGACTGTAGCACCGCCCAAATTTCGACGGAATCAAAGGCTTTCTCATAGTCCACATACGCCAGGCAAAGTGGCAGATTGTACTCTTCAGTCTTCTGTACAATCTGCCGCAGGGTATGTATGTGGTCTATGGTACTGAAGCCTTTTCGGAAACCGGCTTGTTCGGGAGGCTGGAAGTCGTCAAGTCTGCGTGCGAGACGATTCGTAATGACTCTCGAAAACAGCACGTAGACGCGGCTCAGAAGGGAAATCGGTCTGTAGTTCTTTAAGAGAGCGTTGTCGCCTTTCTTAAAGAACAAGACCACCGCACTTCTGCTCCACGCCTCTGGAGTAGTGCCACCATGGAGGACGGAATTGAAGAGCTTCTGAAGGACTTCAAGTACCGGTGTTCCACCCGCTTTCAGAAGCTCCGCTGTAATTCCATCCTCGCCTGGGGCCCTGCCGTTTTTAAGGTGCTGGAGAGCCATTCTAATCTCGCTTAGACTGACGTCCGGGATATCATCGGAATAGTGTCGGATAAGACTTGCTCTTGGATCGTTACTCACACTTGCGTGTGGCTCCAACGATGATGTGTACAGCTGCCCATAGAACCTCTCAATCTCACTCAAAATCTCAGGTGTCCCGGAAACGATGTTGCCACACTCAGTCTTCAGCCTTGACAGTTGGCTCTTTCTGGCAGACAGATCTCTGGCAAAGACTTTGGAGCCCTGGTTCCGCTCGATCGCTTCTTTAATACGAGAAGTATTAAAGTTGCGTAAGTCTCGCCGTATGCATTTGGAGATCTGTCTGTTCAGTTGCCTGTATGCTGTCAAATCTGTTGACGATTGCAGCCTCATCTCCCGTCTAACAGCCATGAGATTAAGAGTGTGATCGGAGAGTTTTTGTGTTCTTCTGCGGCGGGTCTTACAGAACTTAGCTCCGACCGCATGGACAGTTTCCACGAGCTTGTCGTTCATATCGTCCACTGCATTGCAATCTTCTAGGCACTGGAAGCGGTTACGTAACTCGAGCTGAAAGGTTTCGGGATTCTGGATTAGAGCACGAGGGGGACGGAGCGTTGACTTCATTAGACGAGACCTCTCCAACTTAACGTTTAGGTTCAGTGTGCCTCTAACCATTCGGTGATCGCTGCCAGTTTTCACCCTTGCGATCACTGAGACATCACTGAACAGTTGGCGTCTGGTCGTCATAATGAAGTCAATCTCATTTTTTGTCGAACCGTCGGGGCTCGACCAGGTCCACTTCCTGTGGGGCCGCTTCTGGAAGAAAGAGTTCATCATAAAGAGTCCCTCTTTCTCCATAAAGTCGGCCAGCTGCTGGCCCCTTCGGTTCCGTTGCCCTACTCCAAATTTCCCTACCTTCAGCTCACCGCTTTCTCTTGTGCCCAGTTTTGCGTTGAAGTCTCCCATCAACACCGTGTAGTAGGTTCTGGAGGAATGTATGGCTCTGGAAATATCCTCATACATTTCCTCCACCTCCTCATCGGGATGTGCCGAGGTTGGTGCGTAAACCTGAATGACCTTCAGCGAATACCGTTTGGTGATTCTGAGTATCAGGTACGCGACCCTCGTCGACACACTCCCAATCTTTACAACGTTGTTGACGAGAGATTTGTGGACGATAAATCCGACACCTCCTTGGGACAGATGGTCGCCCTCCCGGTGATAGAACAAGTTGCCGGACTCGAGGATTGCCGTGTCCTCCCCCTCTCTTCGGACCTCGGATAATCCAATAATATGCCAGCGCAACTTGTCTACCTCTTCTTCCAGCTCCAGTATCTTCTCGTCAGTCCTCAGGGTGCGTGCGTTATATGTTGCCAGGTCGAGTCGTCGTAGGTGGCAACCGAACCTCCACCGGAGATTCTTAGCACCCCCTGCCCCGCCGTTACCATGGTCGCCACCGTAGCCAGGAATAGCGGGGCCGCCGGGGACTGGGGGCCGTCTGTTTGTGTATTTGTTCATTGGGGGGTATTTGCCATAGTTGCCACGCTTGGCGAGCGGGTTGGCAACCGCAGTTTTTTATTACGTCACAGTTGTCATCAGGAAGACGCTGCTGCCCATCTCCTGCCTGTCTCCCTCTGTCGCCTCTTACGACACCCACGGGAAGATATGGGGTAGTGGATATTCTTAACCGCCACTACACGGAAAGCACCTGCACCTCACTACCTGGCAAGCTAGTTATTGTTTAAATTTCTATGGAAGTAATATTTTTTGTTATTGTGTTCGTTGTGGTTAGTTTCTTAGTATAAGATAAGAAAGTTGTTTTATTTTACTTCATTTTATATTTTATTATTTATGGAAATATATAGTGTATAATATATAAAGGTAATTTAACGTTAATTTAATACATAATAACAAAATCATTTTTCTAAAATATTTCAACAAATCTCTAACGAATAAACATATAAAATTTTATTGATACCTTAAAGAATAATTATATAAGAGCAATAGTGCTCTGTTACACCGTAATGGGAAGTATTGCTGTTGGTTTGCATACTTCGTCTATTTTACTGTTAATTTACCTATTTACTTACAAAGGTGGTAGAGCCACGAGGGTGGATTGAAAAGTACTCGACCTAACCAAGAAAATAAACACATACTAAATCAGTTATATTTTTATTTTTCTACATAATCACCATCAAGTTCAATACACTTTTGCCACCTCCCCTTCCAGCAAAGCATTTAGACCGTTGAAAAAAAATGATTCTTCCTTAGAGTCAAAATATGCGTCTACAGCTGCTTTGACCTCGTCGTTTGTCGAAAATCTTTGACCTCCCAAGTGCTTTTTTAGGTTAGGGAACAGAAAAAAGTCTGATGGTGCCAGATCAGGTGAATACGGCGGATGCGGTAACAGTTCAAAGCCACAGTTGTGAATTTCAGCCATTGACTGTACTGACGTGTGAACACGGGCGTTATCTTGATGAAACAGGACTTTTCTTCTGAGCATTCCTCGACCTTTTTCTTTTATTTCCTCTCGTAAACGACGTAGTAAGGTGCAGTAGTAATCAGAGTTTATAGTCTGACCCCTTTCAAGATAATCAATCATAATCACACTTTTCGAGTCCCAGAATACTGAAGCCATCACCTTATTTGCCGACAAAATAGACTTTGCCTTTTTAGGGGGTGGTGAACCAGGTCTTCTCCACTGTTTTGATTGTTGTTTTGTTTCCGGTGTACAGTAATGAACCCATGTTTTGTCCACAGTAACAAAACGATTCAAAAAATCATCTGCATCGGCTTCAAATAACTCCAAACAGTCGCGTGAAATAGTCAATCGCGTCCTTTTTTGTTCAACTGAAAGCAGTCGCGGAACCCACCTCGCAGACACCTTGTGGAAACCCAACTCGTTGACAATGATGTTTTGAGTTCGTTCATAAGAGATGCCTATAATCTCGGCTATCTCTCTAATTTTTAATCTGCGGTCTCCCATTATTAAATCAAGTACTTTTTTAATATTTTCGTCAGTAGTTGACGTCGAAGGCCTTCTAGAGCGGGGTTCATCTTTCACACTCTCTCTACCACGCTTACATTCTGCTATCCATTTTTTGACGGATGAATATGACAGAGCACAATCGCCTAATGTACTGACCATGTCATCATGGATGGCTTTTGATGATAGCCCCTTCTTATGGAGGTACTTAATGACGGCACGCTGCTCGATTTGCTGCATTCGCGGAAATTATGTCCGATTACTTTGTTAATAAATTTATAAAATCACAACTAAATATCGCACACGTTTCGAACTTCACACAATGAACTAGTCTGAACTGAACTAAATAATGTGGGTAGATTTGATTTTTAGAATTGAATGGATCTGTGTTAGGCCGAGTACTTTTCAATCCACCTAGGTATGTTGCAGTTATATTTTGTTTAAAGCATGGGTTGGCTTGATTAGGAGAAGGAATAATAGTGTATAACAGCAACTTAATGCTTCTGTGTTTCGTTTGGTGAGTGTATAAATCCAAATAACGTTTTTACAGGAAACGAAGCATTACACCTTAGTCCATAGGGTGACAGACAAAATTAAAACAGACAAAGTTACGTTTCATATCATTGACAAAAGGCATAACAGCGACGAAGTCTTACAATTACTCAAGACAAGCAAAGTTTCTAAAAGGCAATTTGTCGGGTCTCTGTGAACTTTTACATCCAAAACATTTGTTATTTAAAAAAATGAAGGTTTGGGTTTCAAGAAACGTAGACAAAGCCAAGAGCTTTATCAGGAAGCAATTTAGGTTTTTGTAGAAATTTCTTTTTGTATTGTATTTTATGTGCGTGATATTCAATTACCGTGTTGTGGTGGCGTAAAATATCATTCGCCCCTTAAACCAATACTTCAGTCCCGTGCGTGTCGTAACTATGAGAAATGTCGAAACATACGAAACGTCTGTTACTGCGATCGTTAGTCCATCTATCGGGCACGAAGTTAGCGGTAAACTTTCATTATACCAGAAAAGTTATATAATTATTACATGTACTGATGTACTCATTTTAAGATTAATATGTATAAATAGTTAAGACATTTATTTGTTTCGCCAATTATACACGTAAATTAAGGGACTAAACTAAGTAGGTACAAAATAACGTGTTACAAAAAAGCGACATAATCTTAAAGTAGCTCAGCGTTATATATATGCAATATTCAATTTCAGATGAAATACGCTTAAACATACTTTTAGTAAAATATTAATTAATACAACACCGTAAAAATCTAAAATTGAATATTCCATATATAAATCGCTGAGCAGGGAGCCATTTGTTTAAACTGCAATACACATGTACGATCCTAATATTACGGTAATTTTTTTTGTAATAAGTTACTTTGTACCTACCTTATATAGTCACTATATTTAAGTATTATATCTTTCCAAGTGTTAACCTCCTTGTTTTGGTGGTCGTAAGCGCACTATTGATTGATTGACGTCCGTTGATTGCCGAGGTCTCGAACTTAAATTCCAGATCGATCAGAAATTAGTCACTGGTTTTTTTATATCGGCAAATTCTCAGTAGCAGCCCGGAGCCCCGAAAGTGGCGAGGCATCAGTTTCGGGCCCCGGAAAACATGTAAAGCAGTTGGTCCTGGGCCTGAAATCTCTCGTTGTGTTGGATTGCCGTCTTATCGGACTATGACAGTGAGGGAATTAAGAGTGGACCGGTGCAGATGGATATTCTCCTTTGAGACTGGCCGCTATGACTGAGATTCGAGCAGAATGTAATTATTTTTCCAAAAATATTTGCAATGTAAATAAAAATATTGTATTATTAATTAACCATAAAAATAAAGTTTAAAAAGAAAAAGTTAGCGCATATTACCGAAATATTTATAATGTTCGAAACTTGTGTATTTGCAATTGCAGTATCGTAGACTATAAATGGTGGCTTTCACTTCCCTAAAGAACAATTTACTACTTTAATGCAAGACACGTGGTGATGTTAAGCGCTCTTATGTACAGAACAAAGAATGTTAACCATTTAAATCGACAGGGGAGAAATACCTGAGTGAAGTGAAAAATCATGCTAATTAAGGAAATCGTACTTGTTGGAAGCTTGTTGGAAGCGAAAACGAACATTTTAAATTTTTTTTATAAGTAATGTTACATTCAATATACGTCCCACTGCTGGTACAGTGATATCAGTGTAATAGAATGTATGGGGCGATCAATAATGCTTTATCCTATACCTTTAAACGAGCAATTCTTGTATATAATATATTATATATAATATATATATATATATATATATATATAATATATAATATATATATATATATATATATATATATATATAATCGGAATCTCGGAAACGGCTCCAAAGATTTTCATAAAATTTTGTGTGCAGCGAGTTTCGGGGGCAATAAATCGATCTAGCTAGCATATATTTTTAGAAAATGTCTTTTTTTGTCCATGTTTTTAGGCAATGAAAAACTGCTACAATATCGTTAGAATAAGAAGGTAAATTTTGACAGTTTATTAATGATTACAAATAGCTTAATTGGTATATTGGGCGGTCACAAAATCGTAATACCATGGTTCGAGCCCAAACCGACCGACCGACTTTTTTTATTTTAAGCTATTGCATAGCTTCTATCGCGGGCCTTGAGCGCGGGGACCGAATCCAGAAATTCCGTAACGAAAAAAAACCTCACGCTCCCCACTCCGACGGGCACGGAGGTGTGGCGTTGAAAGCCGTGCATCGTCTAACGTCGTTTCAATTCGGCAGACTTCGGCACTCGGCAGACTTCGGCACGGTGTTTGTGTGCGTGCGACTAGACGTATGCGTGTACACTAGCTGCTGACTCAATGATAAAAATTCCTGAATAACCTACAAGTATTGTAAGATATTAAAAATATTTTAAACAATATTAACTTCTTATTTATTCAATAAGAGAAAAAAAATTGTTTTCTTATCGGTCACCACCCTCAAAAAGTGTAACTTGATTTAATATCAAAGACTTAACTGCATAAATAAAATAAGTAAATAATTATAATTGTATAAGTTGATAAAAATGCTATGTAATAGCTTTACCGCGGCAGTCACCGAGTGCCACACATATTTTTTTTTCAAGTTCCTTTCTTTTTTGAGAAAATCTATTTTTTCGAGCCCTTTTTTTTAGTATTTTTTAAAAACACTAAAATTTAAATTAAACTAATTGCACTCATGATTTTTTATTCAAATAACCAGTTCAGTTTTTTCTATTATGTCGCTACGATCAAAAAATATTATTCGTATTTCATCAGTATGTAATTTGTATCTAAATATAATTTCCAAAACACACGAATTAAAAAAAAAACCGAGCGAAAAATACCGAGCAAAGCTCGGTCAACCGGGTACTACTGACTGACACGTACACTGATATATTTTCGATATTATATATTTCATTGGCAAAGACATGTCAGCACATCGACTGCAGACAGAATTATCTCGCACACAGATACCTGTGTGGGTGATATTCATTTCTATTGAAGCAAACAACGTGCATGCTGTTTTTTTTTTAAATAAATTAATATACTATGTTACGATACCATCCACGTTATCTGGATGCTTGGCGGTCAACCATTGCAGGATTTACATATTAAGAGTTTTCTTTCTCGCACGACTTCTTTATGGAATCGTTTACCACCGGCAATTTTTACGAACCGATACGACAAAGAGACTGAGCTGTTTATTTTTTAAAAGTTCATTTTCTTTTAGGTGAGCCGTATGTTTGTTTGACCCCTTTTTTATATATAAAAAATATAATTAAACTGTTTATTTTTTATATTTATTAACACGCAAACATCGAATGTTGTCGAAAAATCTAACATTTGATCGGATCTTCTTCGAACTTCTAGAACGTAACGCTCCCCTAAACGTGCCTTATTTTAACTGCAGGATGTAGCCAAAACTGTTCAATAAGTTTTCTTTTTTAGGATATAGGTAAGGCAAATGCTATTAATAAAATTTGTTGTGTGTCATCTCTATATATAAAAATTAATTGTTGCCCGTTATCTTGCAAAAACTCGAAAACGGCTGGACCGATTTCGATTGTTTTTGTGTGTTTCTGTGTGATCTCGGATGGTAGAGATTTGCAAATGGACCAGGTAGGTGGCATTTTTGACAGGATCCAGAAATCACTCGTGCAAAGCCAAGGCGGATCGCTAGTATTAAGGAAAATATACAATATGTCATACCTAGGAAGTCCAGGCCTCGGTTCAAGAAAAATAACACTCTACATCTCAGCCCTCAAGCACACATCTTTCTTAAAGAATGTATACGCTTTTGGTTTGATTTCGGTATCACTTGAAATATACGAAAGAAAGAAATGAAAGTTCTGCACTATCGCAACGATATCGGTACCGTATCATTGAATAAAAAAGCTTCTAGGTAATATCAGTGACTCTGTTCGTATTGTTTTCGATATTGGCTAGTAAAAAACGATCTTAGTCCGCACTAGCGCGGGGCATTGGCGAACCCATATTGAGAAATTCGAAGTATATTTATTCCTTAAACATACATGTTTCCATACAACTTTTTCTTCACTGCGAGCACACACATGTAACAACTCAAATTACTATGGCTTTTATTGCACTTAGGATTGTTGAATAAAATTTTAATCAATTTCCCATCTCCTTATTTTGTCCTATGGGTGTGTTAGGGGCGATTACGAGACATGCAGATGAATCTAATAGCTTTCGATAGAATGTCATTTTGCTTACATCAGATAAAAATACTTTGGCAACGGGCAGTGGCGTTAAAGGTACGAGACGTCTGGCATTGAAATTAATCATGCCAACTTGACCATTAAGACAAATACTCCTGAAAATGTGAGAGGTCTAGTTCCAGCAGTGGAATTTCACGGGCTGATGAAATTTCAATTTAACTGCATCATCATCATCAGTCACCAGTAGCCACAGAGCAGCAGATCTCACGTCTACTTTTAGAATGGCAAACTATCTAGTTCACTATAAAGACAGAATAGAATTAAATCTGTAAACTTCAGGTGATGTGACCGCTAACACGCCGTCAAGACTGGTAGAGGTTATTATAAAAAGTCTTACGAACCGTAAAAGAGGACCAACTTATATTGTCAAAAACATCTTAATTATCATCATCTTTAGAAGCAATAGTAAGTCCACTATTTAATTATTTTCGGATTTCCTGGAACGACAAAATGCATGGTTCTGAGTTATTAGCTTCTATCGACTTCCTGCATCTGTTACCAACTTTTCGTTCCATCATGTCGCGGCAGGTGTTTAACTAACACGTGGAATCTCGATAAATAAAATCAATGGTACTGATGAAGACCGAACCTTCTTACTTGTGAGCTATAAAATTTAAGATTTTATAGTTATAGAGCTACCATGTTACAAGTGCAAATAAAATATAAGTTTATGCTGATCTGGTAATTAATAGAATCAAGCGTTTTTTTTTTTGTGGAAATTCAAAATATTAAAGATGTGAAAATTAGTTATCTTAAATTTACAAGAAAAATAAAATAACATCTTCCGCTCACATAATTACGAGCTTAATCATAGAAACACATATATGTATAGTTGCCGACACGAGTCATGAGCACAGATAAACTGTGGTGGGAGGTAGATACACTATTGGGCAAAATTATTGGGTACCTTTATTATTTCAATTCGTAGTTGAACATTTTCGCCGACTTTTATGAAAATGTTTACTCGATCACATCAACTTTTACTTTGATACAGTAATGTTGCAGATATTCCTGTCCGTTATTTTATTATCCACTATAAAGTATTTAATGTGTACCTGGTGGTTAGAATTTATTATTTTATTAAAAGAAGGAAGAGGTGATATACCAATTGCGATGTGCCGTACAGTAGCTACTGAGACATTAGTCGCCTCAGCAGTCTGTTTATATACGTCTATGATGTTTTTCGCAGTACCTAATTTTTTCATATAACTAATACACTGAATAGACCATTTGTCGGGATTGTCTATTTAACACCGAATTCTTTCTTCTCTGCAAATTTAGACCGAAATCTGAACACTCAAATTATAACAACAAAAATAATTAAAACCAAGAAATAACAAAAACAATTGATAACAAGGAATACACAAACAACAATTAACGACGAGGTAACAAAAACAATTAACGAAAATAAACTAATTAAAAAAAGTTATCACTAAAATTATTGCTCTGAAGTGTACGGAAGCCGAATGATACGTTCGAAACCAATAGACGACGAGAATCGAGTGATGAACCAATCACGTTGACCGTTAGCGTGGTCAACGTCGTATCGACCAATAAAAAGTGTGCTCACGACTTATGTCGGCAATTGTACATAAAAATTCACGCCTGTCACCCAGAGGGGTAGGCAGAGACTACAGACTTACATTTGGCATGATCCTGACATACCACTTTCGCCTCCCTCACATCCGTATACCTAGGTATACACGCTCGTCGGTTAAGTGTACTCTTACTTTGGCCCATTTTTAATATGTCGCCAATTTGGTCGATAAACTTTCAAAAGTGCACAATCACTACACCAATAAACCCAAAACCGCTGTACTAGGGAATACGCACCACCGTTTATTTAACGATACTTTTTTCGACTCTAGACACGGCATCATCAGTATAAAAAGAAAACCCTTCACTTACTGTTATGTAAATATTTTTACGTTGAACATAGTTAATTAACTTTCACATTTTGAAATCAAATCAAATCAAATCTTTTTATTTTCAGACAACATAGGTCCAAAAGGGTTAGTAATTAATTCTAATAGTAAGGGGGGTTAGTAGTACTATATAATAATAATAATTTGATTGAAATAATTTACGAATCCGGACATTGTCCGCACATATCCTTATGAAATGAAATGTCGTTCAGAACAGTTTTGCTTCTTATAGCAAGACTGTGATTACGTCATTCTTCTTGTCATATTATATATAAATATTTGTATGTTAACATTTGACACACATGCTGGTCTTAAATTGACATTTGACAAAACATGCTGGTCTTGAATAATTTATCAACCTGTAATGTACCATGTTTTCTGCAAATAAATTATGATTATGATCATAAATATTCTTCTAGGTGATGAAATTTCTTTTGAAGAAAGCTATAAAAAATTAAGCAGTCATCTTAATAAGCGGTTGCATTTTATAATTACAGAGGTTATCTATAGAAAGAAAACAAAATTCTAAGAAATTTGATTATACCGTATTATAACTTTGACAGAAAGACTTTTTTAATTAAACAAACCTTCCTCCTCCTTTCTTTCCTTTG
This sequence comes from Parnassius apollo, assembly GCA_907164705.1. Lineage (NCBI taxonomy): Eukaryota > Metazoa > Arthropoda > Insecta > Lepidoptera > Papilionidae > Parnassius > Parnassius apollo. The sequence continues at coordinate 357,931 of CAJQZP010001171.1, forward strand.
GATTATTTGCTTCCAAGGATACGTTCCTCCTTACTAAATTAATATAATTTGATAATATTCTGAATAACGCCAATCGTTGTGTTTGGTTTTTGATTATTTAATTATTATTTTATATTTTTGGTAAAATAAAGTATTTTCCCATTCCGTTAAAATAAAGTTAAAGTAATTAACGTTTTAATACTTTTACTAGCTGGCTAACCAATTAGATTTTTCGGAAGGGATCGCATAATAAAATGAAAAATGCAATTCTTCTTGCGTTTATAAAAGTCTCGTTTGGCCTCTTTTTATATAAAACATTACTATTATATACATAGTATTTACTAAGTGACAGTACTTAAATGTTTTATTTGCGTTCACTGCTTTTTCTTAAAGAGTAAGTGTGACCAACGAGCACACAATCCACCTGATGATCAGTGGTTGTGGCCTATAGACACCTTAAATTCGATGTTCGATTGAAATTAAAATATAAATACGCTGTTACCCCATGGACTAAGATGTAATGCTTCGTTTCTTGTAAAAAGGTTCTCTGGATCTATACACTCAACATACGAAACACAGCAGCATTAAGCTCCTATTTTACACTACTATTCCTTCCCCCTAATCAAGCCGACCCGTGCTTTATTCAAAATGTAACTGCACGTGGCTCTACCACCTTTGTAAGTAAATATGTAAATTAACACCGAAATAGACGAAGTATGAAATCCAACAGCAGCACTTCCCATTACGGTGTGACAGAGCAACTGTTCTCCAACATAATATAATAATTATTGTGTAAGGCCTCAATAAATTTTATGTTTAATCATTAGAGATTTGTTGAAGTATTATATAAAAATAATTTTGGTTTTATGTATTAAATTAACGTTCAATTGCCTACTATATTATGCTATGTTTTCATACATAATAAAATATGAAATGAAGTTAAATAAAATAACTTTCTTAGCTTTTACTGCGATAATAATCACAACGAACACAATCACAAGAATGATTACTTCTTCAAATGATTGCCTGAAATTGTTATTGTTTTTAAAACAAACTTTGTAGTTCTCGTTATTGTTGTTATCGACAACGTATAAAATTTATAGACTACCCCATTGGTCAAATGTGCGATTACTGATCATGGGGCTAGAATCAGGTTCGAGTCCCAAGTCGTTGGATACCAAAGTTAGTAGTTGGATTTTTCGTCCAGATATTCTCAGTGGCAGCCCGGGGTCAGGAATTGGCACGAAAGCACGTCTAGCGCCCGGTGTTTCTCCGATAGTGTCGTATTTCTGCCACATCAGACTATGATATCCAGTGGATACAGAGTCCAGATACAGGCGGTGTTTGCCTACTCACGCACTCTTGTACCAACGCATGTGGTTAGTTTCAATGATCATCGCCAGTTGCCATGACCGAAACTAGACCTGGACTTTTTTAACATTTTACTATAGTCTTTGCGTCATATCATGGTGCGAATGACAGGTTACGCCCATGAAGTTTCGTATTTTTTATATAAACTATCGTGCAGATATTGTCGTACTTCATGGATGGGTACCGCCCACTTACGAGAGTGATGTGGCATGCTAAACTATACAATGCCATAACGAACAACTACAGACTATCAATAATCGATTTTAAAATAAATCGAAAATACACAAATCACGTAAATATTTATTGAAATTGTAACTAATAGTTCAACAAATTTTGATTTAAAGAAAAAAATGCACATAGACGAATATGCAGTGTTTCCAATATATGTACGATAAATTATTCGTTCGTCAGCTCAGGCAAAATGAATAATTTAAAATTTTGTCAAAAAGACTTGATTACAAAAACATATTTTGTATTTTAATTAATTAAATTAGATTTGAAAACCAAATACTTGATAATTTTTACCTTCTATCCCGATATTTAGCCCATTGGACCTGGCAACACTAATACACATATAGAGAAAGGCGCTAGTGCAGTCAACGCCATACTGAAAATTACAGCCATTTTATTTGTTTTAATGTTAATGTGAATGTTACAATTAACATGAAATATAAGATGATTTTTATTTTAAAATTAATACATATCTATAGTTAAACATTGAAGTGTCTGTTTGTAATTTCCAAATACCAGCCTTTTTCTAAATGCATATGAAAATTCATACTGTATTTATAACAAAAGACAAACACAATTTGTAAAATAAATTGCCTATCTGTTTATTCCAGCTTATAATTGACACTTGCAGATAGGTGATGTTATAAAAAGTAACATAAATTTCTTTTAGTTTAGAAAATGAATTAGGATTACGCGCAAAAACAATTAAACCTATAAAATCCACCCGTAATAAACAACACTCCAGTGAGGTCGTTGTTCCATCTCTAGACACGCCTAACTGTAAAGTGTCACTCGCAACATGCTATAACGCACTTACAAAATTTTAAGAATTTCTCCAAATTAAAATTGATACGACATTGTGATAGATATTTGTATAACTTCTTTGACCACTAGTTTACAAACATTTCTGTAGGTTACATTTCACCCAAAATATTATTTATATAATTTTTTTTCTTAACCATTTACTGCATTTTGTTCCAAGTATGATCAATATCGTACTTTAAAAGTTATTTCTTACAATTCTTAAAGAAGTCGTAGTTATATCTATGCTGGATCATAAATGGTATGTATACATCTATACGAAATACTAACCACGCCATGTCTGTGAGTACTTTGATACTAAAACTTAGTTATAAGTTACCCGAACAGGTTTTGAATGATGTGCGTCACGACTGATATTTGAAAATCGTTAAAAATAGTTGTTATCATAATTACTTTAGGACAAAATACGTTTGGTATGGGAAATACTTCAATTCATCGGGAAACGGTAAGGTTTTCTTTAAGTGCTGGACTGTATCGGTACATCCCATGTCGAATACTGAAAATGTAAGGTCAGCTTGTGTTTTAATGACAAGAGACACCGTTTCCTGCTATTTCATATAATATAATTAAAATAGTTAAAAACATTTTGTGATTTCTGCATAATGTGCCATATTTGAACCAAAGTGGAAAAACCTAATTTTCTAAATTTTTATTTGGCAATTAATTATTTGATAATACTTGTATTTTAATTTTCGTAAATACGTGTCTTTTTATTTAATACTTTAAACAACATTTTTTTTTGCTTAAAATAAAAAAAAAACGTGCCATAAGGGATTTCATCTCAGGTAAATGTATAATGTTAGACATGGGCCTCTTCCGACAGAACTTGCATTAATCGACACGCTTGGCAGCAGCTTATGACAAAAATCCTATTGCATCTTATCGTAGGCGGAGTATTTTAGTCCACGTAACAAAGCTTGGAAATCCTTAATCGCCTTTCACCACATCCACAAGTCGAAATGAGGCTTTTGAATCCCTGAAGCCACCAACACACGGAAATTCTAGTCTAAGTCGAAGTCGAGGATATTTTAAATTAAAACTTATGTAATATGATATAAGCATTATCACATAATCACATAATTTCTTGCGTACTTTTTCTTTTTATAGGAGATGGGGCAAACGAACATACGGTTCACCTGATGTTAAGTGACTACCGCCACCCATGAACAACTGAAACATCAGGGGAATTGCAGGCGCGTTGCCGGCCTTTTAGAAAGGAGTTATTTTCTTGAAGGTCTCTAGGTCGAATCGTTCCGGAAAAATCGACGGTAGTAAATTATTTGACATAGAGTTCGTACCAGTAAGAAAACTCCTAGTGAAACGTACAGTGGTGAACCGCCAAGCATTCAGATGGTGTGGATAGTATCGAGAGGTTTGACGCGTAGTGAGTTCATTAAATTTGGCGTCTGGGATTAATCCGAACAATTCCTCAGAGCATTCCCCGTGGTAGATACGAAAGAAAATGCAAAGAGATGCAACATCCCTACGCATCGCCAGTGAATCGAGCCGATCGGAAAGCACTCGGTCTCTGACGATAATTTTTGTATACTGCATTATAAATCCATCCGAAATTTAGGAAGCGGATCAAATTTAAACATTCTTCTTCCTTATCAGCAGTTGAACAGTCTTGTAGTAAAAAGAGCATCCTGACCACCTGCTTGGCAGAAAAATTGTTGTTCGCAATTCCAGACATCTCACGCTTTAAACAACTTTATTTTCTATCGATTTATACCGACTTTTCAACTGAACATAAGATGTATTACGATAGCATAATCCCGACGGAAAATATCACTTCTAGAAATCTAGATTTGACATTTAAACTCTCAATGAACAGCAAACTCAAAGCATAACTTCGAACTGCATAAATATTTTATAAGGTTTCGAACGATGCGCGTCGCAACTAAGATTTGAAAATTGTTAAAAAAATAGTTGTTGCCCCAATTCCTTTAGGACAAAATACGTTTGGTATGTGAAATACTTCAATTCATCGGGAAACGGTAAGGTTTTCTTTAAGTGCCGGACTGTATCGGTTCATTCCAAATCGAATGCCGAAAATTTAAGGTCAACTTAGGTTTGAATGACAAGAGAAACCGTCACCTGCTATTTTATAAAATTTAATTAAAAGTTTTTGTGATTTCTACATAATGTGCCATATTTAAACCAAAGTGGAAAAGCCTAATTTTCTAATATGAACATTATCACATAATTTCAAAATTTATTGCGTAAGATACTTTTTGTGTGCTGCATTATAAATCCATTCGAAAGTTGGAAAGAGAATAAAATTCTTCTTCCTTATCAGCAGTTGAACAGTCCTGCAGTAAAAGGAGCCATCGTGACCACCACCAGCTTGGCAGATAAATTATTGTTAACGATTCTAGACATCGAAGCTTTAAAGAACTTTTTTTCTATCGAATAATACCGACTTTTTCACTGAACATAATTATATATTACGATAACGTAATCCCGATGAAAAATATTAATTCGCATCTCTAGATTTGATATTTAGGCTGTGAATTAACTGCAAATTCAAAGCATAACTTCAAACTGCATCAATATTTTATCAATCAAAAGCAGTCTCCTAAAGTACTGTTTCCAATAAACCTTGCAATAATTGCTGAAGTTTATCTCTTAAGTTTCGATAACTGTACATTTTAATATTGATAACAAAGAACTAAACGAATTAAATTGTTCTCAATAATAATAATTGTTTGTACTTTTTTGTAATTATCAAAATATACATATAATTATAACTTTTTTTCAGTTTTAATTTTACACTCTAAATATAACTTATTAATTTTATTACCATAATTGGACCAGTTCCTACGAGAAGCAGCATGCTTATCATTACGAATGATGATAGTTATAGCCAACCAAATCTAAGAAATACCTTTTCACTTTTCACATTAATCATTCAGCAATAACCTTGCACAAGCGTACTCATGCGATTTAAAATAACCCTTTACGTTAATCCAAAGAATTATAAAGTTATTCACATTACAACGTGTATAGTTTTTTATCACTAACTTAAATTTGAATCTTTCAAACAAAGCAAAATATTAAAAAATAACCAGTATCAACTTTTTGTACCTTGACGTCGTTTCAATGATATGTCGCTATGTGCATTACCGTAGTATTTAGATAATTAAAATTAATTTTTATGCGAATAATCGGCAAAAATATTGCAATAATCGGTAAAAATATTCAAATAATCGAATCATTTTTTAAACGTATTATTTGTTTAATTTAATTTTTAAAATTCCTAAATTACATGAATCATGAATAAAACTAGTTTATTTTTTTTTAATTTGTGTAGACAAAAAACTTATATACATGACCGCGATATAAAAGCACTACGTAATTTCAATATCCCGCTATTTTGCGTGCCTGTGCGTAATTTTGTGTTTGTCTTCTTATTTTGTGACTCGGCTTTAACTTTTTGGACTGTTTCTTCAATATTCTTTGAAGCATATGCCCATTTCACAAAGAATAATTGGGCATAAGTGGTAGGAAAAACAAAAAAATTATTATGGATGATTTTGAAACAGACATTTTGACTGCATTATTGAAAATCGAACAATGACATCTCAACTAGTTGTGCTGAAATTGATTGAATAAATTTATTTTTAATTTAGTTAAAATCTTAAATTTTTATAACTGTGCCTCTAGAAATAAGCAGTACTTAACAAGAAATACGTAGAAACTGATAAATCTTGTGTTTTAAATTATCCGTTTTTAATTTATTCTGGTATTATTCAAACCAAACTGTAAATGATTACCAACATCAAATAATCGATATCGATTTTTTTAAGAATTGAATATTGTACGTTCCCATTTTTTGGTTAGCATGCCGGGTGCAATAAGTCTGACAGTTGTCAAAATGTATTTCTTAGATTTGGTTGACTATTAAGTTTAATCATTTTGACTTGTGATTGTTTGTGGGCTCAATTTTTTACTTTGTGGGTAAATCTAAATATTTGGGTCGGTTATGACGGAAATAGAGCATACTCGTACATCACTGCAGCAGTATAATTATGCTATATTTTGTATTATGAATATGAAAGCAAGCGAATAAGCTTGCTGGTACTAACGTTAAAATATAAACGTTAAACGTAAAATATAACTTTAAAATATAACGTTAAATATAAACTGCACAGGAATAAACATCCAAACCAGAAACAACTATTTTTAGGGCATTAAATGACTTATTACATGCGGAATTTCTCTGCAGCGCAACTCAATACTAAGCCATTACGCGGCGGATCCGATGAAGTTTCCACTATAAAATCGACTAAACCAAAAACGCACAGAGCGTTCGTTAGTCGTATCATTTCCTAACGCAGCATTGATATTGCAAGGTTTGATAATAATACTTACTCTAAATATTGATATTAAATACATTTAACGCATGTCTAAGTGGCCACTACAAAGGCAGCTTCTTACTATAACCCATAAAAAAACATCTTCTAATGTCTTTTATCGTAATGGATATGAAAAATTGAATAATTCTGTAGGCTTTTTACAGCGATATGATGAATAAAAATATGAATAAAAATTATTAAATGGCGTGAAGCGAAATGATAGATAGACTGTCATTTTGATCACATATAAATAAAAATGAGCGTCACATTATTGTATAATAAATGACTGTAATAATAAGCGCGACCGTTAAGTAGTTTTTAAAATTTATAGGTTTTTTTTAAAGGAAAAAGGTTATTTATTATAATAGAATATTTTTCATTCTCTTTTTTTATTAAGCAAAATATTCCACTTCCTTTCAAATCTTGGGTAATATCAACATACATACATATAAAAAATGTGTATAATATAAATATTTACCGTCTTAAAACTTTCAATCACATACGAATCACAAACACAGTTGCCAAACCACTTGCCAAGTGTGGCAACTGTGGCAAATATGTGGAGCCTATGGTCAGCAATAGACTTTCATCAGGCTGTAATGAATGAATAAAAAAAATATTTATTTAAAGTAAAGTTTTATCAACATTTTTAAAGCGTGCTCGCTTATCTTGAACCAAATCTCTTATCAACTTTTAATATAAGTCCGAACTCTCAACTCAACGTGGATTTTTAATGTTACAAACGGCCAAAGGAAATGGGGATCGACAATTACCTAAGTTTTTGAGCGGGGGGTAGGAAAAGTTCCCAAAGGTAATTTATTGGATCTCTGAGAATTTTCACATCAAAAAGTCTGACTAAATATACATATTACATAGAATTTATTTTTAACGAACGAAGAACTTATTTTTTTTCATATAAAATTTATTATTGTTAATAAACAGAAGTAAGTTAGGTTATTACTTAGTGTGTTGTGATGTTATAAGGATATCGACTAACCGATATAATCCCGTGGGTGTCGTATGAGGCGACGGAGGGAAACAAATCAGGAGATTTTCAGCAGCGTCTTACTAATGACGACTGAAATTAAACAAAACTGTGATATGACCATTGAAGTAATATGTACTTACGTACTAGAACAGCTATCTCAAATAAAAAATGTGCGCTACTCTGTGTTCGCGCGGTTGTTTTTTTTATCATAGAATAAACATAGGTAGAATGAGTTAATAGTAGATTCTGTTAAATAGGTAAATTATATCGAGAACAATATTTAAATTTTGTCATTTATTTTGTATATTATATTTGCGTATTTAATTAAATACATAATATTATATCACAATTACATTTTAATGATATTTTTATCTGAATGTTTTAAAAGGTATATAAAATGTCAAATATAAAAAACATACTAAATATATGTATAACAAAACTTATCAACATTACATTTAAATTACAAATATATTTATTTAAATTAGAATAAGAATCATTCATAAATGCTGGGCACGCGAGGGTTAAAAATGGACGAATTTATTCCACTTTGACTCGTGGAAACCTAAAAATAAAATAAAAAGAATAATAAGCAGATTTAAACATGAAAAATTTAGACTAATTATAATAATTTATATATGTTTCTACAAAAAAATGTGTATAATAATATATTCGTCCTACACTTAAGTACCCACAGAAATGTCGCATCTGAACATATTAATTTCATAGTCTATATTCCATGACACGAGATGGCGTCTTAGGAATAATTTGTTTTATTATTAATCTATAATATTTTTTATTGACTAAGTATCTTATTAATTGCTGAAAAGTAATTCCTTGGTTTTTACTGACATTTCTTGAATTATTTGTGCAATATATAAGTACACACAACGGAATATTTTTATCAAGAGATTTTTTTAAATCAACACAAAACGTGATAACTCTACAAACGCCTAGCGAGTGACTGATTAAAGTGCGGTGTATGCACCGCAGTTGAGTGGAACACAGTAGCTGAATGCAGTATCGCCTCTAGTACGTAGTACATAATAGCTCAATGGATATGACAAAAAAGATCTTGTGGCTTCCGATAGATGGCGTTATAACCATCTATTTAACGCCGTACTAAAATACCTAGACCAGCGACGGTTTTCGGATGAAAGTTGCAATGAAGTGACTGAAGATAGTTTATAGAATCAGGCGTTACTTTGCGGAAATTCATTGTATTAAAGGTGTTAAAATTAATTAGCTAACTGAATTTGTTTCACGCAGATCTTTACTAATTGATCTTATCATTATTAATAGACAAATACTCCCTACAACGGGAGGCGTCCATGTCCAGGCGTGAAGTTTTGCAGACTGATGAAGACGAAGATTTTCGTTTACACTTCATCTTCATATAATACATAAATACTCGTATATCGTCGGAGCGTTTGTTAGTGATCGTTTAAACTCCGTACGGCTTGACCGATTGGAGGTTACCCATCCATACATAAAAGCCCATAAAGTCGACTGCTGCATATAGACCTCTCCCACAGATTGTATCTTCGGGGTGGGGGGGGGGGGCATTTTCATAGGTGCCACGCTTGGCATTCGGGTTTTTTTATTTGTTTTTCATTATTTTTATAAGGAAAATGCTGCAGTTCATCTCCTGTTTTGACCTGTTACGACACCCATGGGACTTCTATATTTATGGACCAAAATTACACGTATTCAGTGTATATAACATAATGTTTATTTAATGTCAATAAAAAAAATCATAAATTCTGGATCGTATACATAGTAGGTGGCGCTGCGGTTGAGTTAAATTTTATATTTAAACTGTAAAACGTCTGGCGTGAGTTCGGAGTATAGTTCATCACGCCATCTACTGGAAAGGATAAAAGGGCAAAAAATTGTATGCCAAGCCAGCTAGTTATTGCAAAAATTATTGGATTTTTTCTAGAAATGTACCAAATATTCACAACACGACAAACAATAACACTCTTAGGCGAAAGTGTCCTGCTGTATGGGGCGTAGTAAATATAATGGTATGGAAGTTAAAAAAACATAAATAATCTGTTTCAAGAATATGCTAAGGCTTAATTTTTATAAAAAGTGTAGCAAAAGAAACTTACTGACCTGCTGGTATGTGGATACTAATCCTATATAAACCTCAATAAGGATCAAAATGCAGATGTGTTGCCACCTCTGAGGACCGAGAATAAACGCCTCGTCTGCAATCAAAAGGGTTTCCGGTTCTATACGAGGGCGACACTGAAAGTTTTTCGAACTGGCCACTTGTAAACGATATAGTAAAAAATAAGTTATTTTTTTTAAAAATGGAACTCTTGGAAATATTATTATGTATGTTTTTTATTAATTTGTCATTTATTTACGATTTGGCGGAAAATTTAAAATTATCTGCGTCACGTCAATTTAGATCAACGTCCCATCTTGTGCCACTGTTTACGAATGGTTAAATAAGTATAAACGTGGTCTCACTAATCTCTCGATGACCTGCGTGAGGTACGGACTTCTACGGCGACGACTGAAGATAACATCAGTGTTGTGCAGCGTATGATAGCGACTTACAAAAATGACTTCTCAGCTGATTGGGACAAGCTTAGGCATTGGTATGTGTCAAGTGCACAAACTCTTTCATGAACATTTAGCGGTCAGGAAGCTTTGTGACCAGTGAATACCTCATAATTTGACAGAGGCCCAAAAACTCCGTCGTGTTGATTGGTGACGTGAAATGGTTCAAAAATTTAACCTATACGACCTATGTGAGAAATGCTGTGTTCGAAATAGTTACGGACGACGAAAGCTGGATTTATTGTTATGATCATGAAACTAAGAGACAATCTGCTGTTTGGGTGTTTCCTTCCTAGGAGTTGCCAACTAAAGTGAAGAGAGGTCGAATCGTGGGAAAAAAGGTGGTGGCCTCGTTCTTCGGAAGCACAGGTCATTACACATCAATGAAAAACATACGGCAGAGTAGTACACTACTAACTATTTGCCTCTTGTCTTGGAAAAAGTTTGGGAGAAACGACGTCACTGTAGGATCTCCTTCACAAACAATCGACTACTTGACAACATCAGACGTGGAATTACTGAGTCACCGGTCCTATAGTCGCGATTTTTATTTATTTCCGAAAATAAAAGAAAAACTTGGAGAAAAACGTTTTATGGACGCGGAGGAAGCAGTACCTGCGTCTAAAAATGCCGTCGAAGAGACCCCTAAGGACGAGTGGGCAAACTGATTTTCTTAAGTTCTATCATATGTAGCGATGTTTTGTGTAAATGGACACTATTTTGAAAAGATATAATAAAACTAATAACTTGCTATTTTGTTCAGTTTTTGATTTTCTAAGAACTTTCAGTGTCAACCTCATACGCTCACCATACAAAACCTTAAAGATATTATATCACGATAGTATTCCGTGCGCATAGTCCTTTCCCAGTTGAGCCGAACGATTCATACTGCAACCATAAATCACGTCAGCGTGTCTCTATCCAATACTTAAAATTGATACTGCTAAACTGTATACTTCACGCAAGCAAAACCGTGGGAAAAAGTTAGTGATAGGTATACGGAATGTATAACAAGTCCGTCTGATTTGTTTTCTCGAGTTGGGTTTTTTCTGTGATTATTTAATCATTAAATAAATTTAAGAATTTTAAATAGGCATGTCTCTGTTTCTTTCGCTCTCTATACTCGTATATCTCTCTTAAAAATATGTCGACTCTCTTTATAGAAAAATCCAATTTTAAGTTATAAATGAGATGGCCAAAACGTGACCCAAGCTGTATAAAAATAAGACTATTACTATTAATTTAAACAAAATAAAAAAATAATTTTGAATTACTATTAACATTTAATAGCAACTATTGAAAAATAATCGAGTTTAAAAGTATTTAAAGTGATATCTTCTCTTTAAAGTCACTCTATAGCACCTTTAATTTGGCCATATACTTAAAAAGATCAGACTAGGGAAAAAACAATAGCTAAACTCATAAAAATACTTATTTACGATATGTTATGTATAAAAACAATCCCTCAATTAACGAAATAATACATCAAAATAATTAAAATACACTAAAGGATAGGATTTTATTTATTTGTTTAATACAGCAACTGCTTAAACATGTAGCGTTACATTAAAGGCTAGGGTTATTTTTACTTTAGTACTTGCAACACTGAATCTGTCCGTCAAGCAACAAAACAGTCAAAGTGTCAATGTCAGACCTGATCTGATTCACGTTTAGCGACTTACGCGCCGTTTCTCGGTGCGCTTTTCCTTCGTATTTGTGTTTTATCGTATTTTACTTTTATTTAATAAGTGCCGTAGCCCCACGCAAGTGCTCCATTAATTATAAACGGTGTAATACATAAGTTTAATTATATTCTGTCTGATATACTTCGATCAATAATAGTATTAATATAATTATGTTACAAAAATAGTTACAAATAATAATTTCAAAGACTGAAAAACAAATTGCTGTCCTTGTTGTAACCGGTTAAGATACATCCTAATCATCATGCATATACATTAACCTACATAACACTCATGAGTTGGAACTTTATTAATATCTACATTGTGCAATTGTGACAAAAACCGACCGCCAAAATCAACTTTTTTTAAATATTCATAACTTTTGTCCACTAATGCGTAGCACATACACTTTTCTAATTTTTATATAGAAGATTTGTGCTTTCAAATGACATAGATTTCGTCTCTGTACAGTCTGGGGTACGGGTTCATACAATTTTTAGCCATATCCTTTTAGATGTATTAATTTAAAAGTATATAGTAGTCAATCTATATTTAAAACATAAAACATTTTTAACGTTGATATAGTTACTATAAAATGTTGTTGGGTTAGCTAATTACGTAATAACTTAAGATAAAAGGACCCTTAAGTGGGAACTGTATAAATTAACCGACTTGGTATTACATGGATTTCACAACTTTTTACGATAGAAGAACTGAATTGCGAGACTTGTTTTTTTTACAAGTCATGTTTTTGATGGTATTAATATTATCTCTTACAAACAATGTAAGATCGCAGCGAATACTTAGCATCTTACTTCAGACTTCGAGCAGCGATCAAACGAGAAACTTTATTTGAATTTTATATTTTCACAGTCTTACAGTCTCTCATTTATACTAGCTGTTTTCAATGAAACTTGCAATAATCGCTAGTTTGACTTGTGAACATTGCTAAGTGGACACTTCTATATCGGTAACATTCAGGTAAATTTTGCAAAGATTGCACTTGGATATCGATGATATTTTCATTTGCAATGATTAAGATCTGCCTTTTTAATAAAGTTTCGATTGCCTCGTTAGTCTAGTAGTCGTAAGAGAAACTGTTGATAATGTGGTCTCGGGTTTAGGTCTCAGGTCTGCTTAAAATATTTTTTTATTTATTCTGTCAATAAAGTCTCAGTAGCAGCCAGGAATTATATAAAATTTTAATCCAGAGTCTTGTGTAACACGTAAAACCGAGGGTTGTATACCTGATCTCTTAATATAGAATAATGAAAGAATTATAATTAATATGGAATAGAGAAAGCACCAACAAAGAGTGCTTTTGCCCCAAACTCTACACCTTTTTTCGATAAGACTTGCTGCCGTAACCGAACCAACACTATGTGCTACTTTTCGATGAGACCAAAATTCGTTCTTGGGGACATTATTAATTCGACTTTCTGCAATCATCAAAATCGAGCTTATTATTTATTAGGCGAGTTTATATAAAACTAGGTTTAACGCATTTTATAGCATATATTAACTAATTTAATATTTTCAACATTTCGTGAACTGACGTGTTCGACGTCTCAATGTCATAGTTAACCCCGTCTACCTCCAGAATAAAATTATTAGTTTTTCTTTCGACCTACGCAGTATGAACTTATAGTATCTTGAAGTCTTGCATTTGTATGCTTGAGTTGGGATTTCATTTTATTAATTATAGGATCCCAACCAGATGGTAGCAGCAAGATGTATTTATTCTCTATTAAATAAATAAAACAGAATGTTATTTGATTTCAATATCCTCGCTTATCATCATTGGAAGGAATCGGTGTTCTTTAGCGAGGATTTATAGTCTATCGAATCTGAAGTGTCGAGGGCGATTTTGTACGTGTTCACAAACTGCAGATTTCCCGTAGCGTCGATTTTTCATATCAGCTATGTGTTATTTAACGTAGCGTACCATATATAAAAAGGTATCATAACCCACGGTGCATACAAGTTACCTGCTAAAGCAAATAAACGTCTCAGCCGCAACGTAACCAAAAATTACTTTTAGTGCTAGATCAGTCTTTTATCTACAATGCTTTGGTTTGACGCTGCACGGGCCGTGTGTCACCCGTGCTCCGAATTCATCCCGCCTCCTCCAAGCTACGTATGGTTTCCCTTTAAGTGTTTTTGTGTGTTTCCAGTTCATCCGACCAGTAGATATGCCTATTGTCCCAATAATATTTTTACGAGTAGCGTTTACCTTGCCGATCTAATGAATGGGAAATAACGTTTAACTTGGTGAACTGACCAAATTTAAAAAATTTGGTCAGTTTACCAAGTTAGTATAAAGGCTGAAGCCTTTAAACTTTTTGTTTACTTTTTTATTTATTTAACACCATGTTACGAACCTACCGTAATAAATAAAACCATCTGTATCAAATTCCACCAACGTACATCGTGATAAAACTCACGTTACCAGCCACACCATCTCGATGTAAGCGGTCCACTACTGTAGGATTTACTAGGAGCTTTCTTAATCGCATAACTTCTTAGTGGAATTGTTTAATACCAGTGATTATTCCGGACTGATATGATTTAGGGACCTTTGATAAACGAGCTTACTCAACACACTTTTAAAAGTTCGGCAATGCAGCTGCAGTCTCCCTGGTGTTTTCCCTAATGTTGCAGTTGTTTAAGGGCGTGAGTCCACACTTACTATTAGTAAAGCCGTAAAAAAAATTGTATAGAATTGAAAATAAATATCACATCCAGCATTAGACTTTTACTAACTACAAAAGTATATGAAAAAAACTTTTTACAATGAATATGTCACAAAGACCACCTACGTAAAATCACGTACAGTCTTACAGTGTTGACACATCTGTAATAAAAATGCAATCTCACACAACAAGGTTTTAATATTCATAACTTTTGGGCAATAAAAGCGCGTAACAACTTTCGTTCATACAAGTAGGGGTTTTTTAATATGTCATAGAACAAAGGAATTGTTGCACTTTAGCAACCTGCCGATTTAATACCATTGCATTCGAAGAATTTTTTTTATAGGATGGGGTGACAAACGAGCACACAGTCCACCTGATGGTAAGTGGTTGCTGTAGCCCATAGACATCTACAACTATTCTAGATTACGAATCAAAATGCAGATGCGTTATCACCTGAGAGGACTAAGATGGAAGGCCTCGTTTCCAGTAAAAAGGGCACCCGGTCCTCTAGACTCACCATACGAAACACAGCAGCATTAAGCTACTATTTTACGCTAGTATTCTGTGAGAGCGTGATCCTTCTCCGGTCGAGCCGACCCATTCGTGCTACAAACATACAACTAATATAACTGCAGCATGGCTCTACTACGTATAACATTAATGTGTTATTTAACTACCAAATATTAAAACAAAAATATTTTTATGCATAATTGCACTTATACATGTCTTAAGGATACAAACCTAAGCAATTCAGTCATAATTTTAGGTTTTACATACATAGGCTGTAATTTTACTTTTACATTATTCTTGAATTAGTGTTGTAGAGGAGTGATGTATCTGCTTGGTGTGTGTAGACAGATGGAGGTGACAAATAAATGGTAGTCATGTACTAACACTCGCGATGTAATATTCACACAAATATAAAGTTACATCGAAATAAATAGACAGAAAGAGAATGCAACGCAAGTTTTGACAGTAAGGGAGAATAATAGTGATAGAGAGAAACTTAAGATATAAATTTAAAAAAAATTAAGCACACCCAAATAGTTTTTAAAGCGTCAATCGTAGAAATACGTAAGCGATCGATCAACTTGCTCATTGATCAAAGGGGTGGTGATCTCAAACCGCAGGCCCTTAACCACTGCTCTACGATATTACCATAATATATGGTCTTGTATCGACATAGCCACGCGAGATTGAACCAGTAGCGAAGCCTCCATAGAAGGCGAGAAGCCAGGCTTGCCCTATAAAACGGTTCAATCAATAATGTCAATTAATAAAATAATTTGTAAACCGTTTCAAACTATTTTAAATATCCCGCGCGCTCCTCTGTTCTATTCATGTTATGACCTTGTAGCCTTATTATGTAACGTCAACCCTTGGCAGATTGCTTTCAATTCGAAGTACACTGATTCATGTGGTCTCTGTCTCAAAGCAAACACGCAATGGACATGGAAAGCAAAGCAATATTATGGATGAATCCTGGTCGCGGAAACACTGCGCGATACTTCTGTCATAAAAAAAGGAGTTGAGTTGAGCGATTAGTTGTCTCTCTCGCACGCGTGGGAATTTTACCGGGCTTTCAAGAAGACGATCGCTCTCTTTCTAACCTGTGGCAAAATGTTCTATAATGAAATATAACTACGATTGTTTATACAGCAATTAGTAATGTTGTTCTTTGTCGTGAATTGAAGTGTGTCAAAGTGCTAAGAGGCGAGGAAAAGGTAAAATCTTAAAATTTTGTTACGAAAAAACAGCTCATATCCTCGCCGAAACCAATGCCTGATCTGTGTCCACAAACGGAAATTTAATAGATCTGTTTACAAAACTCATTGGGTTGTTGGCTGCTCACATACCAATAAGTTGTACTGTTGGTGCTGCATATTGTTTTCGAACGTAATAGCTTGGAATACAACTGGATATGATGATTTTAATAAATGGACTGGACTGGAGCAATTAAAAGGCATATGAATTCTCAAAAACACATTAATACGGTCATTTCATTCAGTAATTTTGGAAAAATATGGACTGAAACATCTTAGTCGCGCCAGTTATCCGAGAAAATTACAAAATACAACATACGTGTGGATCACCACCGTAGTGTTTTTCAAAGATTAGTCGATATTGTTTACCATTTACCACAACAATAACTTCCTTTCAGAGGTCACGATTGGTCGAAAACTTCATTAAATAGAGACAATTTTTCAGAACCTGTATCGCTCCTTTCAAAGTACGATCTCGTGTTAGGAAAGCATATTAATGCAGCATCAACAAAGCGAGAAACGGCTGAGTTATTTATATAGTACAGTCCTAAACGGAATTATTCATTTTGTCGTGATGTAATGAAAACTCACATAGAGTACGAAGTAAAATTGTCAAAATTCGTTTCATTTATTACTGATCAAACACCCGATGTTACTCACAGACAGCAGTTGTGTGTGATTCTCCAATATTATTAGAGAAACGACATTCATGACTGTTTTTGGGTATGTAGATGTGTATGAAAGTCGTACAGCAAACACACTTTGTAATATCATATTGGAATTATAAAACAAACATGACTGCACCACAAAACTAGTTGCGCAAAGCTATGACGGTGCAAGTATCATGTCCGGTGTCAGAAATGGAGTGCAACAAAAAGTTAAAGATGTTTGTCCCCAAGCCATGTATATTTGGTGTAATGCACACACTTTGGCCATAGTTTTATCTAAACCATGTAACAGGATTGGGGAAGTCAACACTTTTTGTTCAGCCCTTCAAACTTCATTTAATTTTTTAATAACACCACAAAATGGTAATCTTTTCATGATGCACATTGCAGCAAAAAATTGCCTAATGCCATTCGCAACTTGTTGGACGTATACGTCACGAATTGTAATTACAATATTCGAACAAAAAGGTAATCTGATTAATTTGTTTTCGGATATGTGCGACAATCCGCAGAACTGAGACGGCGATACGATCTTGGCCCCCGAGAAGTTTGAAAACACATTGCGTTAATTCAATTTAAATTTTTTTCTTTCAACTTTCCACCGCGTATTTTAAAAAAACCAACTGCTTGTACAATATTTTACAAAAATCACAAGTTGATATTGGTTATTGCAGAAATAAAATAAAGAAGAAGAAGAGTTTCAGACATAGTTACGTACGGTCTTTCAGTCAGATATTGATTACATTTATGAAAACACATTGCAAAATGACTCTGCTCCCCGTTTGTGACGCGCGCTGTGCTCAGACAGAATACAAACGACTTTTTGTTGAAATAATCGAAAACATTTCTTCAGAAATTAATTCAAATTAAAATTTGTACAATTGTTCAACAACAAACTATTCGAAAAATATCGTTCGTAATTTCATTTAGGGACATTAGATTCATTATTTGAAAATTACGCAATCTATTTTGATAAACAAACATTGAAAAATCAATTGATTTCATTGTATCCTCCTCAGAATTAAAAAAAGGAAATGTTTTCGAACTCTCAATGAGCTTATAAACGAAAATAGTCTCGAAGAGGCCTTTCCTCAGCTTTTAAAGTTAGCTTATCTTGTCGTAACTGTTACAGCCACAAGTTCCCCCGCGGAACGTGCTTTCTCATCTCTGAAGCGCATCCATACTTATTTGAGAAATACACAAGGTCAGGAGCGTCTTTCAGACTTATCAATTATCGCAATAGAAAAACAGTCATTGGTACTATTAAAACGTTCACCAGCATTTTACGCGGAAGTAATCAAATCTTTCCTTAAGAAAGAGAGACAATTCGATTTAGAATATAAATAATTTTTTTTTATTATTTTTTTACGTAGTTTGTTTGTACTTTGTTCATGCTTTTCTTTTGTTCATGTATTGTATTGTATGTAAATTTATTTTTCTTTCGCTCAAGCAAACCCGAACGGCTTTTTTCAAAGCCACTGAAGGACTGATATTTCTGATATGTCATACAATGTATCTAGCTATCTATGCCTTCTGCGTGCTTTGTAAAACACGTCCTAGACAGCACTGAATATGAAACTGAGGAGTGGAGACACATCAAGATTGGTGTATTTTTATAAAACTGCTTAAACAACCAAACCATATCTTATGCTTGTCCTACTTTGGAGCCCTAGCTACGCCACTGGATTGAACCCACGAGCCGTCGACCAACTTATAGGAAGAGTGTATAGTGTTAATGTGTGTGTGCGACATGAAATGTACGAGAGTCCCTTATAGTGTGATTATTTTAATACAGTTAATTAAGAACTTTTTACATAATAAGATCGTAAAATACGAGCATTTTATAGAGGACAGTGCGAGAAGTATGTGATAATAGTGATGATTTTGACCGATATTCGAACCTGATAATTTCGACGTTTTGAATTCCATAGTTATATGCCAGGTGCGTATGAAGCTATTAATTTAAAAAGATATATGTGTATAGATTTTTTCCCTAATAACTTGTCACTGACGCAACGTTTATACAATATATCAATGAATGTTTCTTGTTGTGACTGAAGAACCGGAAACTCATTTGATTGGTAATGAAGCATTGCATATCAGTCCTCTAAAATGATTACGCAGCTGAATTTTAACTCGTAATTGAGTATAGACAACAGGCCTCTGTCACTCAAGCTAAAATAAAATTTAACTATAATCGCGAGGCGATTTGGGCGTTATACGCAGGCTAGCGCTGTAGGCGAATGAATGTTAAAGTTTTTTAACGCTGTTTACGTAAAAAGTTTTATGTAAATACTCTTCAAATAGTTTTTGTTTAGTGTTTAGTATATTTAATTGTAGGAAACAATCGGTGTAAAAGTTTTAATTGAATTTCAAAATTATTTATATTACCTATTTGATAAATTATAATGTTTCTACTATAAGTGTTGCGCGGAAGGATACTAAATGACCAACAAAAGGTTTCATATCATTCTTTAATTTACCGAAGGATTTTAGAAAGAAGTTATGAAAGGTGAATTTATTTAATTTTTTTGTTAGATAGGTACTTACGGCAAAAAAGAATTAAGTAATAATTTGATCTACAGATGAAATACCTAAGTACTTTAATTACAAAAAATTTGTTAAAATTTACTTCTCTATCTCAGAATCTACTTACATACTTGTCTTTTGTAATTAAAATATTTGAAGTTATAATAATACTGAAATTAAAACTTTGTACATTAACAAGATTTTTAATTTCCAAGTTAAGTCTCCTTCGTCACAGGCAATGATCAATAATCATACGGTCTACTCAATCGTGTTAGATAATATTCAAATGTTTTTTTTTACAATAACAATAAAGCCTATCAATCATTTTTGTAAATATATTTCTTTTATTAAATATTTATCTCTACGTATTTATAGTTAAATATAAGCGATAACATTCGTAAAAAGTAGTATTATTTAAATCCTGAATGAATTAAAGACATGGCTTAAATGAGAAGTGTCCAAGCCAACATTCTTAATTAAAAAAAGTTTAAAAACGTTTTGTTATTGCTATAGTAAAAGCATTCGCTTTCGTTTTTCAGTTTAAAAATGTTTTTATGATTGTTCCAAGGACAACAGAAATAAAAACCGTTTGATTATGATTATAATTTATCGTTTTACTACCTACATATTTTTGTATAACTGTTCGGAACGATAAAGATTTCTTACGATGGGCTCACCTGTATCTCCCATTGTCGCCGACATATTCATGGAGGACTTCGAGGAGAAAGCCCTTCTTACTGCTCCTGTAAATCCAAAATTCTACAAGCGGTACGTAGACGACACCTTCACAATTTTACCATCTGACAAAGTAACTGCATTTTTAAACCACCTTAACTCTATAAACTCTAAAATACAATTCACAATGGAGTTAGAGGCAAATAATTCTTTAGCTTTCCTAGATGTTTTAGTCATTCGAAATCCTGATAACACTATTGGTCACACTGTGTATAGAAAAAAGACCCATACCAACCGATATTTAAATGGTGAATCTCACCATCATCCTTCACAGTTAGCTACCGTGAGTAGATCTTTGTTTCAGAGATCACGAGGGATCTGTGACAGAAAACATCTGGCCGCCGAGCTGCAGCATGCCAAGCAAGTGTTGCAAGACAACAAGCTTTGGATCCCGCGCCTACATCACAGTGACCGAGTGAAGCCGGCCACAGTCGAGCGTGTGCCTGCTGTACTACCATATGTCAGAAGAGTCACAGACAAGGTTGGCTACATCTTGAAGCGAGCTTCCATTAAAACATACTACAAGCCGCCGAAGAAGATTAGTCAATTTTTACCATCCGTCAAGTGTAATATCCCTCTACAAGATGCAGGAGTGTACAAGTTAGAATGTGAATGTGGTCTCTCTTACATAGGTCAAACAAAAGGAGATCCATAAAAACCCGCGTGAAAGAACATATAGCTGACGTGAAGCACCGACGCTCCGGGAAGTCTGCAGTCTACGAACATGTTCAAGATCGTCCCCACCATTACATTCGATTTGATAAACCACAAATTCTCGCAAAAGAACACCGATTCCTACCAAGGTTGATACTATTGAAATTAAAAAACATCCAAATTTCAATAGAGAAGATGGATGGGTGCTGCCACCTGCTTGGGATCCTATAATTAACAAAATTAAACCCAAACCTAAGCATACCACTGCAAGACTTCATGATACTATAAGCTCGTTTTGCGTAAATCGGACCAAAAAAAAATTAATATTTAAAAACTGAAGGTAGCCGGATTAACTATGACATTGGGACGTCAAACATCTCAGTCCCCCCCGTGACCATGGGTGCTGTAAAGCACCCGAAACGTCGGGGATTAAAAATAAGTAAAAGTAATGAAATAAACGCGATAAAATCCGTAAATTTAGTTTTATTCAATGTTCGGAACGATGTCAAGTACCCAATTTCGTTCATCTCCTTTAATAAAAAAATAATTTACTGATACAATTTCTATGACGACAAAATATTAAAATTCATTTTACAGACAGAAAACCGCGTTGCAACATAACGTCACATAAAATGGCGGTTCATATTACTCCAAAGAACATTAGACCACTTATGTCTGAGAGCTCTACCGGTATTAAGCACATTTTTGTAACAAGCTAAGAGAGGTTGAAAAATTTGCACAGAAAGAACTATTCTATGAAACTAGGAAGTTATCCTCTTAATTTATGGAATTTAACTCAATCTGTCAACCATATTTCTATGCATATATGCTCGTCAAATAAACGTACTTTTAGCGGTAAGAGTAATTTGGTCTATATTCGATATATAGTCAGTTACGTTGATAAACTTCTGTCTAGGTAGCTTGCTGACTCTGCCACTCACTTCTACATCATACCTTTGCTTACTCATTTTTTCCTCAATCATTCTTTCTACGAGTCCAAAGCACCGAATCTTTTCATTCTTAATTTCAGTCACAACATTTTCCAAAATACACTTTTCTCTTATTTTCCGAATTCTCGCTAATATTGTGGATGCGAATAAAACGAGAGAGAGGTTAATCAGGACTATGTTAAATGGAAATCATGTAAAAAGTGTACCATTATTGGTAAGAGAAGTGAGAATTTACGTTTTTATATTATGCTATCATCTGTTTATAGAATTTAAGAAACTTATTGTGATCGTCAATTAGACTTTCAAAATATTTTATAATCCTCCTTGCATTCCTTTCTATCTTTTGTTTGTAAAGACTTTCCATACATACTAGTTTATGATAATGAAACTATATTAGCCCCAAAAATCATAACATTTTACGAACCTACCAAAAAATATTAATGTGAGCACATTATTTATTGCCGTAACCCACTGAGCTTTATAGAAACTTCAATGTTATTTATATAATATTATACAGAAATAAATAAATAAAAACCGTTGTGTCTGTTAGTTTGTCGTGGATGGATGTCGTGTCGTGACTATGGATTACTTCTGACTTAGTGGAGACTAAGATTTAACTTGATTTAATTCACTGCGTATTCGAATGAAGTGATCATTTATTTACACCCCTTTATAAGTCCACTGATGAACAAAGACCTCCTTGAAGAGATTTCAGAAAAAGCAGTCTTGAGTTACCTGTATCCCATCACTTCCTGCATGCACCAGGTTATCACTATATCTAGTAGAGAACCGCTCTATACTCTGCTTTCCAGCATGAGACTACGACTTAAGAAACTTTCTTCCTCATCGTATGTCAGTTTTTCGAGCTTTATGGCTTGCTCGTTGCCAATTTAACTTAATTATTCTTTGGACTAAGTTAGTTAATCAGGTTCTTCCGTGAATATTCTCATTTGAAATTCTACCACGCAGAAAAACCTCGAGCATTACGTTCTCCATTACTTGCTGAGTAACATATATGGAGGTCTATAAGTCGTCACCGTAAACATAATAGAAATCATATTCTTTATTTAAGCTTTTGGTTTTTAACCTGACACAAGAATATTCCATTACTTGTAAAGAGATTATGCATATATAAATTGTAGATGGACCAGCATCAATACCTGAAACATTTAACGATTTATGCGGGTATCGAACCGACATACGTGTAGGCGAGCATTATACAAAAGTTACCTGATTTTTTTTTTATACAGCTAAAATGAACATGTAATTTTTTTTCAGAAACAAGTAATGAATGTGAAAATTTTGTTTAAAAGAAAGCATTCTGTCTAGATAGGTCCGATTTAGAAAGATTTTTTTTTTCATTTTGAAATAAGTATTTACCTTTATCACAGTATTATAACTTAGAGTCCTGGAGCCAATATTCTTACTTCCTTTTTTTCGTTTCCATTAATAAACAGGAGTGATGTTAAATCGATGTTGTATTTGAAGAACGAATTACGAAGGGTTTGGACGACGATTTAGCTTTTGTGCAATCAATTTTCGAGAGGAGCATTGTAGTCACATTTGACGGAGTAAGTTGTTAAAGATGTTAAAGTCGGCCAGGTGCCTGTATTGTCACATTTGATTGAGTTTCATAGCCAACCAAATAACTATTACTAATAGCAATTCAAAATGATGAAATATAAAAGACATTTGAAAAAAGTCATATTAAAATAGATCGAAAGAAGGAACATGCCATCGTTTTTTCTATATGATAACTCTATTATATTCGTATTTATTATGGTTGTAGCACAAAGGGGTAGTCGGCAACGACTGGGGAAGGACCACGCTGCATTTCGTATATAGAGTGTAGAGAAGCAAAAACCTCTTTACTGAAAACGAAACATTCCATATTAGTCCTCAGGGGTGACAACGCCCACTTACATAAGTCACCAATTGAAAATTGTTGATGCATCATTACCCCTGAGGACTTATATGAAATGCACCGTTACCACTTAAAAGGATCTCCACTTCCCATTACACACCAAACGAAATTTAGCAGCATTAAGCTTCTATTTTATTTTCATATACTTTGTGAGTGTGGTTTTTCCCCAATAGGGTTAACTCACTAACTAACAATAAAAAGGATATGGCTATGTTCCCAGTGCCGAAGAACCGTGGTATCTCAGATGGTTATCGCTCGCTGTAAATATAACAGAATGCGAGTAACCCGGGGTCGATCCCCACCGGCACCAATGAAATTGTAAATTGTAATTTTAAGTGCTGATTTACTAGAAAAATATTTTATTACGTTTCTACAGGTTGTATAAATGAAAAAAGTAGATTGAGGGTTTTCCCCTGAACTGCGCAAGTTAAAAATTAGTGTTGACGAAAAACACTGTATGTGTTAGAAGATATCATCTCCTCCAGACCGTATTTTAGTCTCAACAGTCAGCCTCGAATGAGACTACCCATCTGCATAGGCCAGGATTACAGTACACGATTGTGTGACTCTATCCAATACGAACATAGACAAATCATACGTAGAAACAACGGCTTGAAGATGCGCGTGGGTAAACACTGCCAACTATCTAACTTTGGGTTTTTTAATGTTACAGGAATTACAATTACTAAATTTTGCTTGACCCGGAATTCGAACACGGATCACATGAACAGCAGTCACGCTTACAACCACCAGACAGACGAGGCAGTCAGAGTGAATACCTTTGTAAAATACGTATTATACTAAGTTATACGAGTATATGCCTCATTAACGTATTGCTCTTTATTTCATTCCAATTACATATTGTAGCACATACAAACGTGATCATATAGTGAGGACACCCGCCAGTGTTGTGGGCATCACGGGGAGGTAGGGTTTTATGGGCATTTAAAATACATATTAAACCGTCATTACCGAACACGTATCATCTCTAAATACTTAAAATTTTACTTAAACATATTAAACAATAACTATAATCCAAAACAATACAGTTAATACATAAACATACGTAAATAATCACGCCTGTCACCCAGAAGGGTAGGCAGAGACTACATACTTCCATTTAGCACGATCCAGACATATCTCTCTCTACTCCTCCAAATCCATATTCCAACTCATACATGCTCGTTGTTTAAGTGTATTCTTAATTTGGCCCATTTTCAACACATCACCAATTTGGTCGATAAGCTTTCGCCTAACATCCCTTTCAGTTAAATCTTAAAAAATAGTAGCTTTTCTTCAACTGCTTATTTTGACACCTAATCAATCGACTTCGGGTCAAAATCTGAGATCATCTTATGAATTAAATGAACAAAAACTGCTATTGTTGCGATGTATTATTTAATATCAATGTACGAAATAGCAAAGCTATTCATTTTAGGTCTGAAATAGAGTCGTAATAACTGATGGTACTTCATCAGAATATTAAGAAGACATACCTTAGGAGTGATGGGAGTTAGTAGATATTAGCTCTATTAAGTATAGGCTGCGGTGATTTAAAGCATTACAAATTTAAACAAATTGGTTTATTATGAAATAATATTAGCATTTGAGGATAAGTGTAGTATGACCTCACGTTATATAAGATAGCCAAAGATTATGCAAGACATAGTTTCATTTTATCCGACGGACATTTCGTTCCACCTGATCGTAAAAAATAATTGAATTGCTTAGAAAGCACCGTAATGTTATACCGACCGTAATATAGGATGACTAGAGTGACGCCGTGTTGCGGCTGGCTGGATATATGGTGGTCCTTGTTGTAATCGGCCATATTTTAATATTATTATAATACATTTTATACTTATTTCAAATATAGTAACGATGTAAAAAATAACGCAATTGTAGTCTGATATTGCGTTAGTTTTCATTTTTAACTACTATCTTATGTAGTCTATTTATTATACCAGGTAAAAATTAAACTTCCGTTTTCCAAACGTAATTTTAATAATTTTATACCATTTAGAAATGGCGTTCCTTGATCGGAAACAGAAAAAAGTCCACAGGTGTAAACTTTTTAAATATAAACCTTTTAAAATGAAATGTTTTTAATAAATGGATTTGATCCATGATAGCCTTAAACACGTTATTTAGATATCATTATCATCATCATCATTACAGCCCTTCACAAGTCCACTGCTGAACATAGGCCTCCCCCAAGTAACGCCACAAAGCACGGTCCTGAGCCACCTGCATCCATCGACTTCCTGCATGTCTTACCAGGTCGTCACTCCATCTAGTGGGGGGTCGCCCTACACTACGCCTACCGGTACGAGGCTGCCACTCGAGAACCATTTTTCCCCATCGGTTATCGGTTCTTCGAGCCATATGGCCGGCCCATTGCCACTTCAGCTTACTAATCCGTTGGGCTATGTCGGTCACTCTGGTTTTACTGCGGATATCCTCATTTCTGAGTCTATCACGCAGAGAAACTCCAAGCATCGCCCTCTCCATAGCGCGCTGAGTGACCTTAAGCGTCCTCATACGGCCAGCAGTGAAGGACCACGTCTCAGATCCGTAAGTCATCACTGGCAACACGCACTGGTTGTACAATCTAGTTTTTAGAGATTGAGGTATACCTGACGAAAAGATATGTCGTAATTTCCCGAACGCTGCCCAGCCGAGTTGAATCCGTCGATTGACCTCTCGGTCGAAGTTGGACTTACCTAGTCGGACTATTTGTCCCAAGTAAACGTACTCGTAAACAACTACGAGGAAAGTGCTCCCAATAACTACCGGCATAAGTGTGACATGGACATTAAACATGATCTTTGTTTTGTCCATGTTCATCTTAAGACCTATCCGTTGGGAGGCACTATTGAGGTCATTGAGCATAATGCTTAAGTCCTCCAGCGATTCTGCCATAATGACTATATCGTCGGCAAATTGAAGGTGAGTGATGTACTCGCCATTGATGTTAATACCGTATCCTTTCCAGTCCAGTAGCTTGAAAACGTCTTCCAACGCAGCGGTGAAGAGTTTCGGGGGATATAACATCACCCTGTCTTACACCTCTCTGCAGTTGGATAGGTTTCGAACTCTGGTTCTGTACTCGGATAGCCATCGTAGCCCTACTGTACAAACACTTCAGCACTTCGATGTACCGACAGTCAACTTGGCACCGCTGAAGGGACTGTAGCACCGCCCAAATTACGACGGAATCAAAGGCTTTCTCATAGTCCACATATGCCAGGCAAAGTGGCAGATTGTACTCTTCGGTCTTCTGTACAATCTGCCGCAGGGTATATATGTGGTCTATGGTACTGAAGCCTTTTCGGAAACCGGCTTGTTCGGGAGGCTGGAAGTCGTCGAGTCTGCGTGCGAGACGATTCGTAATGACTCTCGAAAATAGCATGTAGACGCGGCTCAGAAGGGAAATCGGTCTGTAGTTCTTCAAGAGAGCGTTGTCGCCTTTCTTAAAGAACAAAACCACCGCGCTTCTGCTCCACGCCTCCGGAGTAGTGCCACCATGGAGGACGGAATTGAAGAGCTTCCGAAGGACTTCAAGTACCGGTTTTCCACCCGCTTTCAGAAGCTCCGCTGTAATTCCATCCTCGCCCGGGGCCTTGCCGTTTTTAAGGTGGTGGAGAGCTATTCTAATCTCGCTCAGACTGACGTCCGGGATATCATCGGAATAGTGTCGGATAAGACTTGCTCTTTGATCGTTACTCACACTTGCGTGTGGCTCCAACGATGATGTGTACAGCTGCCCATAGAACCTCTCAATCTCACTCAAAATCTCAGGTGTCCCGGAAATGATGTTGCCACACTCAGTCTTCAGCTTTGACAGTTGGCTTTTTCTGGCAGACAGATCTCTGGCAAAGACTTTGGAGCCCTGGTTCCGCTCGATCGCTTCTTTAATACGAGAAGTATTAAAGTTGCGTAAGTCTCGCCGCATGCATTTGGAGATCTGTC
The DNA here is from genome assembly GCA_907164705.1 of Parnassius apollo. Classification (NCBI taxonomy): domain Eukaryota; kingdom Metazoa; phylum Arthropoda; class Insecta; order Lepidoptera; family Papilionidae; genus Parnassius; species Parnassius apollo. The sequence goes on from CAJQZP010001171.1 coordinate 385,824, forward strand.
TGTTCAGTTGCCTGTATGCTGTCAAATCTGTTGACGATTGCAGCCTCATCTCCCGTCTAACAGCCATGAGATTAAGAGTGTGATCGGAGAGTTTTTGTGTTCTTCTGCGGCGGGTCTTGCAGAACTTAGCTCCGACCGCATGGACAGTTTCCACGAGCTTGTCGTTCATATCGTCCACTGCATTGCAATCTTCTAGGCACTGGAAGCGGTTACGTAACTCGAGCTGAAAAGTTTCGGGATTCTGGATTAGAGCACGAGGGGGACGGAGCGTTGACTTCATTAGACGAGACCTCTCCAACTTAACGTTTAGGTTCAGTGTGCCTCTAACCATTCGGTGATCGCTGCCAGTTTTCACCCTTGCGATCACTGAGACATCACTGAACAGTTGGCGTCTGGTCGTCATAATGAAGTCAATCTCATTTTTTGTCGAACCGTCGGGGCTCGACCAGGTCCACTTCCTGTGGGGCCGCTTCTGGAAGAAAGAGTTCATCATAAAGAGTCTCTCTTTCTCCATAAAGTCGGCCAGCTGCTGGCCCCTTCGGTTCCGTTGCCCTACTCCAAATTTCCCTACCTTCAGCTCACCGCTTTCTCTTGTGCCTAGTTTTGCGTTGAAGTCTCCCATCAACACCGTGTAGTAGGTTTTGGAGGAATGTATGGCTCTGGAAATATCCTCATACATTTCCTCCACCTCCTCATCGGGATGTGCCAAGGTTGGTGCGTAAACCTGAATGACCTTCAGCGAATACCGTTTGGTGATTCTGAGTATCAGGTACGCGACCCTCGTCGACAGACTCCTAATCTTTACAACGTTGTTGACGAGAGACTTGTGGACGATAAATCCGACACCTCCTTGGGATAGATGGTCGCCCTCCCGGTGATAGAACAAGTTGCCGGACTCGAGGATTGCCGTGTCCTCCCCTGTCTTCGGACCTCGGATAATCCAATAATATGCCAGCGCAACTTGTCTACCTCTTCTTCCAGCTCTAGTATCTTCTCGTCAGTCCTCAGGGTGCGTGCGTTATATGTTGCCAGGTCGAGTCGTCGTAGGTGGCAACCGAACCTCCACCGGAGATTCTTAGCACCCCCTGCCCCGCCGTTACCATAGTCGCCACCGTAGCCAGGAATAGCGGGGCCGCCGGGGACTGGGGGCCGTCTGTTTGTGTATTTATTCATTGGGGGGTATTTGCCATAGTTGCTACGCTTGGCGAGCGGGTTGGCAACCGCAGTTTTTTTATTACGTCACAGTTGTTATCAGGAAGATGCTGCTGCCCATCTCCTGCATGTCTCCCTCTGTCGCCTTTTACGACACCCACGGGAAGATATGGGGTAGTGGATATTTTCAACCGCCACTACACGGCACATTTAGATAATGAAACATTAAATATCATTATAATAGCAAAGATGTTTTACTAATAAAATAATGAAAGTTCGGAAGTTCAACCAAAATCCGACCACACCAGCTACCCACATGTTTGACGCATGTGATGACAACCGCTCTTCTCTAATTGTCGATATCAAAAGTTATCTTTCACATAGCTCTCTCTATGATTATCATTTAGTGAGAGCTATACGCGTAGTTAGCTTTTAAGATTCTATGACGTGGCTTTATGCGTAGGCGTAGCGTAGCGTAGGATGGGATAACAGAGAACCCGATGGTAATATATATAAAAAAGGACCAAATAGGTAATATAACAAAGTACCAACAGCTGATGTGGAAGAAAAGTTCTCGAAAGTAATATCCTCGAAAGGTAGTCTTGTGTGGATAAGCGCAAGCTGGCAACCTAGAGCTGCGTACACCTACTAGGCGAAACAATGACCTAATGAGGCATCCAGAATTTTATATAGGTAATATTAATAGGTTCTTCCTTTCGTTTTTTCCGTTCCTGGAGGAACCCTATAAATTCGTCTTCTCCATAACTGAACTTGAAATTAACTACAATTTTAAATGATGACTGACCTCTTCAAGATAGAAAGATCACAATGATCACCTTTTACTTAAAAACGCTGGTTTTAATAGATCACAGCGTTTTTCAATGTAGTATATTTTACTAGCGGATATATAGAATATCGGCATTGGCTAGGTTAATTTTCTATAATCATTAACGCTTACAAAATACTAAAAAAATAATGAGAATACTTAACTTATTTCTTGACATACACTACAATAATATTCTTATTGGAATTATCATGATGTTTTCGTAGGTTTTTATAAATAATTAAACATTCAACAATCAAAGGAATTCATTTCTTTTGAAAGTTTCTTTATTATTTTAAATGAAAAGAAAATTCTTTCTTAGCAAGCGAGCTCCGTCGAAGAAAATTAATGTTTGCTTTGTGAAATTAAAAAGGCGCGGTGTACGTAAATGATACAAGCCACTACCAGGTTATAACGTTGCTATGAGTGGAGGATATTTTTGTTTACCAATTGGAATTGGATATTTCCTATAAAATCACGCTCATAAAAGGCTGTGTTGATTTGATTCCATACGTTCACCTCGCCTGTTTCTCTTTAATAAAATATACAAAAATAATTTATCTTTAATTCTTCTTATGTATACTCTGAAATAAAAAAATACTTTGACTATATTATACTAAGCTGAAAGATGTGAGACTCTTTCAGTGGTGAATAAAATCGTCTCATCATCGGAATACTCATATTTATTATACTCTCTACTGTATCTTATTTAATATGGTAAGTCCACCGTATCCAGAAGAACATTTTCCTTACGATCCGAAGAAAACCTTTCCCTTCACTATCCTGTGCATTTCTCTACATTTAATTAATAATCTTTCTCTGTTCTTGAAACACTCCAAAACTTCTTACTCTTGTCGATTAAACTCGCTCAGTACTTACATTTATTGATGAACAACTAAGCACGTTTCGCACTGGCAATGGTCTTAAATTTGTTGTATTTTAGTGTATAAGTTATTATCCTTTATTTGTATAGTGCTACCTATCCGTTATTCTTTCTTTTTATTTTATTTAATTCTTTTTTGGGAATATTTTTCCCACAATATTTGCTAATTTTGTTATAACAATCCTTCCTTGGTATTCTTCCTTTGTATGTCCCTTGCTTGTACTTTGCGTCTACCAGATAGATACTTCATTTTGTGGGGAAATAAATTAATAAAATCAAATCAAATTAAGGAAGTAACGCTTCGGTGGTTTGGTTTGGCCATGTAGCAAGAATAAATGACGACAGAGTGACAAATCATAATTATAGTGCAAAAATGAATGTTAGAGTTGGTACGGGACATCGTAAACAGAAGCTTTTCGAAAAAATAAATTGTAAGGAGATAATTTAAAAATGAGCAAACTCAAAGGTGCACTCAACCGGCAAATTTTAAATTATGTACAGAAAAGTTACACTCCATATCATCCCGTGAGTGTCGTTAGAGAAAACAAAGGGAAACTGGAACAGGTAATGGTAGCAGCATCTTCGTGATCACAACTCAAAATAATAAAACCTACTGTTGTCAACCCGCCTGCCAAGCGCAGCAACTTTGGCATAGATTTGTATATGATGCAATATATGGAGGAGGCATATGTTATGCATTGGATTCTGATAGGTTGTAATGATGATGATGATGGTGTGATGATGAAGTTACTAACAATCGCAAGTTTCATTTAAGAAAAAAAAATTAAACAAAAATTTTATTTATTATATTTTAAACCCTTTGAGATTTCTTTTAGATCCGATTAATTAACTTTGACAAATTTTTCGTACTTCGTTCAAAAACTTTGCTAATTGTCGGTCTTCGCCGTCCTTTTGACAGTTTGAAAAAATCTGAATTGAGTTTTAATTCAAAAACCCGTTCGGTACAAAATTAAGCATTTCTGTTTTTAAGACGAATATAAAAATACTATAACATAGTGTAACAGACATAGCCCAATACAAGCGATTAACTAAAGTGGTACCGGGTTGGTCATTTGGCTTGAAGAACCGACAACCAATGTGAAAGAGATTTTCAAATGCTGCGCCCCGTACCAGCAAGAAAAGTGTAGATTAGCCTCCTATTTGGAGTGAAGACCTGGTAAAGCATGCTTTAAGTTAACAGACTCAGATAATTCAGGACCTTTAAGCGTTTTCAGGTGGCTTTTGTGACATTTCTTATCTGTAGATTCCTGTCTATGCTTAGCAGTAGACTTGTAAAGGGATATAAAGATGATGATAGTAATAATATTACAATATACTAAACGATATATGAGAAAATAACGTAAATATAAAATACAAGTTCTTAGTAACGTCTTTTTAAACAACCACAAAATCATCACCATACATCATATATCATATATATTGAATTGAGCTTGTTTTAGAAAATTCTACAACCCCCGAAGAAGATTAGTCAGTTCTTACCATCCATCAAGTGTCATATTCCTCTACAAGATGCAGGAGTGTACAAGCTTGATTATGAATGTGGTCTCTCATATATAGGACAAACAAAAAGATCAATTAGAACCCGCGTAAAAGTACATGTAGGTGATGTGAAGCATCATTGTTGTGGGAAGTTTGCAGTTTGTGGTCATATCCTAAACTGCGATAATCATTACGTCAGATTTGATAGACCACAAATCCTTGCGAAAGAACACCAATTCCTACCAAGGATGAAACGTGAAGCTATTGAAATTAAAAAACATCCTAATTTCAATAGAGAAGGAGGCTGGGTACTACCACCTGCTTGGGACCCTATAATCAATAAAATTAAAACTAAATCCAAGCATATCACTGCAAGACTTCAAGACACAGTCAGTTCATTGTGCATAGATCGGACCATAAACAATAATTAATAAAAGCTGAAGGTACTCCGGGTTTGACAATGACATCGGGACGTCGGTCATCTCAGTCCCCGTGAGCATGGGTGCTAGAAAGCACCCGAAACGTCGGATATTAAAAATAATTAAAATTAAACGCGATAAAATCCGTAAAAGTAGTTTAAATAAATATGTAGTGTTCGCCTAAATATAAGAAATCATTATAAAAATAAAAATGACCACCTGTTCCTAGGCCCACCCTACACGTGTCTCCCGGGTGGTGCTAAATGAGCGACAAGACGATACCACAGACTCGGCCGTGATAGCGGCGTTAAATATTCATTTCGCACCATGAGGAATCGAATTAAAGAAATGTTTTTGAATTCTTTAATGGGGCAGGGGTGCGAAGAATCTCCGGGAGGAAAATCGGCGACGAGGTTCGCCACCCGTCACGTTCTGTATCCCGGAGAGGCGAAAAGTGGATTGCAGAGGCCCGTCTGGCTACGTTGAATGTATGTGGGGCAATGAATGATTAAATAGATGAAGTATGCGATATGATGTATGATAGAGGAATAGATGTGTTATGCGTAAATGAGACGAAAAGGAAGGGGAAGGATGTCACTACACATGGCATGTATACCGCATACTGGTCTGGTGTAGACGAGATCGAGCGGGCATGCCAGGGAGTAGGTATCATCCTTTCAGAAAGAATGGGCCAATGTGTGAAAGTGTATGAATGTGTAAGCCCAAGACTGCTATGGATACGAATGAAAGTGGGCTTAAAGAAGTTGTTTGTGTTAGGGGTCTACGCCCCAGACATGTCTTAGCCCACTTATATCCGAGAGCAGTTTTGGGAAATGGTAAGGATGGTGTTAATGAAGTGTAAGGGAAATGAAAATATTATTATCCTAGGAGATTTTAATGGAAGGGTTGGGGTGAGGAGGCTTGGTTATGAAAGTATATTGGGAACGTTTGGTGATGAAAGTATAAATGAGAATGGTGAAAGTCTCCTCACCGTAAGTATAGAAAAGAATCTTTTTGTGATGAACACTGTAACGTTGCACGTACATGTATGCATAATTATAATTAAACGGTTTATTAAAATTAAATAAACATTTAATAAACTAAATAAAAATAAAATAAAAGTTATTAACAAAAATAATTCTATAATTAACTTAGGTATCCTATTAATAAAACAAATCAGTAAACTAAAAAGAACGAATTAAATAATAAATCAAATATTAAAATATTGTATTTCGAACAAACACTCTGACGCTTCGTTACTCTATGCGCTTTGCAACTCTCGCGTCAGAGTTTTACCCGGCCGGTATCATTCCACGGCGTCGCGCTCCCGGTCATTCTCCGCCGAAGCGCCCTGGGAGGCGCACACTACCACTGCAGCCGCGTTCACAAGCTCTGCTTTGTGTCCTCGTACGCGCTTGCAAATTTTAATCCCATTTTGGAAAAAGTTTAAAATAATATAATAATTCCGGCACTGTGGCCGTATAGTTTTTTCGTTAATTCTCGTCACCGAGACCTCCGTATCGTCTTGCACCCCGTAAGGGTAAGTGTTGAAACGTTACCTAGTTTTAAGTAGTGAAAGTGTTTTATAGGTAGTGTAATTTGATCATGCCAGGCTGTTTGCTTTTAGCTATTTAATTGCCACGTTATTAGTCTTATTTGCATGTAAGTAATGTATGTAGCCGCTGTGTGCGTTGGCAAAAGTACCGTTACAAAATGGCGTCTCATACATTTCGCACCGCGATCAAATATCGCAAGTCACCATCATGTTTCAATCAATGCACAGCCTAAATTAGTTATCCTGGTATATTTAAACAGTATTTTACACTTGCCGTAATTTTAATTCATGTGTATTTTAATTTGCGCCTCACCGCTATGACGCTTGCCTTCCATTCCGCCTTGTAACTCCGTTCTGATTATGAACACCCGCCAGCTACTCTCTGTGCTCCCATCTACTGCTAGCCTGCGATATACCGGGGGTTCATAATCGGCGGCATTTTATTACCTGGACCTAAATGTGGACGACGTTGTTTCCAGGGTGCAATTTTACGACTACAACCGTGGCGGTCGTCCTTCTTAAGAGGGCCTAGGCCTCCCCTCGACGCCGCCACCGCCACAGCCAGCTGCCCACGGCGCTCCCCGTGAACAGTCCAACCCCCCGGCCCTGCTCGACCACCTCGCGGCCACATAGGGGAGTACCTGACCCTGCCAGTGAAGCCAGACGGGCATTTTTTTTAAATTATCGGAACCACGCCCACGACCTTTTCTTTTACCAATATATAATTTTTTTTATGACTGGTTGTTGCCTTATTTTAACCGCAACCGCCACAACACTTGCTTTCGCCACAAGAGGATTCACATGTATACTTGGGAAAGAAATGACGATAGAAGCATGATAGATTTCATAATTGTGGATGAAAGCTTGAGGGGCGCAGTGGTAGATACAAGGGTTTACCGGGGTTCTAGCGTAGGAACGGATCATTATTTGGTTTTATGCCGAATTAAAGTCTATTCAGGCGCTGGCGCCATCGATCATCTGTGTCTACTACTGCGTTACAGCGTATTAGAACAGAAAGGTTACAAGATGAAGGTGAGAAAAACAAGTTCAAATGTAGACTGAAAGAAAATATAAGCGGTTTGGATGAATTATGTATGAAGGAGTTAGACTTGGAGAATATATAAAAAACGTAAATAAAGGTTTAGTGGATGCAGCTACCGAAGTGTGTGCTATTAGTAAGAGGAAGAATGAAAGGAAAAATAATACGTTATAGTGGGATGATGAGATACGTATGGAAGTTGAAGCAAAGAAGACAGCATGGCTAGATTTACTAGCAACAAAGGCTGGTAATTCTAACGGTACGAATGATGATATTGAAAGAAAAAAGGCAGTCTTTAGACATCTTAATAAGAGAGTAAAAAAGTAGTTGAAAGAAACAAGCAACAAAGAACGGATAAGAATGATAGAAGAATATCGGATAACTTCCAGTCAAATATTAAAATGTTCTGTAAACTTGTAAGAACTGCCAGGGAACATTCAAAACAGCCTATGATGAATGCTATAAGAGACGAGAATGGCTATATTCTGAATGATGAAGTTTTGAGTTTAAAGAGATGGAAGGAATATTTTGAAAGCGTGTTTATGAGTGAGGAGACAACGTGTGTACTAAGTGAAATAGAAACTCCGAAAGAAGAGGAAAGAGGTAGCGAGATAAGTATAGATGAAATAATGAAAGCAATGAAAAGCCTGAAAGCAGGTAAGGCTGCCGGATATGATAGAGTTTCACTCGAAATGCTAAGGGCTGGAGAGGAAGTTGTGGCAGGCCTGCTGCACACCTTGTTTAATTTATGCTGGGAACTGAAGCGGATACCGGTAGGCTGGTGCAAAGCCGTGATAGTCCCAGTATATAAAGGAAAAGGGTCGCGGCGGGACTGTAAAATCTACCGTGGCATCAGCCTTCTTAGAATTGTGGGAAAACTGTATGCTAAGGTACTGAGTGAAAGGGTCATGAAAGCAACTGATGGAAAAATTTGGGATGTGCAAGCGGGATTTATAAAGGGAATGGGATGTACAGATCAAGTCTTTTCCATGCGCATGATCGCGGAGAAGTTTTTGTCCAAAAACCAAAAGGTTTTTTGTGCGTTCATGGACTTGGAAAAGGCCTATGACAGAGTGGATAGGGATGTGCTATGGCAAACACTGAACTCATTTGGGTTGAGCTCTGGCTTGATACAGGCATTGGAGTCTCTTTATAGGGACTCTAGTGCTTGTGTTAGGATCAACGGGGTCTACTCGGACTGGTTTGACATCCATAAAGGTGTCAGACAGGGCTGTGTGGCTTCCCCGTGGCTGTTCAACCTATTTATGGACAGTTGTTTGCAAAATTTGAAAGTTGAAGAATGCGGTTTAAGAATGGGTGAGTTAACCGTCAAATGCCTTTTGTACGCCGATGATCAAGTTATTCTTGCGTCGTCGGCGGCCGAGTTGCAAATGATGGTTACATTAATGAACGGATCATTAAAAGAAAGGGGTATGAAAGTGAACGCAAGTAAGACGAAGGTTATGGTTTTAGAAAGAGAAGAAAGTAAAACGATTTGTGAAATAAGAATAGAAGGGGAGTTGATCGAGCGAGTAGATGAGTTTGTATATTTGGGCTGCGTATTTAGCAGGGATGGGAGATATGATAAGGATATAGAATGACGAGTGAATGCGGGAAATAGAGTAAATGGGGCCTTGCACTCTATTGTGAAGAGTCAAAATATGTCGAAAAAGGCACGTATGGCAATTCACAATTCTGTGTTGGTCCCTACTTTAACGTATGGCAGTGAAAGTTGGGTGTGGCAGAAGAAGCACGAGAGTAGAATAAACGCAGTAGAAATGCGGTGGTTAAGGAGTTATGTTAGGGCTGAATGTGAATGACAGGGTAAGAAATTGTGTAATAAGAGAAGAGTGTGGTTTGCAAGATGATGTGGTGACCAGGATTAAGAAAGGAATGCTTCGGTGGTTTGGTCATGTGGAAAGAATGAATGAGGAAAGAGTAACAAAGAAAATTTATGGTGCAGAAGTGAATGGCAGAGTCGGAAAGGGACGTTCTAGGCGAAAATTTATCGACCAAATTGGCGAATTATTGAAAACGGGCCAAATTAGGAGTACCCTTAACCGACGAGCATGTATGCGTAGGTGTATGGATGTGAAGGAGGCAAGAGAGGTGTGTCAGGATCGTGCCAAATGGAAGTCTGTAGTCTCTGCCTACCCCTCTGGGTGACAGGCGTGAGTGTTTATATATATTTATATATATAAAAATATATATATATATATAATACATAAAAGAAGGTTCTTTCAGAACGATCTACTACAAAATAATCCTGAGTTGGGGTATCATAATCGATTATATTTAAAAATAAAACAATAAAATGTTTTATTTCAGTAAATCTTTTACAATTAGTTTGCCGAGGCTTACCAGAAAGAAATCACAAGATATTTGTGTTGGGAGAGCCTCGCTCTTCCTACGTAATCATAAAAACTTAGATTTACTTCAAAATATCAAAATAGCCAAACGAGACAATTTCTTTTTGTATGTAAAATGGGCCCACCACAAATTGTGGCATTACTTAATGAAATGCATGTTGATTTATTTTCATAAATTAAAACAGTAATATTATTTTACTGCATCTATCAGGAATACTGAGAAATTAACTATTAAAATATGAATATCATAATAATCTAAGAAAAAACTAAAGGCGATTGTTTAGTTGTTTTCACCGGTATTTTAAGTTAAAGAGTAATGTTCAATAATAAATAATGTAAAATAAAGTTGTAGGTATATTCAGCATTTATCCTTATAGTATCAAATCCTTATATTAGATAAAGAAAAACATAATGCACAGACTAACAATCGTGGTGGGGAACAATTTTTTATATGTATTGATTTATTAGTGGGTGTTAATCCCAAACAATATTATTGTAATTAAAAAATATGATAAAAGCCAAGATAAATAAGGAATTATGTTGTAATACAAATACATAATACTATGTATATAATAAGTTATTGTTTTCAAAATATTTATCTTTTTATTATACAAACTGACTCATACTAATTCATATTACATTAACCAGACCACAAATATTTAAACAATTCTTTTTTTTTTCAGATTTCATAATTCCGATTAGATTTTCATAAAATTTTAGGTCGTTTACTTTTCATGGGTAATACCACTCCTCCTTTTAAACTTAATAGAACATTTTATAGATGCAGTATATAAAGAAAGAAAAGAGTTTAGGAGAAATGTTTACCTAAGTTGAGTCCGTAGTGTGTTCGTTTATGGGTTCGTGCATGCGCGCGTGCATGCATGGGTGCGTGCGTGCGTGTGAACGTACATGTGTGTGCGTGTCCGCAAAAGTCAATAGCTGTACCTAGGCCTCTCCCTTTGTAGGAATATGGAGGTCATACTTTATAGGATGATCACACTTTTAATGTAAAATCTTTGTGATTATTTGATATTAGATCTTTCTGAACTGTATGCAAAACTGCAGTCACATAATGTGTTTTGTGTGGTATTTTACTACTGTTGTTGTCCGTGGTGACAAAAAACTCTCTTGTTCATCGTATCGCCAACATATTATAAGTCTTTGGATTTTATATTAGTATTTTTATAGTGCTTAATGTGGAGATACTTGATTTTATCGTGACTGCTTCTCTTTCTAACATTCTAGTGGTTTCTACAATCACCTCACGTTTTAATCCTAAAAGTAAAAGCTGATTCCCAAATCCTATCTATCTATATACCTTATGTCTTCCACGTAACACCAATCACTACCCTAGAGCAAGCATATATCTTTGTAGATAATCCAGTATTAAAAAGCATGGATGGTGAGTTTTGTACGGCAATAACCGTAAAGTCATCTTTCTTTTACAGGATAGGGTGACAAACGAGCACACAGTCCACCAGATGGTAAGTGGTTGCTGCGGCCCGTAGACATCTACATCTATCCTCGATTACAAATCAGAATGCAGATACGTTGTCACCCGTGAGGAATAAGATGGAATGCTTCGTTTGTGAAAAGAGTCTCCGGTTCTCTACACTCACCATACGAAACACAGCAGCATTAAGCTACTATTTTACGCTGGTATTCATCTGTGAGGTTCATTCGTTACTCATGCCGATGGCACCACTACTAACACAAAAGTCTCGCTGGAGCAAACGGATGAAAGCTTACGCACGACGTGAAAAAGTGGCATTTTCTTTTATTTGATACCAAGACCCACTTCGGGTCACTGCAACATAGGAATGTGTGCCACAATACCAATGTGCTATTTCCACTATAGTTATTGTAAGTAAAAAAAAGATCGCTGATCCTGATCATATTTCTTCAAAAACAGCTTAGCATTTATCGAGTAAAATCTTTGTCAACTTAAACTGTCAACTATAAAAGGTATATTTTCCTGTCGTAAATTTATCTTTTAGCGAAAAGATTTTTCTTATAAAGCGAACTCCGGGAATAGAAATTAATGTTTGTTTTATGAAATTAAAAAATACATTTTTTGCGATTTAGATTGCTGTCATGTTATTTGAGATTGTTTAATGATTTCAAATTTACGACAACAGACATTGGGAGTCAGTCCCCCTGACCATGGCGCTGTAAAGCACCCGAAACGTGGATAATAATAAAAATAAATTAAATAATTAAACGATAAATCTAATAAAGTTTTATTCAATGAGATAGTTTATCGAATAAAATTATAAAAATTATTATTATCTACATTTGAATACATAAAAATACATGGTAGATCCATGCTGCAGCTATATTATAGTTGTAATGCGAGTGGGTCGGCTAGACCGGGGTAAGACCATGCTCTCCCAAAATACCAGCGTGAAATAGCTTATTGTCCCTGTGATATAATGTTTCGTATGGTGAGTGTAGAGAATCGGAGATACTTTCAACTGGAAATGAGGCATTCCATCTTAGTCCTCAAGGAATTGTCATCTTTCCGTCATCCGTAAGGCACCTACATTTCTTAATTTAGGGTAAATGTAATTGTTTATGAGCCACACGTTCACTTACCATCAGGTGAACTGTGTGCTCATTTGTCACTCTAATGTTATAAAAAATACATTAAATATGTAAAAGTTGTTAAAAAAAGTTGTTGTTGTTGTGGTATAGCCATGTTGCAGCATATCATTATTGCGGTACTAGTGAATAAGCTATACTGGGAAAGTACCTCGCTTGCAAACAAGACCAGCTAAAAAAACAGCATGATACTGTCGCGTTCTTATGGATAATAACGCATCTGCATTATTATTCTAACGAGGATAGTTATTATTATTATATTAGTTTCTGGGCCACAGCATCCGTTTATCATGAGGTGGATCGTATAGGTCCGGAAATATTGCTGAAGATGGTTGATTTCACAAGAAATTTGCGAAAAAGTAAATTTCCAAAAAGTCGCCCATTGGTATACCGCCAATCATCCAGATGTTGTGGATGTTATCGCAATTTTTGTCGCGATGTGCGATGCTGAAATTAAGCGGCTGTAATTAGTCTGAACAATTCCTCTGGGCACTCCCCGTGGTAGATGCGATAGTATACTCAAAGAGATGCAATATTTTAAATAATCTGCAATTTCTTCATCAACTTTAAGAAAATACATTACGCAAATGATGTTAAAAATACTTTGGAGTATTGTGATGGAATGCCTCGTTTCCAGTAAAACAGGTTTGTTCTTTACCCTCACCATATGTAACACACCAATATTAAGCTGCCATTTTACGCTGGTATTCTGTGAGAGAGTGTTCCTTCCCCTGTCGAGCCGACCCTTTCGTGCGGCAACCACAATATACCTGCAGCATGGGTCTACCACGTAAAATTTTTGTACTATCATGATATATTTCTATGTCAACAAAATCCTAATTGTGATTATTTTTAGAGATTTAAAAGTGATAAACTAAGAAACAGTCTACCTAAAGGTAAGTGAGTGCCGTAACTCATACACATCTACATATATCTTCATAAGTATCGAAAGTGAATAAAGCTAATGCTGAATCCAAAGCAAAATGTTTACCATGTGGCGATAGTTATAGTACTGTTAGGATAGGATAGCAGTAGCTACCCTGTAGTGGCGGAACTGCCACATATTATCACGTGGGTATCGTAAGAGGTGACAGTGGGAAGCAAATAAGAAGATGGGCAGCAGAATCTTCCTAACATCGACTAAAATAAAAAATGGCAACTATAACAAATATCGCCCTTATGAGGCAGTCTATGACGGACCGTATATATATATATTATATATTATAAATATATATAAATTTAGCCGGCTAAATTTATATATATATATATATATATATATATATATATATATATATATATATATATATATATAAATTTAGCCATGGACTTGAGCTGGAGAGATAGGGATTCTTTGCGAGCTTGGGGTTTTCCTCACATGGGAGAGCCCATTCGTGCTGTAGCCATAATATTCTGGAGCCTGACAGTATGGTGTTTGACATTTGTGGTAAAAATTATTATTATGGTTCCTTGCTTCTTTTTTTTCCTTTTCGTCTCTTCTTTGTTAGTTCATAACAGACCACTGACTTGAACCTTTCTCATTGTAGTTTGGATTACAATCGCTGGGTTTTTAAGCGATTTGGCTTTTATATATATATATATATATATATATATATATATATATATATATATATATATATATATATATATATAAGAGAGAGAGAGAGAGAGAGAGAGAGAGAAAGAGAGAGAATAAGGGTGACTAACGAGCACACAGTCCACCTGATGGTAAGTGGATGCTGTTACCCATAGACATCTACATTTAACTTCGATTAATAATCAAAATGCAGATGCGTCGTCAGCCCTAAGGACTAAGATAGAATGCCTCGATTCCAGACATACGAAACACAGCAGCATTAAGCTGCTATTTTGCGCTGGTATTCTGTGAGAGCACGGTACTTCCCCGGTTGAGCCGACCCATTCATGCTACAACCTTTCTATACCTGCAGCCTGGCTCTACTACGTATGTACCTATATTGCAGTACGCGCAGGATACGAGAGTAAATTACGAATAAAACAACGGTTGTGTTTAGTAACAATATAAACTGTGTCATTAGCCCTATCGGCTTGACTAGAAACTAATGACGTTCTGACATAAAATAATAATGTAAGAACATTTACACTGATGAGTAACTATTCCAGTAAGCTAATAGAAACTCAAAATTGAATGGACTAGACTTTTTCGTCCTGTAATTAATTTTTGTAAATATTCGCAAAATCATAAAAAAGGGGAAAGGAATAAAAAAATCAATATTTTATTATAAACCCATCATTATGACTTGAAATAAGTAACTGTATTCTTTTAAGTAATAAAATACCTTGACTTTCAGATATAAGTTCCTACTTTTTTTTTTATAATTCTCTTACTTAATAAATTTGAGAATGAAGCATTATTATTTTACATTAATTATATATATTAATATATTATCATTTTTCATTAATGGAATCAAAGGAAATATCCTTTTCATTTAGACAATTTTTACCGTCGTTGTAGTCGGAAACCTTCCAATATTCTTTTCCCCTTCTTTTAAGTGGCCTTTTCATTCCGCAAATTTACGAGGCAATGAAAGAAGTTATGGAGTTACATTATCACTGAATCGTGTAATTTAATTGATGAGAATTTTAATTAAATATTCAAACATTTTCTCTTCAGTTCATATTTTTCTTTCCTTATTAAGCTGCAAAAGTCCAATGGTGGACTTGAACCATAATATAGGAATCTTGAGATAGCTCAGCGATTAATATAAGGAATATTCGATTGCGGATTTCTTAAGGTGACACAATCTTTAAAATATTCTTGGTAAAATAATACTTTACAAAACACCGTAAGAAATCTGCAATTGAATATTTCATATATTAGTATGAGCTAGGAACCATTTGTTAAACTGCAATACACATTTACGATCTTACTATTATGTTAATTTTTTTGTAATAAGTTACTTTGTACCTCCAAATACTACTTACCAAATGATTCTCCTTCGTTAAGTGGTCGTACGCGCACTGTTGATAATGAGGTCTCGGAATTAAAGTCCGGGTCGATCAGATATAACTCACCGGTTAAAACTCGGAAAACACGTAAATCCGTTCTACGCCTGAACACTCTTGTCGTGTTGGATTGCCGTCTCATCGGACTATGACACTGAGAGAATAGAGAGTCGACATTGTGTCGTAGTTGGCTAGTCTCTGTTGACACCAGTCGCTATTACCAAAATTCGATCAGAAGTTTTTTCCATAAATATTTGCAATGTAAGCAAAAATATTGTATTATAAATTTACCATAAAAATAAGTTAAAGTTTAAAAGGAAAAAGTTTGCGTACATTACAATAATGTTCGAAACTTTTGTAGTTGCAATTGCAGTACCGTAGATTATAAATAAAATAGCGACTTTCACTTCCCTAAAGAACAATTTACCACTTTAATGCAAGGAACGTGGTGATGTTAAGCGCAATTATATACAGAACAAAGAACGTTAACCATTTAAATCAAGGTATATACATTTACATAAAATACATTTACATTAAGGAAATTGCACTTGTAGGAAGCTGGAACTAAGCAATTAAGTAAAAATGTTATCAAACATATTAACGATCGTTCTTAAATATCACTAATAATGAAAAAATAAATAATGTTAAACAATGCTAGACACAGTGATATAAGTGTGTTAGAATATATGGCGCGACCTATATTGCTTTTTACTGACATGACACTGATATATTTTCGCTATTATATATTTTATTGGCAAAGACATGTATGCACATCCACTTCCGGATGTAACTATCCCGCTGTAAAAATACCTATGTGGGTGATATTCATTTCTATTGAAGCAAACAACGTACGTGCTGTTTTATAAATAAATTAATAAATATTACGATACCATCCACGCTATCTGGATGCTTGACGGTCTACCACTGCGGGATATATTTATTAAGTTTTCTTTCTCGCACGACTTCTTTGTGGAATCGCTTGCCAACGGCAATTTTTCCGAACCGATACGACTAAGGGACTGAGCTGACTATTTTTAAAAGATCGACAACGTACCTTCAACTCCCCTGGTCTTGCAGTTGTTCATGCGTGACGGTCAAAACTTTCCATCAGGTCAGCCGTATGCTCGTTTGACCCCTCTTTTATAAAAAAATGTTCATAATCTATGTTATTCGTTTATATTTATTAACATGCAAACATAGAATGTTGTCGATAAATCTAAAATTTGATCGGCTCTTCTTATAACTTCTTGAATATAGCGCTCCTTAAACGTGACTTATTTTAACTGTTGGACGTTGCCAAAACTGTTTAATAATTTCTTTTTTTACGATATAGGTAAAGCAAATGCTATTAATAAAAATTGTTGTGTGTCATCTCTATACATAAAAATTAATTGCTATCCGTTAGTCTCGCAAACACTCGAAAATAGCTGGACTGATTTTGGTGGTTTTTTTTGTGTTAGAGTGAGTCCCAGGATATTTGAGATTTGTAAATGGACCCGGTAGGTGGCACTGTTGTCAAGATCCAGAAACCACCCATGCAAAGCCGAAGCGTATCGCTAGTATTGAGAAATATATACAATATGCCATATCTAGTCCTTAGTTCAAGAAAGAAAAATAACATCTTTTAGCCCTCAAGTACACATCTTTCTTAAAATCTGTGTATGGTTTTGGTTCGGTTTCGGTATCACTTGAAATATACGAAAAAAAAAGTTCTGAACTATTGCAACGTTATCGGTACCGTATCGTTGAATAAAAAAGCTTCTAGATAATATCGGTGACTCTGTTTGTATTGCTTTCGGCATTGGCTAGTAAAGAAACGCTCTTAGGCCGTGCTAGCGCGGAGCATTGGCGAACACATATTAAGAAATTCGAAGTATATTAATTCTTTAGACATTCATATTTCCATACAACTTTTTCTTCGCCTCTGCCCACACACATGTAACAAAATAAATAACTGTAGCTTTTATTGCACTTAGGATTGTTGAATAAAATCTTAATCAATTTCCCGTTTCGTTATTTTGTCCTATGGGTGTAAACTCCAGGTGGTGTGACCGCTAACACGCCAAGACTGGTAGAGGTTATTATAAAATAGTCTTATGAACCGTAAAAGAGGACCAACTTATATTGTCAAAAACGTCATAATTATCATCATCTTTGGAAGGAATCATAAGTCCCCTATTCTATTATTATTTTCGGCTTTCCTGGAACGACAAAATGCATCGATCTGAGTCATTCGCTTTAATCGACTTCCTGCATCTTTTACCAAGTTGTGGTTCCATCTAGTCACGGCAAGTGTTTAACTAACACGTGGAATCTCGATAAATAAAGTCAATAGTACTGGTGGAGACCGAATCGCCTTCATTGTGAGCTATGAAATTTAAGACTTCACAGTTCTTAAGCTACCATGCTACCAGTGCAAATAAAATATAAATTAAGATAAATAATTTTCACATCTTTAATAATATTACGTTTTTCCAAAAAAAAAAATCGCTTGATTTTATTAATTACCAGATCGGCATTAAATCCACAAGAAAAATAAAATAACACCTCCCGCTCCCACAATTACGCGCACATACATCATACATACACATATACATAAACACTCACCCCTGTCACCCAGAGGAGTAGGCAGAGACTACACCAGACTTACGTTTGGCACGATCCTGAGATACCTCTCTCGCCTCCTCCACATCTATGGATGCCTACGTATAGCTGCTCGTCGATTAAGGGTACTCCTAATTTGGCTCATTTTAATATATCGCCAATTTGGTTGATAAACTTTCCAATAAACCCAAAAATACTGTGCCAGGGAAGACACACAAGAATTTATTTAACGATACTTTTTTGCCTCTCGACACGGCATCATCAGTATTAAAAAGACCTTACGCTTATTGCTTTGTAAATATTTTTCAAGTTGACCATAATTAATTAACTTTCACATTTTGAATTAAAATGTTCTTCAGAAAAGTTTTGCTTCTTATAGCAAGACTGTAATTGCGTCCTACTTCTTGACATAAATCTTCTAATGACATAAATCTTAATAAGCGGTTGGGTTTTGTAATTACAGAAGTTTCCTATAGAAAGAAAACAAAATTCTCAAAAATTTATTGATACCATATTACAAATTTGGCAGAAATACTTATTTAATTAAACAATTAACTTCGTCCTCCTTCCTTTCCTTTGGATTCTTCACTTTCAAGGATACGTTAATAAATTAATGTAATTTGATAATATTTTGAACAATGCCAATTGTTATGTTTGGTTTTTAGTCATTTAATTGATATTTTATATTTTTGATAAAATAACAGCTTTCCTCATTCCGTTAAAATAATTTACGGTTTAACATTTTTACTAACTGGCTTGGTAGACGTAGTTCTGCCCTCTGATGGCACAATGAGTTTCGCTTTAAATTAAGCTCGGTAAACCAGTGGCGTCGACAACTTACCGATTAAATAAACCAGTGACGTCGACAAGCTAGGACATCATGGACTACCATGCCAAAAAAGTGCAGGCTGCTACTCGAGACATGCAGCACTTAACGATATCGTACACCGGTCTCTTGCCACCGTCAACGTGCCAAGTCTACTTGAGCCGTCTGGTATTGCAAGAGACGACCGGACGGTATGAGTTTGATTCCACGGAAGATGGGCCAGGTGCTGGTATGGGATGCAACCTGTTCAGACACGCTGGCTCCTTGTCATCTACATGGAACCAACAACAGAGCCGGTGCGGCTCGTGAATATCTGAAAAAGCTAAAGCATGCAAATACAGGCGTATAGGGCTCCGAATATATTTTGTTCAATTCGATGTCGAGACCTTTAGTCTGTGGGCTACCAGCGCTATAAGGCTTTTTAAGGAAATAGCAAAAAGGTTAGCCAACGTCACAGGAGACCGAAGAGCTGGCACCTACCTCGGACAAAGAAGTAGTTTAGCTATTTAGCTATTCCAAGGGAAAACGCTGCCAGTATATTCGGAACTTTGCCTAAAGGGCCTCCTTTTTATTAATACATTTTGGTTATTATAAATATATATATATATATATATATATATATATATATATATATATATATATATATATATATTTCCACGCCATTAAGATATGAATACGAAAATTGTTATTCATATCTTAATGGCGTGGAAATATTCCGATATTATAAACAAACACTTCCATCTTATTCATAAGTTAGTGTGTATAAAGATTAAACTTTATTTGTACGAAGTGGGAATATGATGGTAAGTGCTTGTTGTATCGGATAGACATCTACAGCTATCCTCGATATAAGATAAAAATGCAGATGCGTTGTTACCCCTGAGGATTAAGAAGGAATTTCTCTTTCGTGCTGATATTCTCAGTAAACGTAGTCCTACCCGGTCGAGCTGAAACATTCGTGCTGTGGACATGATAAAGCTGCAGCTTGGCTCTACTACTAGGGTTCACAATATCATCACGTCGGAGTCACCAATTTGAACGTAGAAGAAAAAGAGGATTTCTCCCGCCGAGCAAAGTATGTAGCCCGGGGAGTTGTCAATGTTCCATGTGTTGCTTCGGAGCTCTTCTATATAACATAGGGCGACAACTTTAGGACTTTGATAGCTCGACTTAGACAACTGTATTCGAGCCTAACTCAAGCGTTACAACTGTACTTTATTTGTAAACATTCTTATTCTTCATAATTAGCTCGTATAATTACATCATATACGCCTCACTCGATGTATGTCCGAATTTAATCGCCACACTTAGCTTGGCTATCAAAAACTATAAGACCTTCCTTGTACTTTTAATATTCGACAAACAGAAGATGAAATGGGTGACGGATTCTGATACGCTGATATTACACGTCATTGTGTAAATACATATAAAAATAAGAATTTCAAAATATTTAAGGGACGTGATTAAACCAAGTTTGAACCCCGCCAGTACTAATGAGGATGTTGATTAAACTTTAAAATCCTTATTTATCACGTCAGCGGTGGCGAAAAACATCGCGAGAAAAACAGTATGCTTAAGAAATTTAAAAAAAGTGGACTTCCTTTAAGCCCATCAACTTGCATTGGAGCAGCAAAAAGGACTCGTTTCAGTACTACGACCCGACGCCGGGTCAGTCTGAGTCTTTTACGCCTGGTACAACCGAAATGGTTTCTAAAGCCAAGATATCGTTTTAGCATATTTCACAATCACCACTTATGACATTCACGGAACAAAATGAGATGATGGATTGTCTGACGATGCAACAAAACGACACTAAATATTTATAGGTATCTATAATATGTGTTTTATATTTCTTTGGAATAATGTTGAAAAACGATCAAATAATCCACCTGAAGGTTAGTATATTTTGTGGTCCATGTATATGTCTTCATTTGTCAGCGATTAAGATTAAAAATGCAGATGCGTTTTCACCCCTGTATATCTATTGCCTTATTTATATTAAAAGAGGTCTCCTGTTATTTACACTCACTATACGAAAAAAAGCAGTATTAAGCTGCTATTTTACGCTGGTATTTTGTGAGAGCGTGGCCCTTCCTCGATCGTACCAAACCCTTCGTGCTACACACATATTATAAAAATATTTAAACTTAGAATTTAAAATAAAGTATTAGGGTAAAATGTCAAAGGAGAGATTATGATCTTTAATTTTATTAATTAAGAGGGCGTCTTTACTTTCTTGCAGATAGTTCTATCCGTGCAGATTTTTAAAGCAACCCTTCTTACAAGGAGACAAAAGTGTACTTCATACCGACGGGGTTCTCAGAATCAAGTGGCCTTTTGTTCTTTGGAATAATATGAGCCGCCATTTTGGGGTTAGGTAACGTGTAACACGTTTTATTGCAGAGCAGTGTGGCCATTACGTGCTTATACATGATATAAATTTTATTACCGTAACATTAATAACGCCGAGAGTGCTTTTAAAAATGTTTAACAATGTCGTGATTTCTTTTATGTTTTACAAAAATATATTTTACTGTAGTTTTGTCAATATTTTTAACTTTTTTAAAGTAACTAAAAAAGAACTTACAGCTTTCTAAAACATGGGTGGCCTCGCTATGTTTTGCTTCAAATTTGATTTTTTTAAACTGGAGTAATTTTTGGACACATACAAAAATTAATGAAGAAAGAGTTTCAAATTAGACAAAGACGAGAAGGAACTAGTAGAGACGGAAGTTTATCGACCAAATTAGCGATATATTGAAGACGGGCCAAATTAAGAGTACAATTAACTGCCGACAATGTAATGCTTCAATATATGGATGAGGTAAAAACTAGAGAGATGTGTCAAAATCATGCCAAATAGAAGTTCGTAGTCCTCGCCTTCTCCTCCAGGTGACAGATGTGAACGTTATTAATATGAGATCCGCTTGGCTCTTCCAATTTACTCTTGTTCTTCTTTTTTTATTTCTTCACCTCTGTAGCATTAGTGTCAGTAATAGGTGTTCTATTGCGAAGAGTTTTAGTCTACCAATCCTGCTATTACAATGTTCGAGGTGATCCTGAACATGTTTGCAAACTGCAGAGTTACAAGATCATGGGTGCTGCAAAGTACGTTGGAAATTAAACAAAATTTGTTTTATTTAATCATTAGTAAATAAGTAAATTAAACAAAGTAAAAATAAATTAAAATATTTTCAAAATATACCATAATAATGACTTCTTATATTTAGGCAAACACTACACATAAAACTAGTTTTTAAGGATTTTTTGCGTATATTTTTTATACATTCTCGACATTTCGAGCACTTTATAGCACCCAAGGTTGGGGGGGGGGGATGTTTGGTCAACCGTTTTATTTGTAATGGTACGTTTATCGTCATTAACAAAGCACATGCCTGAGTGTTATTAAATATAATATATTATGAGTAATATAAGAAATAGATAACAGCCCACTTCGTACAAATAAAGTTTAATTTTTATACACACTAATTATTGGAAATATATATATATTTCCACGCGATGTATGGCGATTAAATTCGGACATACATCGAGTGAGGCGTATATGATGAAATTATACGAGCTAAATATGAAGAATAAGAATGTTTACAAATAAAGTACAGTTGTAACGCTTGAGTTAGGCTCGAATACAGTTGTCTAAGTAGCGCTATCAAAGGTTCTAAAGTTATCGCGCTATATTATATAGAAGAGCTCCGAACCAACACATGGAACATTGACAACTCCCCGGGCTACATACTTTGCTCGGCGGGAGAAATCCTCTTTTTCTTCTACGTTCAAATTGGTGACTCCGACGTGATGAGATTGTGAACCCTAGTAGTAGAGCCAAGCTGCAGATTTATCATGTCCGCAGCACGAATGTGTCAGCTAGACCGGGCAGGACTACGTTTACTCAGAATACCAGCACGAAAGAGACATTCCATCTTAATCCTCAGGGGTAACAACGCATCTGCATTTTTATCTTATATCGAGGATAGCTGTAGATGTCTATCTGATACAACAAGCACTTACCATCATATGGAATGTGTCTTTAAACAAAAATAAAAATAAGAAACATCCTTCTTTATTTTGCAAAGAGAGGATTTTCGTATCGATTCGAACCCAAGACTACAAACAGCTAGGTAGTTTGATTTTTATCAGTGAGTTATTTATATCAAGTATATGTAAATGTTGCATAACGTAAATAACTGATTAAACTACATAACTTGTACTTACATAATTAATTATCAAAGCAGACCATTCGAAATTAATAATTAATTAGTTAATTATTACAGGCCGTAGTTGTTTAATTATTCAGGCCGGTTGGCCGTCACGGAATACTATGTGTGTAAAATACAAAAGGATGCTGTATCCTATCTCTTAGTAAAATAAAAGATTATATTATAAAACTTACTATCAATGAAAATAAGGACAATTTATATATTTGCTTGAATAATTTACGTACTGTCAAAATTTTATTCATAATAAAATAAAAGTATTCATTTCAGTTTTCGATGCTGATTTACCACTTCCTTGATTGATGAAGGCAAACATTGCAAGAAAACCTGCTATGTCTGCGGTCATTCATTTCATAATTATTACTAGCTACGAAGCACCTCATCTTTGTTCTTAGAGGCGACCTTGCGATTCTTGAATTGACGTTAGTACGCAGGACACTTAATAAGTTCTGAGATATACAAAAATATTCCAGATACTATTAATATTTATTTTACATCTTTTCAAGTGACAAGTTGTAAAATAATAGCTCCCAACTATTTAGCAAAATTAAATATTGTAAATTGATAATATCCACCTCAATTTTTAGTTACAGTTGTTAAATAAGACTTAATTGTATTTGTAAAATAAGTAAAAGTCATAAGTATTTTAATTAAAATAGTGTTTTGTGTTTCAACTAAAAGTGACAGCTGTAACGATCATCGTTTGAACTTTCTGTAAGTTATTGTAATTCTTGTTATCCCTTTAATATTTTAAGATTTACCTTTTAAATTAGTGCTATTTCGGATTTCAATTTGAATTATTTACCCGATAATTTATCTGTAAGTAGACCCAGAGATCTAGATATTAGCTTACTCTGTTTTTTCGGTTTTCTTTATTTGTTTTATTTTGCTATTTACACATAATAGTAAAATGAATACACGCAACGCCAAAACGCGCCAAGTGGAGAACCAACTTCAAATGGCGCTTCTGGAACTTAAGGCGTCAAAGGATCAGTGTGAGCTATTGCTTAAAGAAAGGGATGACAACGAAAAGGAAATAATAAATATAATTGCCAAAATAGTAAACTAAAAAGTGATATGGTAAAGACTATACAGATGTTTTAAAAGAAAGGGATCAGCTTCAGGGAACAGTCGATGAGTTTTACCGATGCAGCAAAGAATATGAGGAATCCCTCAGATTAATTGCTGCATTGCAGTTGCAATTAAGTGAGGCTAATAAGCAGATTGTGCAATTAAAACAATACTTATATGAATTGAAAGTGTCCCAAACTCAAAGTCTGTTCAATGAGCTCATAGAATGTAAATCTTCAAAAACATTGCAACCCTCCACAACGATCGATTTGAGTGGTGATGATTTTGTCACATCAAGAACAGCAGAAAGGATTACATGCAGTAGAAGAAAATTAAAGAAATTAATAAATATGTTAGGAAAGTACAAAAGTTAATTAAAACAAAAATTAACACAAAAAATTATATAAATATATGTAAGGAAAAGCATGAATTAATTAATAAACTTAAATTGTATTCAATTGAGGTGGAAAATATGAAAAACTGTTATGAGACTGAAATAGAGTGTCTCAATTCAGAAGCTTTATCGCTTAAAAACTCCTTACAAATTATCTCAAATAAATATGCATCGGCTCAGGTTGAGACAAAAGAACGCATATTGGCCATGAATGATCTGGTAAAGTAATGTAAATACAATGAGGAGCGCTTTGACTCCTTAATAAAACATCAGAGTGAGAATCAACGCTCCATACCATGTTCATCGGGGACAATATGTGTAAATAGCAATGACTCCTTATTTTCACCAACACTCTATGACAAAAGAAACATAAAGAATAAAAACTTAAAAAGTAGTTTAATTATTAAAAAACATAAAGTTATTATGTATTGTGATGACATAGATAAAACATTTGGGCATGATGTTAAATAACCATTTAAAAGGACAGGTAATTAGTAATTATTGTATGCCTGGAGAATCCTTTAGTCATATAATGAATAAAGTTTCAACTAGTAAGTTTTGTCCTAATAGCACATTAATAATTCTTGTTGGGAGAAGAGGCAATGTAAACAAAAATCAATTATTAAAATATATTGATTACCTCAATACTTTAAATGTACATAAAATTATCTTGTTTACATTGCCTTATATACAGGGTTGGCCACAGGAGAATAAAATAAAGCATGATTTAAATTTATTAATGAATAATTTATCATGTAACAATAATTTAAATTTGACATTTAATTGTAACGATTATACCAATAGAATTAATTTAATAGATATTAATAATTTAATTAAGAAATTTTTGACTACAGATAGGTATTACCTATCCAAATATAATTTAAGACAGATAGCAAATCTGCTATCTTATTATTTATATATTAACTCAGTCAAGGACTTGGCTACCCAGACATCTGCTCCTATTGAGCAGCATTATGATTTGACATGCAATTTGGAATCCGTTCCAAGTAATTTAAATTAGAAAATGAGACAATAGAGGTAATCTCTAGCAGTTATATAATTTAAATAATTTAAAATGTAGCTTACAAATCCTTAATAGTTGCAGTTGTATAACTCCACAAAATGATTATAAAAATTATTTACACCTGGTGCATCAGAATATACAAGGCATGATAGGCAAAGACCTAGAAATTGAATTATAATAATAATAATAATAATCTTTATTGCATCTTTAAGTTAAAGTACACTCGATAACAAAAGTATAACAAAATTAAGCTTACAGTTAAGTACTTCTACAATTAATATGAAGCTACTGACATCTAAACTAGGCAAAGCCTGTATCTTAAATGTCAGGGTCTTCTCCCAAAAATTGTTCTTAAATAGCAACAATGTTCATATATTATGTATTACTGAACATTGGTTAAAAGCTCATAATTTAATGTTTAACTTCGGTAATTACCAGGTGGTCAGTTCTTTCAATAGAGAAACGATTTTAAGAGGTGGCTCCTTAATTTTAGCTAGTAAATTATTATCATGTAAAGAACGTAAAGATATTGTGAGCCTCTCTGTTGAGCGAACTGTAGAAATGGCATGTGTTGAGTTTGAGCACCTTATTGTTGTGAGCGTTTACAGACCCCCATGTTCTTTATATGATACTTTTGAAAAAATTATGGAGGAAGTTTTCGCTAAGCTTAATAAACAGAATGAAACTGTTGTAATATGTGGAGACTTTAATATCAATCTCCTAGAAGCTTTCTCCACCAATATTAAATTTAGCTCATTGCTTAAATCTTATGGTCTTTTTAATTTATTTTTGGAGTCAACACATATTGCTGAATCTAGTGCAACATGTATAGATAACATTTTTACAAATGGTAAGCCGTTCAATAAATGTATAATACAAAAATTGAGTTCTGATCACTGTGGACAATTAGTTTCATTACCTTATGTTCACAAAAAGCAAATAGATAAAAAAGTAGTGTTTGTTCCAGTGAATGCACATCGCTTGGAGAAGTTTAGAAGTAATAGAAAAATACTTCCATTACTTTCATACCAAAATAATACAACATTTTTGTATGGAACATTATTTAAGCTCTGCTCTAGCTCTAGCAATGAATTTAATAATACTTTTACTTCTAAAACATTCTCCTTGAACAATCGCAAGGCATTTAATGAATGGGCGACATAAGAGTAGACAAAGGTTATATGAACTTTACAATGAAAGGTCATATAATCCGAGCGTCGAATTTAGGGAATATGTAAAAAAAAATCCAAAATATTTAAAAGAGTGTGCTCCTTAGCCAAGTCATTGTACTTGAGCAACAAAATAAAGACTGCTTCTAATAAAATTAAAATGACATGGAGTATAATTAATAGTGAAACTGGTAAGGTCAACTCTCGCAATTCAAACTACCAGTTAAGTTTAAACAATAAATTTACTAAATCAGATCCTGATGTTGCAATGGTTTTTGAGAAAAAATATTTTACTGATATTCCGATCTTAACCACTAAGTCACTGAATTCTTCTCCTGTCGTCGTCGAATCATTACTTAAACAAAATGTAAATGTGTGTACAAAGAATTTTACATTTCATAAAGTGTCATCAAAAGATATTGTAAAATATTTTAGGACTATTGATATTAAGAGAACCGCCGATCTGTGGGGGGCTTCCGTTAAAGTTATTGCGTCTTTAATAGATATAATCGCACCTCAACAATCTATTATTTTTAATACTAGTATCGAATCTGGTGTGTTTCTTGATTTAATGAAGCATAGTAAAGTAATACCTTTATTTAAATCTATTAGTACATTAGACCCCGCTAATTTTAGATCTATTTTTGTACTGCCAACACTTAGTAAAATTTTCGAAGAAATTATTCTTGATCAATTGTTAAATTTTTTTTAATGTAAATAATTTACTTCATAAAAATCAATTTGGTTTCACAAGGGGTCGCTCGACAACTGATGCTAGTGTTGAGCTGATTAAATATATATTTAGTGCATGAGATAATTCATAGGATGCTTTGGGTGTGTTCTGTGACCTATCCAAAGCCTTCCATTGTATTCACCATGCAACATTAATCAGGAAACTTCAACACTACGTTGTAAGAAGCGATGCTCTTAAATTAATTATTTCATATTTAAGTGATAGAACGCAAAAAGTTGTCATCAATAGGGTGAGATCTTCCGGGTCGATTGTACAAATGGGCGTGCTTCAGGGCTCAATTCTCGGCCCCTTTCTGTTTCTTGTATATATTAATGACTTACCTTACATAATAGGGGATAATCATGATATAGATATATATATATTTGCTGATGATACTTCATTAATTTTCAAATTAAAACGACAGTTATTAAATTACGATGAAGTAAATAATGCTATAGCTAAGTTAGTCAATTGGTTTAATATTAATAATTTGCATTTGAATAGAACTAAAACTAAATGTATGAAATTCGTCACTCCTAATGTTAAACATGTCAATACTAATGTAATTTTAAACGGGGAGGAACTGAGTCTTGTTGATACCACCATTTTTCTTAAAATCACACTGGACGCAAGGTTTCAATGGCTCCCCCATATATCAAAACTAGCTAGCAGACTTAGTTCTGCAGCATATGCTGTAAAAAAGAGAACTCTTACCAGTGTCGAAACAGCTAGAATAGTTTACTTTAGTTATTTCCATAGCATTATGTCGTATGGTGTTTTGCTATGGGGACACGCGACTGACACTGAAATTATATTTATTTTGCAGAAGAGGGCCATTAGAGCAATATATAATTTAAAACCAAAAGAGTCACTGAGACAAAAATTTAAGGAAATTAATATATTAACTCTGGCCTCTCAATACATTTATGAAAATGTAATGTACGTACACAAAAATAAAAGTAGTATTACGAAAATAAGTGATATTCATTCTGTAAATACTAGGAACAGACACAAGCTAGTAGTACCTACATGAGTTACTGACTCACCGAGTCAGTAATTCATTCTTGGGGCGATGTATACGCTTTTACAACAAAATCCCAGAAAATATACAAAATTTGTCATACAAGAAGTTTAAAAATGTTACTAAACTAAGTTTGTATAAAAAAGGGTTATTATAATATTAAGGAATTTATGGATGATAATAACCCCTGGGAAGGGTGATCGCTACCAAGCTATTTCTAATTTGTCTGGTGTTGTTAATTGTAAACATGATTGTAAGCATGCTATTTTTTTTCCAATACAACATAATGGAAAAAATAGTCCCGCTGGGTTTCTTGCTGGTTCTTCCCAGGACAGAGGTTTTTTTTTGCGAACCAGTGGTAAATTAAAAAAGTGACTTTCAATAAGTATTGTTATAATCTACATTGAATAAAAAAGTTTCTGTTTCTGTTTCTGTTACAAAACGTTCTACATTATGCTCTATACAAAGTTCCATTCGCCTAAACCAACTCTGAAAACACTTTCGCCAGTCTTGATCCGACAGGTCGGAAATCGCTTCTTCGTAGGCAACCATGGCTTCTTCGGCGCTTGAAAAAAACTTGCCTTTTATTATTTCGTTGACTCTTTGGAACAAAAAAATCACAAAGTGCTAAATCAGGGCTTTAGGGTAGGTGACTTCCCCCCCGAACGGGTTCCCGCCTTGTCGTGGCGGGGGGGCTTAGAAGCCGTGGCTTGGTCACCCACGGCGAAACAAAGAGGAACCCATATGGCTGGTCCGAGGTGGAGGGCCGGCCCGAGGTGGCCACTCCGAGTGGGCTTGGGAAGCCCACTTCGGATGTGTGTTGGTGGATTGCGGTGAGAGGTGTGTCCTCCCCACCTACCACTGCAGCCGAAGTGGAGTCGCGGAGGAAGAGGAGTGTTGGTATGGCGATGCGCCACTCGCCCTATCCTCCGCGACTCAAATGGGGCCGCACCGTTGATGCGGTGGTGATGGGACTGCGGGGGGAGAGGATTGTCGGTATTGCGAGGCGCCGCTCTCCCTATCCTCCGCAGCCGAATCTTGGTTGGCGGCGGAGCCATAGACCAGATCCGCCGCTGGGGTCGGGAAGGCTAGTACTTCTAAGTGCTCGTTTTTCCTGGCCCCATGGCCTTCGCGCATCGGACGCGGGGGCGTCTGTTCCGCAGATGTAATTGGAGGCCGTGGAGGAAGGCGTGCCATGTGTTCTGGTGCGCCTTACTTGGAAAGGAAAACGGGGAGGAATATTCCTCTCCCGATGAGGTGCTGCCATGGGGCGGCAGTCGCTGGTGGGGCCGCGGATGTGTGCGAAAGCGTTCCCGTAGCCCTGCCAATATGCGACGAAGGTGGAACACCATGGGGTTTTAGTCGGTGCGAGTCCGACATAACCCGTCCTTGCCCCCCGCGAGGCGGGTATGCGTAGGTATTTCCCCATGTAAAAAAAAAAAGGTAGGTGACTTTTTTGTTCTAAGGGAGGCATGTGAAGAGGCGCATGGTATTTTCCAGCATGATTCCCCGAAGCCCGAACTTTGGTCTTCTCCTCCGTACATCCTGAAAAGCTTTGGGTAATGCAATTGTCTTATACCATTAAGAGTTAACCGACTTCTAATTGTCCAGAATTGACGACGACAAAGGTCCGCTCCGCGAAAATAACTAGCCACCGTTTTTTGGCCGACGTTGCGAGGTCTTTGCAGTTTTGTCGGTAACTGTCTTTCTGAGTAGACCCTTACCGATGATTTCCTTTTATTTTCCAGATCATATTGATAGACCCATGTCTAGACACCAGTAACGATTTCTAAAATACGCCTAGATGACCCGTTTTCAAAACCTAGACGCATTTCATGGCACCAATCCACACGAGTCTGCTTTTCGCTTTCAAATGAGGTATCAATCGACAAAGCTTCCGCACTCCAAGATATTGATGTAGGATGGTATTAATGCTCCTTGAACTAATGCCTACAATCTTTTCGGTGTCCGTATATGTGATTCGTGGGTCTTCTCGCACCAACATTTCACTAGTCCATACATTTTCTGCCGTTACTTCTGTTTGCGGGGCCCCGGTTCTTTGTTCATATTTAAGGTTAATTTTACCACTTTTAAATTCAGCAAATCACCCAAAAATTGTTGCCCGTTATGGAACTGAGTCACCTAATGCTGATTGTCGCCGTTGTAAGCTTAATCGTTCGGTAAAACAAACTTAAAATCATAATATATCATAGCGAGCAAATGTTCACGGTTAAGTATCAATCGTTTTAAATGAAAAGTGCGGGAAGCATTGCAGGAAAGTTAATAGAACTTTGTTTTTTTTTTATATATAGCAATTGGCTTACGGAGTTCTATTTTTAAATATTGATTTTAGAAACACATAACACGGGTGCGTTCCATTTTTAAATTTCGAGCATCTCAAAACTTATTGAGTGACCTACGTAGCAGGTGTCCATGGGTTGCAGTAGCCATTTCCACTTCAGGTGGACTGCAAGTTCGGTTTTTTTTAATTTTTTTTAATTCATAAGCTTTTATCTAGAAATTATTATTGTAGTTATTTAAAGTTGTCTTTTATTTCTTATATACACTTTTAATTTTTGACCCTTTTTAGTGGTCTAAGAAATATTGCAAGGTGGCCATGTAAAACTAAAATGTTGCATAAATAGTTGAAATAAAGTTTTAAATCTCCCACCATTAGGAGTGAAAAAATTTTCCAAATTTATATAATACCACTCCTAATTATAACCAATTTAAAAAAAAAGATTTATTAGGATTGGTTGATAATTGACTAAGATGTTGCGTAACATACAATAATACAAAATGTTACATACAGTCGAATTGAACCTACTTCTTTTTTAACTCGACTAAAAAGTCCCCTACGAACAACCACGGTTCTCAATAAATAACATCAATGAATCATTGCACACAAATGAAATAAAAGCGAGTAATCACGACAAGGGAAAATAAAAAGAAAATTCGGTTATATATTATGATTTTTGTCAATTTTGCACCGCCACTGCGTCGCATTCCGATAATGAAGTAGGAGGGTAAATATTCTCTTAAGCTGGACAATTTTTCCGGTTATTAAAGACGGGAACCATTCAATTTTCTTTTCCTTCCCCTGAATTGTTAAGTCCTCGATTATGGAAATTTGAAATATTATAACGAAACTTACTTTGACAACGTTTCAACGAAAATTAATTTAATTTCCTAACAGTTTTACTATTGTTAAATTATTCCGGATATATTTTATTTCGATAGTTTCGATTTTGTACTTGTGTTATTTAAAAAAAAGCTATTGTTACAAATTACTGAAAATATTATCAAAAAATGAAGTTAAAAAAGGCATAACCAAAAAATCTTTAAAAATACTGAAACGGTTTCCCATAAGGAAATTTTCATAACATAAATTGAAAACCCTTTATGTCGAAGGCTAAAAGGTTATTTATTTTAAACGATAAATCCACCACGTGACTATAGTATAGCTTTACTAGTAAATGAGTCAAGGAATATTGTAAAATAGGAGCATATATATAATATATAATATTGCGATATTTCGTATATAGTTAGGTGGAAATGGAGACCATTTTACATTATTCTTAATTTTTCTGAGAATAGATCTAGATGGCTGTGAGTCATTGAACCCACTTACTTGCAACTGTATGGTCGTTAACAATATTAATGTTGAAACTAGATGATGATTTTTGATGAAATTCTAAGTTTAAAAACCTGAAATGAAGGGTAACAAGACTCTTTAGATTTTATGTATGATGATCCTCTAATAATGTTTAATATAAATCTTTTTAATTACCTTGCTTTTGACTAAGGAGAAATGGTTTATTATCACACGACAATTGTTATTAGCAACAAGAATGTAGGTTAAAACCACTCGTATTAACAACAATTTTTCGTGCGACTTTGTGATATGATGTCATATAATATGTGATAAAAATCACTATTTCACACAAATTTAAATAGATACCCACAGAGTCGTGATATACGTAGAACCACGGTAGATACAGAGCCGTGATAGAGATAGAGCCGTGGTGGAGATAGAGCCGGGGTAAATATAGAGTCGTGGTCTGCCTTCCGTGGCCACCACGAATTGGAGCACCGCAGTGAACTAATTACTATACCCTTGCCCAGGGCGGGGGTTAGTCTACTCCTAACTTTTTGATATTATTAATAGGGCTAGATTAATACCTATTCTGCTCACCTGTCCGGCGAGCAGTTTGGCGTATGGCTCTGGGGGAGAGCGCAGGTCGTGTTGATCCCCAGGGCAAGTCTGAGGAGTTCTTTTTCACGTGGTTGCCGCCTGTTATATGGTTTGGTTCAATAGGAAACAGACAGAACAGAAACACTCGGACGATCCCCCTTTTATTTTCTTTTATCCCTCCCCCTATTGCTATCCTAACCCAATCCAAGGTGTCAAGCGTACCGTGCCGATGTATGTGTGGCTGGAGGGAGTCCAGTAGCAAACGGTACCTACCCGAGACCAGGGCGATTCGGGTAGTATTTTAGTCCTCCCCTCGGCATGCGGGGCTCTGGCGGGGGTGACCATGTATTTCCCTAGCTATTCGTGGGAACAGAATGGATGAAAGCCGACATTTTGTAAAAGATAATGAGCGAGGAAAAGGTACTGAAGGCTGATAGCAGCTGAGATTGGAGCCGAAGAGGCCCTCTCTCTCTGCGAGAAGCCTTGTGACGAAATTCCTCTGCCCAAGCCTCCCCAAGTTTCGATGGTGAAAAAACGCAGTCGTTCTGAGGAAGAGTCCCCCAAATGCTGGCAACGGAGGAAAAGAAGCTCAGCTTTAGTGCCGTAGCTGGCTCCGCGCGTATAGGAATTCGCAATTCGATTCATATGAGTGTGGAGCAGATGCGGCTGGTCCACCGGGCACTAACACAGGCCATCGCTAAGACGGCCTGTGGGTCGAAACCGGGAGTGGGCCCAAACTTTTCGGGTTTCACGCACAAACCAGGTTGGATTCTGGTAACGTGCCTGAATAAGGCAAGCCAGGATCGGATTGTGGGTGAAATCGGAAAACTAAAACCCTGGCCGGAGGCAGAGCTCTCGGTATTACCCGAGGGCGAACTGTCTAAGCCTCAACTGGGTATTTCCTACTTGCCCCGCAGCGAAGCCGACTCTCCAGACGAGGCGGCTGTGCTGTAGAGGGCACAAAATGAAGGGCTCCATACTGAGCTCTGGAGAATCCTCCACCGTAGGGACGAGGAGAATGGGTTCCTAGTAACCTTTTCTCTGGACGACCCATCGGCGGAGGCTCTTCGGAAGGCAGGCGGCAGAGTCATCCTCGGCTTTAAGATGATAACTTTTAAAGTCAAGGGAGGCTCTGACGCGGCAATGGAGCCAGAACCGCCCGAACCCCAACCCCAATCCCCCCAGCCCTCCACTTCTCGGAGTGAGGCTGGAACGCCACCGGTGAGAGTGACGAAAACCCAAGGCACAGATTTCACCTCGGTACGACGGCCTGCGCTGGTGTCGTCCAGGCCGGGAGGGAGGGGAGGTGGGAGCGGTTCGACTAAAGGTAAGGCTGGGGTCATGTTCGCAGGCAAAGGACGTCCTCGTCCTCAACAGGCGGAAAAGACCCCTGCCCCCCCCCACGCCCATAAATGGCTAAACCCAAGGGTAAGACGAGGGTCCTCCAAGCAAATCTTCACCATGCAGCAGCTGCTTCTGCCTTGGTGGAGGTTTGCTTTGCAGAGGACAACATTGACCTCGCCCTTATACAAGAGCCTTGGGTGGCCAACGGTCAAGTTCTGGGATTGTCGGCTGCCGGTAAGATTCTTGTCAATACCAAAAGCAGTAGACCTGGAGCTTCCATAATTTATAATAAAAATATTGAACTATTAGCTGTTCCAGATTACTGCAATGATGACCCGGTTACAGCCTTTATAAATCTCAAGGGATGGACAGGGGCCAGAGTAATTATTTGCTCAGCCTATCTTCCCGACGAGAATGCAGATCCTACCATCGAGTTAAAGCGAGTGGCGGAGTTCGACCGAAAACACAACGCCGAACTTGTGGTGGGTTGTGATGCTAATGCTCACCACATAGCCTGGGGAAGCACCAACATCAACGAAAGAGGTAAGTTACTTTTTGATTTTCTCATCTCCAACCGCCTGATAAGTCTAAACTTAGGTTGTACACCAGCCTTTGTAACGCGTGCTAGGCAAGAAGTGTTAGACATAACCTTTGCTACTAATAACATGTCTAGGCGGATAAATGACTGGCATGTTAAAAGCATCAAAACAAATGAAGGTCTGGAGTTAGCGACGGAGACAGTAACCGTAGGTATCTGTGAAGTTTTCGAGGACAATTGTCCCGTCAAAACCAAGACCTCAACACGAAAATTTTCTTGGTGGAATTCTAAGCTGAAACACCTTAGGGAAAAGACCAGAAAACTATTTAATAGGGCTAAGAAAACTAAAAAGTGGGACATTTATAGTGCAGTGCTAACTGAATATAACAAAGAAATCAGGAAAGCCAAGAGAGCATCGTGGAGGAAGCTATGCGAGGAAGTTGAGTCTTTGCCTCGCAGTGCAAGACTACACAAGATGCTATCGAAAGCTAAACCTAATCAGATCGGGCTCCTTAAAAAGCCGGATGGTAACTTCACTAATAGTGAAACAGAAACATTGGAGTTACTAGCGTCAACCCATTTACCAGGGTCATACAAGACTTCAGCCTTGAACTCTTTCAGAGCCCTACGAAGGCCTTGCAATGAGGACTGGCGTAGGGCTGCAAATATATTAAGGCCAAACTTGGTGCAATGGGCTGTTGACTCCTTTTAACCATTTAAATCAACCGGGGAGGATGGAATAATTCCCATCCAACTACAGAGGGGTATCGACATCTTTCTTCCTTATCTGGTGAAAATCTTCAGAGCAAGTTTTGCATGGGGATATATTCCAGAACGATGGACAATTGTCAAGGTTCTATTTATACCTAAGGCTGGTAGAAAGGACTACGCTTTACCAAAGTCCTTTAGACCTATAAGCCTATCTTCCTTTCTTTTTAAGACATTGGAAAAGGTTATAGGTAGATATATAAGGGATGTAGTTCTAGCTATGAGGCCCATACATTACAACCAGCATGCTTACCGCAGAGGCAAATCTACGGAAACAGCCCTGATCAGTGTCAATGACAGGGTCGAAAAAGCACTGGAGGATAAAGAAATAGCTCGTTGTGCTTCTCTAGATATTGAGAGCGCCTTCGAAAGTAGCCCCACATCACTGCTGATTGGGGGCCTAACATCTAAAAATGTTGACCCCACAACCATCAGATGGGTGAAGTCGATGCTCTCAAACAAAAAGGCAAAAATAGCGCTGTTTCAAACTTCGATTGAGGTTGCAACCACAAGAGGCTACCCACAAGGAGGGTTTTTTGTCACCCCTTCTTTGGACTCTTGCGGTTGACCAACTATTGTGCAAAATGCCAGACCTACTGCATTGACACATAGGGTTATGCTGATGATCTTGTGATCATTGCGAGGGGCTTTTGCCAAAGTACTTTATTGTCAATAATACAAAGAGCCCTAAAAACCATAAATAACTGGTGTAGGGATAACAGTTTATCAGTTAATGCTGATAAAACTGTTATAATAATACCCTTTACCAAAAATAGACTGTTGGACAAATTATTCCAACCAACACTTAATGGTAAAGAAGTACCATTTTCCACGGAAGTTAATTACTTGGGCGTAACAATCGACCAAAAACTAACGTGGAATTCTCACCTTAGCAACGTATGCCATAAGGCAAAAATTGCTTTAGGTACGTGCAGTCGTTTGGTCGGGAACAACTGGGGCTTGCGTCCCAGTATGGTCCTATGGCTGTACAGCAGCATAGTGAGGCCGATTCTCACTTACGCCCCTATTGTCTGGTGTAACAAGGCCAACAAAGAGTCGACTGCGGACAGACTAAATATTCTTCAAAGGACTGCCTGCCTAATGGCAACTGGAGCTATGCGATCATCGCCTGGAGCGGCTCTTAATGCACTTCTATGCCTAACGCCCCTTGATCTCTATCTAGATAAGGAAGCGAGGGTTAGTTTGCATAGTATTAACGCCCAGGGTGGTCTGAGCTTGCTCTCCTACAGATTGAGATCCATGCTCGACTCAATTAAGGAATCACCGGTCTTATGCATGATCTCAGATATCATGCGTTCACTACACACTTTTGATAAAAAGTATATAGTAGAATTACCCTCCAGAAAAGGCTGGATGAATGGCCAGGTTATCTGTGAGGTCGGTAGCCTCATATGGTATACCGATGGGTCCAAAATGGGCCTCGACGTAGGCTTTGGAATTTACGGGCGCCCCAAATTCAAACTTAGTATGAATTTGGGTAGATACACCTCTATCTTCCAGGCAGAAATTTTCGCCATACTTCGGTGTGAGGAAATCAATCTGCAAAAACACTACGTCAACCATAAAATTTACATAAACTCTGATAGTAAAGCAGCAATGCTAGCGCTGAGATCAAACTTAGTGAACTCAGAGCTAGTTGGAGACTGCGTGAACCCTTTAAACGCCCTGGGTTGTAACAACAGGGTCGTTTTAAGATGGGTTTCGGGTCACGAGGGTATTGTAGGCAACGAATTTGCCGACAAACTTGCACGGGAATGCTCAAAGTGTACACAATTTGGACCCGAGCCATTTTGTGGAATCTCAAGAAGCCTAGCTCGATTGACCCTTGAAACTCTTTATCACAATAAATCACTTAAGATCTGGTCTGACACACCAGGCTTAAAACATTTTAAAACCTTAATCCGGGCCTTTGATCGTAAATTCATTTCAGAAGCCCTGGGATTAAGTAAAAATAAATTGCGCCGCTAGAGCCCTAACTGGACACTGTTGTCTTTAAAAGCACATGTCCATCCTGGAAATAAGCAACTCAAGGATGTGTCGGTTCTGTTCCATAGCGGAAGAAACGCCTCTACACATCCTAACCGATTGCGAACCCGTAATGCGCAAACGTAACACTCATCTGGGACACTATCTTCTCCGCCAAGAAGAAATGAAATTGCTCACGGCTAAGCAACTCCTTCGATTCATTGAAGTCATAGATATGGTCGCAGTGATACTGGTCTCTTTATATAGACCTGCATAGCTGCTCGCATATAATTAAAAAAATACCTTTGCCCAGAAGTGTAGATATTAGTATTCTAAAAAAGTCTCTATTAACTTTCCATATTGGAAGCAAGAAAGTGCTGCCTACAACCGAATATAATATCTTCATTAAGCTGAGTGGCAAAGTTAGAAGCACACTAAAAACTGACAGGATAAAGAAATGTTTATTAATATAAGTATTTATACAAAATTGTACAATACCGTATTTTTTACCTCACATAATATGTATTAAATATGGAGTTAGGTTCAGAAAAAAATTTTCAGGTATGTATTTGAAATATACGGTAAAGAACAATCTAAAATCAATATATAAAAATAAAATCAAAGGGGCAGTAAGCAGAATTAGTTAATGAAGACCCGAGTATTAAAGTGAAAGTCGGGAAGAATTACAGTAACTATTAATGAAATCAGAAATTTTGATATAATATTTTAAATTTGTTATCGAAAAATATAATAGAACAAACAAATTTTAAAATAAATACATTGTCCTGCGCCCTGGGTTACAACTGAGACTGAGATAAAAGAGCTTATGGCGCGTAGGGATAAAGCCAGAAGTAGATATAAACATTGTCCCTTGGAAAGAAATCTAATAACTTTTAAGAGTCTGCGTACTGCTGCAATCGTTTGTGTAGAGATGCTAAAAGGCGCTACTTTTATGACTCACTTTCAATTTGCGATTCAGCAAAAGCCTGGAGTTTTCTTAAATCAGTCGGCATTGGCAAACACCCTGCGCTTGGGGCTGGAAATCTTGATATAGATATTCTCAATAAATATTTTTCTCTTCCACCTGTTTCCTTACCTTCGTTTATAAAAGCTAAGACCCTGCTAGAATTATCCAGATGCCCATTGCAACATCCCAGCCAGTTTCAATTTATATCAGTGTCAGAAGATGAAGTAAAACGATCAGTGCTATCTATATCTTGCAACGGGAAATGACAAAATTTCTTCCACAATGATAACTATGATTTTACCTTTTATTCTCCCAGTTCTTATTCACATATTTTATTTTTCATTATCATTATCTTGTTTTCCACACTCGTGGAAGTTAGCACAAATTATTCCAATAGCCAAGGTTGCTAACCCTACATTACATTCCGAATTTCGACCTATATCTATATTACCATTCCTCTCTAAAGCACTTGAACATATTGTTCACAATCAATTGTCTTCTTATCTTAATTCCAACAATATTTTAAGTATGTTTCATTCTGGATTCCGGCCCGGTCATAGCACAAAAACTGCTCTTCTTCAGGTAACTGATGATATCCATGAGCCATAGATCAAAAACAATTCAAAAAACAATTAACCGTACTCGTTTTATTAGATTTCAGCAGTGCCTTTAATTCTGTTGACTTTGATATCCTCTTAAAAATTCTCCAATCTATTAATGATTCAACTTCGTCCATTCTCTGGTTTGATTCCTGTCTTCGGGGTCACTCACAATGTGTCCGTTCCAATGAAACTTATTCCAACTGGTGTAATCTTATAACGGGCCTACCCCAGGGTGGCGTCTTGTCTCCTTTGCTCTTCACCGTTTTTAACAATTCTATAACAAAAATAATATCCCCCAACTTCCATCTTTATGCAGAAAATTTGCAGCTTTACCGTCACTTTGCGGCATCTGAACCTAAATTGACAATAGAAGTGTGCATTCGGTATATTTTCGGACTCAAGAAGTTTGACCACGTCTCTAAATATAGTAAG
The DNA here is from genome assembly GCA_907164705.1 of Parnassius apollo. Taxonomy (NCBI): domain Eukaryota; kingdom Metazoa; phylum Arthropoda; class Insecta; order Lepidoptera; family Papilionidae; genus Parnassius; species Parnassius apollo. The sequence continues at coordinate 425,053 of CAJQZP010001171.1, forward strand.
CAACTCAAGTGGCTCCCGATCCGATTTCGCAGAAACACTCGTATCCTTTGTCTCCTTTTTAACATCCTACGTAGCCCAAATTTCCCTACATACCTCCGAAATCGATTTACCTTTCTTAAATCCCCAGATACAGTTTGTAGATATCACTTTAAAACTCTCTTAAAATTCCCATACTTTAATGCTCATTCATATTCCCGTTCATTCTCCGTACAAGCAGTAAGACTCTGGAATTCGCTTCCTACTCACATTCCAGAAATCAAAACAGTGACATTGTTCAAAAAACGAGTGAAAGAACATTATTTATCGCTGTCTTCTTTGTAAGTCTCAAATCTCTGATATTTACTATACTGTTACAAATATATGCATGTACATATATGTATGTATGTGTGTATATGTTTATATATTTAATTATGACTTTATATTATATTAAGTATTTATGTACGTATTAATGTTTGTTTAAATATGAATATATTCATGTATTTATAGATATATATTAAATATACCCACGAGATGATATGGGGTAGTAAGGTCTCTCTTAAGCCGCCATTATACGGTTGTATATATTGTTGAATATTAAATTTCTTTGAAGGAGTTGGAGTTGGAGGGTGTCGTAGCTTTAGACTAGATAGCTTATCACTCTCAATGCAATTGTGCAAATGCATTAAAATGTATTTATAACTATTGAAAGTTATAAGTTGTAGCCATAGCCACAAATTTTTGCCATCGTTGGTTCATGTACATTGAAAATTTTATTTCAACGGAGCTTACTTATTTTGACCTTCCTTTTCTCTTAAAAAATAACTTCCAAAACAAATAAATATGATTTAAAAAAAGGAAATAATTTCCTATTCTGAAATCGTTGCTAAAACATATTGTACGAGTACGAAAGAAAGGAAAAAAATTTTTTTAAAAAATTTTTTATAATAATTAACACCAACATTTGACTGAGATATCGTGTAACATAAATAAAAATATACGGTCATATTGAAAAACTACTTATTTTAAAGTGGACTAAAATTAAAAATTATAGTTCGCTTATTCCTAGACTTTGTTTATATATTTGTGACTACATAAATACATAATTAATTTTTTTGCGATTTCTTTTGTAATATTGTATTATGATATCTCTACTATCTATAAAGCGATAAAACTTTTCACTTAAATTGACCGTGTCGTGGCGGCATAACAGAAGTCATACTATATTTTATATATTATAAAATATAGCATGACTTCTTTCTTCTTACTTTCGTAGAGAAAATACCAAAATTTTGAAAAGATCACACCTTATTTTCGCGTATACTATGGCAAAAAAGTATAAAAAATAAACGTACACCTAATAAAATATTATGCTTATCCCGGAATCTACACATAAAAAATTGGAATACAATAACTAAAAACAGAATGTTTCGCAGCTTAATATTCAAAACCTATGGATCCCTAGATGAAGGTTATATAGAATACACTCCAAACGTCTACAATGAACAGTTTGTTAAAATTTAACATAATAATAAATGCGTAATAGTATAATAAGTACTTAATACTAGTTTCATTTAATTTAACTATATATTTTATCGTCGCATCACAACTAATGCAGAGACTAAACATAAAAACAACACTCCTTGGCCATCAATTACCGAGATTCACAAGTTCAAGCACCACGTTTGTCCATAATTTGCCATTAAAACTAGCTAATTAAGCCGAAACGGGCGGGCGAAGGAAATTCAGCAGAGTGACTTTCCTTGTAACGATGTAATTGTGGCAGGCCCTGACTGAATGGTCTATTGCGTGTTTTGCACTCACCGCTATTATAATGAGTAGAGCCAAGGTAAAACTTACTTTGTTTTTCATATAAAAGATAAAACATTAAAAAAAACTATACTAAGTAGACTGCATTTTTAAAAAGTTGTAATAAACCACTACTATATTAATTTACTAAGGGCCTTATTCATGATATCTGGTTAATCAATATCTTAAAACATTACTTAACTAATTAAGCCTTAAAAAATGTCTAAAATTTTGTTATTCATAAACGATACTTTGACATTGCTTAGTTAAACATGACTTTTTTTTTACCAGTGGCAATGTTTTGGTAGAATTGGTAGAAACTTGGCTGTATGCGTAGTATGTTTTTGCCATAAACCAAATTTAAAAATAAAGCTGTCACGTTAACTTTGCTGTTTGCTTTGAACTTTGAAAATTTGAAGCATAGATTACTGACTATATACTAGAGATAGATGAGCAACTCAAATTTTATTTACGTTAAGTTCCGTGACCATCCGTCAGATGGCGTAAAATTAAGAGTGCTTTGGGCCCGCCCTTTATTTGCACTTTACTATTTTATATTTTTAGAACCATTAATTACATTGTACAAGTGCTGCAATGTAATTAATGGTTCTTTATATTTCTTGTGCTAATTGCTAGTTCCTATTAATAAAATAAAAACCGGATATATTTATTTTAAAATGTTTATTGTTTAAAAATTCTTTGCCTAAATTATTAACATTAGATGTGCTAAATTTAACAATATTTGCACAATATCAATTGATTTCTTTAAACACATTCTTCTTAACTGGTTAGTAAAGTTAGTAAATATATTATGTTACAGAGACCAATACAATAGAATTATTATTATTAAATATAGATTATTACATAAATACTTATTGAAAGTCATGATTTATTTAATACAGATACCTCTGTCCTGGGAAGAACCAACAAGAAACCCAGCGGGACGTTTTTTAAAACATATTTCACTTTAAAATAATTTTGTTTTTACATTTTTTAAATAAATTTTAATAGTACAAGCATGGTGGCGATCACCTCTATCCCAGGGGTTATTATTGATGTATTTTTTGATAATATAATAACACTTTTTGTACATTTTTCCTTAAATAAAACATTTCAACTTATTTATTGACAAATTTTGTACATTTTCTGAAATTTTATTTTAAAAGCGTATATGTTGCCCCATAAAAGCACTACTGACTCAGTGGAGTCTAGTAACTGGTGTTACAAGCTTATGTTTATTCCTAATGTTTAAAGCATAAACATCTTTATTATTATGAAAGCTATTAATGTTTTTAAGTACATACATTACATATACTATTTTATATATACATATATATAATTTAAGTACACTAATACATACATTATTGCTATGCCAAAGTTAATATATTTATTTCTTTAAATTTTTCTCTACGCGACTCTTTACAATTTAAGATATAAATTGAACGTACGGCTCTCTTTTATTTAATTCTAACTTCTGCCTTGTAATGATATTATACATATTATGCAATATACTATTAGAATGCTTTTGGAGCTGGCGCGGTGCTGCTGTGTGCACAGTGCAAAAAGTAGCATTCCTACTGCATGGCTTGCGGACCAGTGATAACAAAATTTTGAAGTTATATCTGCAAGAGTTTTGAGTCAGGAGTGCTTCGTCTCAAAGTTCTAGTTATTTTAGATGCAACAAAAGCAAGGTACAACCACGACTAACCCGTTCCTAGGTTTGAATACAGGAATAGTTTCGGTCAACTGCCTACCCCACATGTTATTTACCTAGTGAGTTGTGAGTGAGGTTTAGATATAATTAAAGCCTTTTTTAGTTGTTTCAGCTATAAAAAGTTCTCAGGATATTAAATCTTAATGTTGTACTTGTTATTATTATAGTAAATTCCAGCCTTAAAAATTGACTGCCTCGTTGGTCTAGTAGTTGTATTGGCGCGACTACTGATCATGAGGTCCTGAGTTCGAATCCCGGGTCGGGCGAAAAAATTAATTATTGGGTTTTCTGTCAAGAAATTCTCAATAGCTGCCCGGAGTCAGAAAATTGGCGGTATATGACCCCCGTGCTTCGGAAGGCACGTAAAGCCGTTGGTTCTGCGCCTGATCTCTCTCCGGTCGTGTCGGTTTACGTCCGATCGGAAAATGAGAGTGATGGAGTAGACAGTTCACCTGTGCTTGCGCATAAATTTGGGCACTATAATCCTGTCCCACGCCGATGGCTAGTCTCCGTTGAGGCTGGCCGCAGTGACCGAAATTTGGAGGACATTATCATTATTAAATTCGAGCCACTATATCTTTAACTTATCGCACACTTACTGATATAGTAATAGAATATGGTTACAATAATTAAGAGTTTATTAATATTATACTACTATCAGAGAATTTTCTGGACCAATACAACTTGAGACTTTCAAGAAATGAGCCTACTCTTTTTTAAAGCTGGCAATGCGTATGCCCCTAGTGTTGTGGTCCTTCATGGGAGGCGGTAGTCACTATCCATCAGGTGAGCCGCATGCTCGTTTCCACGCCCCCTCTTCTTTAAAAAAAATTAATTAAATACCTCTTATACGATTATCGCGTGAACTTGTAGTAGAAATTTGTGAAGAAAGTACATACGGTATAAGTGATGTGGGTTCAATTCCTAACGTTTCAGCATGTAAACCTGTAATAGTAGTGAAAGTATATGAGTAACACATAAAACTCTCTTGGGCTTGTTTTATTCACTGCTACATAACATATATTATAATTACTAGCTTTTTACCCACGGCTTCGCTCGCGTGGGGTTTAATTAAGCAACATTAATAAATGTTGTTTCATTCTAAATTTAGCAAAATTCAATCACTATTAGCGTCACCTCGCTGTGTGTCTTTCTTTATGTCAGTTTGTCAAAGATTTGGTTTTGAATTCTCAGACTATTGAACATAGATGATTGATATTTGGCATATATATAATATGTTATAGGAACACGTGAATGAAGTTTTTCATAATTGCGTTAATATCTTATGTCTATAATCACCTGCTATTTTTTATATCAGGTGTGTCTTCTGATGTATCCATAAAAAAGGTATCAATAACCAAATTGTCTTAAAATCAATTTTTTATTAACCTTTTTAAATTTGGAAAAAATTTTGTTAATGTGTACATTCTTTCATCATTAAGTGAAAGTAGTAAGTAAGTAAGATTTCTTCATTAAATGTTTATTGCTTACAGTTCATAATAGCATTCCAAAGTTATAATGTTGTTTTATGTCATTTTCTATGGAGTTGTAACAAAATTTTTACTAATCCAACTTGTTAATTCTAATTTGATGCGATAGTTTTCCTTTTTAATTACATTATATATGCTACTATTGATTGTAGTTTTCACATTTCCAAAAAAAGAGTTGGTAGAGGGGACACATTACATGACTCTAATGAAAAATACGACTAAAGCTTAATATTTAACAAACAAACCACTGAATCGTAAAGATGTTCTTCCATACCCGCAATGTTTTTGAAAGACCCGCAATGTTTTACCTGTATAGGAGGTACCCATAATAAAAATGTTTTTAAGATTTTAATACATAATTATGTATACGTGACTAATGTCTATAATTATGCCAAATAACAGATTTGTGGGACCTAGAATCTAGTGAAAACGCAGACGGATGAACATGGCGAAACTATAAGGATTCCTTGTTGTGTAACTATGGAACCCTAAAAGTTCAAAATATTATTTATCTTTAAGGTAAAAGTGAATAAGCTTCTATTGCTAAGCCAGTGTGCTTTATTAATCTAGGGCTTACTGCTAAAAGAATTGCTATTAAACATGACAGTGAGAAAGCTTTCAATAAAGACTTACCAAGTTAAGACTGTGGTCTGGGAAGTCTTTTAGTTCGAGGATATAAAAAACGATCCTCAAAGAGCCGATTACAAATGCGGTAGTAATTGTAAATTTCACAATCGGTTTTATCTTTTAAATATGTTCTAGCTATCCTCTTGACTTATACTATCTTTAACATTGATGAAACCTTTCTAGTGAAGGGTGTTCCGGTCTAGGAAAGTAGTGTAAAATATCTGAAATGATAAAATATAATCATTAATTTCGAGGCGAGAGAGGGAAACTGAAACAAAAGATGGGCAATACGAGGCAATCCGTGGAGGTCTATGCTTAGCAGTGGACTTTTGATGATTACAGCCCATGCCTTGAACTTCAATTAGCTGTTTACGAGTGACTAAAAACTGGAAATTATGCAAATATTACAAAAGTACTTACCAAATTTATCACTATTAAATTAAATTTAACACAGCTTGCATTTAGCAAAATTCGTGTGAAATGAACAGCACAGTATATAAACGCACGAGAAATCGGAATAATATTAAATTGATATCTGTTTAAGCTTTACTATTAGTAAGTAGTCACCGCCATTATTGCGTATGTGCGTAGCACATGGATTGTTTCCTTTGCATAGGCTTAATACATAAGTGTGCCCTCTAGTTCGATAAAAGTAAGTCTAGTTTACGTGGCCACACTAAAGATGCCAGCACAAAAAGATATCAATTTGTTCTCAAAATAATGTTCTAAGTTGCATGCCCATGATTTGAAGTAACTGTGAATTTTGAGAACGAAATATTACAAAATAGAAAAGGAAATTAATTATAAACTGAGCCGCTCCTCTAACTGGAGTGTATCAGAAAAGGTATGAAGAGATTTCTGTTAGTAATCTGTAAATATAAATGTCGTATTCCTTTCACTGTACTATTATAAATCTATTGTACCTTTATCTATTGTACCTTTTGCAGTCCTTGCTTACACAATTAATAAAAGAAAAAATACTTATTATTGAAAACAAGGATTTAAGTAAAAACAACAAACATTTAAAAAAGGCAGCGTGGCAAGATATTCTCCAAAGGTATGTACGAACATTCAAATAAGTTATAAAAGTCATGCACTGAATGATACATGTGGTATTTTTTTGTTTTAGCTTTAATCAGCTGAACGACAAGAGGAGAGATCTCACACAATTAATAAGCCTGTGGAGGAATACAAAAAACTGTATTAAAAAGAGGGACTTCGAATATAGGCGCAATTGTAATGCAACTGTTGGCGGCCCTCGCCCGCCTAGTCTACCACCAGAAGATGCTGCAAATGCTTCCTAATAAGTTTGAAGTAGATGTAAATTAATGTGATAGTGACAGCCTTCACAGCAAAAAAGACCATGTGGTAATTATTTGTATCTACCAGTGTCAGATAGTTAAGTCTTGGATTGGAGCATACTGAACCTAAAATATGTTTTCTTTTATTTCAGAATAAAATAATACTAAAATAAAACTTAATTCAACCTGGTTGTTCTGGTTTTTCACTACCACTACTTGCAGAAATAGTATGTAACATGATCAGCTTTGTTTTACACATTATAATATATCTAATAGTAATGAAAATTCGACACTGCTGAATGGATTCACTTCCTTGTACATGACAGTAGTACATTTATCGTGATTCATAAACCTACATTCATATATACTACATATATACATTTTTGTATATTACAGATACAAACACCAAGTCCAGAATTGGAAGGCAATAAAAAAGAGCCCAAACTGTATAACAAGAAAATTAAAAAGAGAGTATGTATCACATTAAAATGATATAGTTGACACATTTTGTATTTTTTTAAATTAAATTGTAATCAATTTTGCTTTCTATCATTTTAGGTCACACCTGTTACCTCAGAACAGCGAGAATTATTTCTTTCAAAATCTGCACGAGAGAAAAAATGGAATTCTAAGAAGCAGGATACAGACAGCGTATGAAAATAATGGAAGCAGAACATAAAATGCGACTAGAAATATTAAAAAAGGAAAATGAATACTCGGGAAAAAATTCGCAGATAGAAGTTATAATTTTACAATTAAAAAAATTATTAATAAACATGTCTCGTGTAATATTTATTGTGCTATTTAGTTTACTGCCTTCCCTATCACCTACGGTGTCAGGATGTGCATAATCTAAAAATTATTTGTTATATTATTGCTTGTAGTCTCCTTTTAGATATCACTAGATGGTAGGGTTATGTACATCTCGGGTTGGAAAATAAGTATTTGTATAACGTACCTCCTTCATCAATTTCATTCCATTTGATTGCCAAATTATGCAGTACAGTACAAGCTGTGATTACGGTTTTTATTGTTTCATAATTAATATTCTAAATTTGGCTTTCCATATACCAAAACACCTTTCTACTGCATTTCTTTTTCGTATATGTTTGTGAATGTTCGCCGTGTTCGGCGTCGGTTTGGGGGCGTAAAACTGGAGTGAGCAGATATGGCATACAAGGATATCCACTGTCTCCTAGTAGCTTTCCACTAAATACACCATTATTAAATCTTCTTTTTTATCTCACTCTCCCGGAAAATGCGGGCATCATGAGTACTACCCCTCCAACGACAAACCACATCATTGATTATTAGGTCAGGGCCAGATACTACCTGAAAATGAATGACATATATTAAACAGATACCTATAAATAGCCTCATAAACAAAATGTTATAAGTACAAAAGTTAATACTGAACTATAATATTAAGAATGTTATTTATTTTGTTTAAGTTATAGTTTTATTCTTACCTGTGTATTGATAGAATGGCCTTTTTATTTACAAAATACTGACCAGTTTCACCGCCTACTTTTCTTATTATTACACGAGTGCAGTCAATAGCTCCTATTACACGAGGAAACCCACAAACATCAGCAAACTCTCTTTGTACACAACTCTGTTCAGCAAATGTTGTGGGAATTTTTATAAATTCAGAGCTCTTACTGGCTAAAGTACGAAAAACTCGTTTACAGAGGCGAGACATGGTTAATAGACTTATGGCGTGCAATTTCTCGCAGTCATCATGTATCTGTTAATGTATTTTTTTATTTTATTTTATTTGATATTCATTCATGTTGGTAATAAATACTAAGATAATTTATGCACTCAGATCATGCCGCAATTACTTAAATGTGGACATCCTTTACGAGATTTATTATTTTCAACATATTTTCTTTGGAAAATTTGTATTGTTTCCTAAATTCCACAGCATCATTGTCCACTAGAGGATACACCCTGGGCTTATATATTTTTGCTCGAGCGCGCACATATTCTTGCATATCTAACATATCCTACCACCACCAAAATAAAAATAATCCATTACGATAATGTCAACTAAAAAATCACGCAAAACCGGTAGTAAAATACGTCAACAGCAAAGCAATTTGGCAATGAAATCTTTCACACGAAATATCATCCGTTCATTGCTAGGGGTTTGGTCTGCCATTTTATTGATTAAACTTTTAAACAAGGGCATAGATAAGCTAGTGTAAAACAAGGGTGTTTAACTTGACAGCTAGTTAAGAAACGATGATTAACTCTAATAATTGTTTATGAATGCCAATTTTTTAAAAAATAGTTTAAGGCGCTGCTTAAATTTAAATAACGTTTATGAATAAGGGGGTAAATATCAACCTTTTTTTGGCTATAATTATTAAAATAAATAACTTATATTCTTTAAATATTTGGCAAGACAAAAAAAAAAACAAAAATAAATTCGACTGGAAAGCAAACCTAGGATTTCAAATTAGTTTTACAAGTAGTACTTATTTAAATTTTGTAATTTTTAATTTAATATCCAATATTATTTTTCCGGCAAATATTTTTATTCTTATTTCGAGGTTCTTGTAGTGCTCCAAAAGCTCTTTAAAATGACATTTGAATCAATTTTTTAGCTAAAGAATTTTACACACTACACCAATTTATAACCAACGATTTCAAAAGGAAGGATAGGCCTATCTAAATATTTTACTCATAACTTTTTCATACAAGAAAAAGTAACGCATCTGTCAAAATACAAACGTCATATCAAAACACGACGTAACCAGGGTCGGATTTCGTAGTATAATTATCCTAATTGTACCATTATTTCATAGTTTGTAGTACATAATATCGTAATAATATTAAGAAAATACCATAATTTTAGCTAAAGGTCGACTTGTTTTATTATTGGGTCCTTTTACATTTTAATATTAACCCTACGATATCGAAAATTTCTGTATTGTACATGAGTACCGCGTTTTTTTAATAAAATTAGAATTAGCTCCCTTTCTGGTCAATCGATGCTCGATCGATGCATATATGTTGCATCCTTGATACAACTATAATGAGACTGCTACCACGATAAAAACTATGCTCCAAAAGCAATCGGTTTGAAAACAAAATTTCAAAATATTTTATGAATCAGATTTTCAAATTCAATAGATGTGGTTTCTTTTGTACTCTTTTCGTTTTACCGTCTTTGAATATAAAATATATTAGGTACCAATATTCAAAATTTAACATACACTAAGTTCTTTAGACAAAAATTAAACAGAAATAAAAATAAAACCGTCAAAAAACGAAACGTATATATAAACCAGACGCGTGACGCCAAAATCCCGGCACATGGAAAAAAAGAAACATTTTTTTTAAATAGTATAATTTTATTTTCCATGTACAATATTTTTAAGGGTCTGAATCCAACCTTGGCTTAATCTTGGTAACGTCACTAAACCAAATGCAAAATAAAACTTTAAAAATGCATTTATATAATAATTTAATTGTAACAAAATTAATATAAGGTTATTTACCGATGATACGGTATCCCATGTTTTTTTAAAATCTTTGTGTCGTAATATTTGCGTTCTTTTACCACGCAACTAGACATATTTGTGACAGGCAAATCTGTGCTGCGCGCGCACCACTGTAGACCGATTCGCGTTGGCCCTAAACTGTAATTTTAGGGCCAGCGCACTAGTCCGTTTTAGTTGTTCGGTCGACCCGGTCCTTACGCTAGTAATATATAAGTCAATGTTTATAACTGAACACCAAGCTAATTCGAAATAATCACGAGCACGCACTAACAAAATATTTATTTCAATTTATCATCGGTTAACATTTTTTCTATAGAATAAGTATGACAAACGTGCACACAATCACCTGATGGTAAGTGGCTGCTGAGGCTCATAGATGCGTTTTTGAGTTTGAGGAGCGCGCGAAACCCCGCATATTTTATAGCAATTTTGTTTTGTTTATTTCATTCTTGTAATAAATATAATAAGAATTTATAAAAAAAAACTGTTACGTATTCGTTATCGAATAAATTAATTTTAATACGATAAATGCATACTAAATTTATCGTACAAAAAGTTGCAAGTTTGGAATTAATCACGATATTTTATGCTTGAAATAACCTTTTTTAAATATTTTCTGAGATCTATTTAGTAATAAAGTGGAAATTTATAACATAAGTATTCAAATACAATGTGTATTCAGGTTGAAAGACCTGAACCTCTAACCCGAGTCGTCCCGTGGGTGTGGCACCATCTACACAGCATCTTCTTAACAACAACTAGATCAAAAGTAAAAACACACTGTGGTTGCCAACCCGCCTTCCAAAAGTGGCAAGTATGGCAAATACCCCCCTTGAGATTATCTGTGGGGAAGCCAGTGTGTTCAATGATATTCAGTACCTAGATGACTATGATAGATTTTAATGAACGTAATTTCAGAAATTGTTAGATCTCGTCAAAACATCGTCATCTAATTACCGGATCTGAGAATCGTTCTCGTTAAGTAACTTCGAAAATTGATATTTGTAAGACATTATTAAATATAAAATAAATATTAACATGTTAAATATTATTAGGTATTCAAGAAGGGAAATGGAATATTCATAAACTGCCAGCACATTATTCGTAATATTTATTTCGTTATAACTTCTATTATTTTTAAAATTAAATTTTTGGAAAATTACTGTGTCTAAATAGGTATAAAAAGTTACACAATAACCTTCTAAAACCACATTTAAAGCAACCAAACAAATTTTCATTATCATAATTGCCATTCCCCTGAATCGTCCCTGAAACGACCAACGGGTTTTGTTACATACTGACACATAAACTGGGCCTTTTTTATTTTATATACGTGGTAGAGCCACGCTGCAGCTATATTATGATTGTAGCACGAATGGGTCGGCTATACCCGGTAAGGACCATGCTCTTACGGAATACCAGCGTAAAACAGCAGCTTAATACTGCTGTGTTTCGTATGGTGAGTGTAGGTATTCCATCTTAGTCCTCAGGGTTGACAACGCATTTGCGTTTTGATTCTTAATCGAGGATAAATGTAGAAGTCTATGGGCTACAGCATCAACTTACCATCAGGTGAACTGTGTTTGTCACCCTTATTCTATAAAAAATATTTATTTCTGTACAAACAACAAAGTATAGAAACATTCTAGTAGTAAGTTCGTACAATGATTTTTCTTATTCCACATTTTGCTGAAATATCTTTCAGTAGAGCCATAAAGGAAGATATATTAAAAATGGCAAAATCAGTGCATACTACTAATGACTGTACATATTACTACTACTAATGAATAAATAATATACAAAATGTTACGTAAATTATGTTAAATAATACTATAAATAAAAACAAAATATCACAATACATTAAAATAATAAATACGATAGTTATACGTGGTATAGCCATGCTGCAGTTATATTAGTAGTATAGTTGTAGAACGAACGGGTCGGCTCGCGTAAAATAGTAGTCTGCTGTGTTTCGTATGGTGAGTGTAGAGAACCGGAGACCCTTTATACTGGAAAAGAGGTATTCCATCTTAGTCATCACGGGTGACAACGGATGCAGATGGCATTTGAATCGTAATCGAGGATAGATGTAGATGTCTATGGGCTACAGCAACCACTTACCATCAGGTGGACTGTGTGCTCGTTTGTCACCCTGTCCTATAAAAAGTTACATATAATACATATAAACTAATACTAATATAATAAAATAACATATATTAATTTACAGGATGCAAAGAGCTGGGGTGCGAAGTCAGAAGTCCTCCACGTGTGCCTGGTAGTTACGGGTCCTTCTCGATACGTCTGGAGGGAAGAGCAGCAACTGGGCCGGTGCACCCTGGGCGCGGCGGTAATCTTCCTCGAGAAATGAGAAGAAATTCTTATTCCTTGGGGAATGTTGCTGCCGCGGCTAATTATTCTGACATGGGGGGGTCCATCCCGGACCAACAGTGCGTTCCTCTGCGAGACCCTCTGATCAGCAGAGGGCATAGCAGAGGAGCGAGGGCGGGCTCGGTGTGCACTTACCCTGCCTCCGGGCAGACAGTGTAGGATTCATCCTTTGCTGTCACCGCCGGTCTCGTAATCCCAGTCGAAGTGTCGTGGATCATGTCTCGCGGCTTTGATAAGGACCGAGGGTCTTGGCTTAATCGCCCGGACCGCGAGGGAGAAAACCTCTATAAAAAGTTACCCCGAATCCCAAGCGGCGACGCACCGCGAGGGGATGGATGGCTGACGGGGTTCTATGAACAAATCAGCCGCAAGTGCGGTCCTCGCCAGGGTACCTGCAGACCCCCCTGGTGAGTAATAAATCCTCTAAATCTGCTTACCTTGGTACAGGGGTCTTAATTCCCCCCATAATCGTGGGTACAAAAATGGAAAAAAAACAAACAAACAAACAAAACCGCCGGCAACGGCAACGTAGAGGAGAGGAGGAACGATGCGGGGACAGAGTCCGACGCCGCATCGAGCAGCGTGGGAGGCCCAGAGAGCTCCCGACGTGTGGGGCCTGGGACCGCGGAGAACAGTAAGTTCTTCCGCAAGCGGTCCAGGCGGGATGGCGACCAGTGGCCATCATCCGGTGAAGACGAGGTCTCGGCCCGGAAAATCCCCCACCAACGGGCGGGGCGGGCTGAGAGGCAAGGGGAATGCCAATCAGAGGGCCGAACGAGCGGCAAAGCTTGCCGAGGAGTGGCGCCACCCGGGCGATACGGTATCAGGCGAAGAGACGAGTGCGACTGGCGGCTCCGAGGTGGAGCGTAAGGCCAGATTCGTAAAGGAGGTGGAGGCCGCGATCAAGGTCGTGGCCCACAAGCAAAAGTCCTCCTCAAAGTTCAAGGCCATTCCCGGGGCCTCCGCCTCCATCATGGCGGCTGCGGAGGCCAACTTTGTTGGGGCCGGGCTTAATGCGGACGAGGTGGCGAAGCTGCGGGCGGACGTGGCCCGCCTGACGTCTGCCATGGAGACTCTCCAGAAGGAGAACGAGCAGCTCCGCGCAGACCTGGCCAGTCTACGTGAGCCTGCCTCTCACGCGGCGCCCCAGACGCAGCGCCCAAGCCAGCCCGTGCCGGTGGAGAACCAGGTTCTGAACCTGGTCCGGCAGGAGCTGGCTGCCTTCCAGCACCGGTTTTCCGTGCTGGAGGGCATCGTCCTGCGCCCCTCCCTAGGGGCAAACAAGACGGCGGCGAGGCCGGCAACGTACGCGGCGGCCACGGCTACCGCATCCAGGCCGGGGCCGTCCAGTCAGCCCCTCGGGCAGGGCTGCAGTTGCTCCTCCCCCCTGAAAAGCCGGCTCTGCAAAACCGGTACCGGCTGAACCGGCTCCGGCTAAGCCGGCGACGGGAAAGAGAGGCAAGACGAAGGCGAAAAAGGGCAAGGCGGCAGCACAGATGGTGGCTGCACCAGCCCCAGTGCCTGCGGCGAATATGCCAGCGCCAGCGGCAAGCCAGCTGCCGCCGCCGTCACCGCCCCCCCCCAGATCCCTACACCTCCCGCGGCTGAAGCCGGTTGGCAGGTGGTCGGGGATAAAAAGAAGGGGAAGAAGGCAGCCAAAAAGGCCAAAGAGCAGGAGCGGCAGCGCCAGTTCAGGGCGCGCAAGGTCGCGGCTAGGCTCCGCTCCCCGAAGACCGCAGCTGTAGTGATTACACTACAGCCGGACGCGGAAAAGAAGGGCGTTACCTACCGCGATCTGCTCGCGAAGGCGAAGGAGGCGGTGGACCTCGGGGAGCTCGGGATCACTGGGGGCCTCCGGCTCAAAGTCACCCAGACGGGGGCCCGTATGCTGGAGGTCCCCGGGGAATCCAGTGGCGCGACCGCGGACGCTCTGGCTGCGAAGCTCAGAGCGTCTCTGGACGCGGACGAGGCCCGAGTGTCAAGGCCCGTCAGATGCGCAGATCTGCGCATCATGGGTCTGGACGACTCGGTATTGGAGGAGGAGTTGGTGGCCGCCGTCGCCAGGTCCGGGGGTGCACTACTGACCAGGTCAGGTCAGGAGTCATACGCCCGGACCATCAGGGTATGCATGCCGCCACGGTGCGCTGCCCTGTTACGGCGGCCAAAACCATAGTGGAGGGCCGAAGGCTTCTGGTGGGCTGGGTCTCAGCGCAGGTTAAGCTGCTGGAGCCCAGACCTCTGAGGTGCTATCGCTGTCTCGTGGGGCACCACGTATCAGTGAGATGCGCCTCGGAGGTTGACCGCAGTGGCCTTTGCTTCCGCTGCTGTCAGCCCGGACACCTGCTGCCTGCTGCGCCACGCCGCACTGTGATGCATGTGCGGCAACCGGCAAGCCAGCCGATCACCGGGCCGGAAGCAAGGCCTGCGTGCCACCCGCCAAGGCCAAGGCCGCGGGTAGGGTAGGGGCCAAAGCCGCCACCGCCTCTGTGGCCTCTGCCGCGGCCGCAACTGCCACCGCCACCGCTCTCACTGTCGCCGCCGCCGCCGCCGCGACACCGACGCCCGCAGAGGGCCCCCCGTGGAGGAAGCTGAAATGGAATGCCTATAACGGCCCCATTAAGCTTCCTCCAGGCGAATATCAACCACTGCGCCTGCGCTCAGGATCTGTTGCTCCAGAGCATGGCGCAGTGGTCGATTAACATCGCTGTGGTCGCTGAGCCGTATTTTGTCTGGCCTAGTGAGGACTGGGTGGCGGACCTTAACGGCTCAGTGGCCATCATCTCTTCGGCCGCCGCCGGTACCCCGACCCTTGAAGGTGTCAGGAGGGGTCAGGGGTGCGTAGCAGCACGGTTCGGGGGAGTTCGTCGTTGTGGGGGTGTACTTCTCCCCGAACCGATCTCTCGCCGAGCTCCACAACTCTCTTGCAGAGCTGAGAGCAGTCGTCGTCGGAAGTTATCCCCTCCCCCGTACTTGTCCTCGGGGACTTCAATGCCAAGAACTTGGCTTGGGGTTCTCGTCGTACAGATGTGCGGGGTAGGATGGTGGAAGACTGGGCTCTGGAGACAGGCCTGGTCGTCCTAAATCGGGGTTCTGTCCCCACGTGTGTGCGGATGCGGGGCGAGTCGGTGGTGGACATTTCGTTCGCTAGCCCCGCTCTGTCGCCGCGTGCCATTGACTGGCGTGTCATGGAGGGGGTGGAGACCTACTCCGACCACCGGTACATCCGGTATGATGTCTCCACCCAGCCCTCGAGCGCACCAGTCCAACAGGCCCCGAGTGGTCCGCGTTGGGCGCTGAAGCAGCTGGACCGGGAGCTCCTCCTGGAAGCCTCGATCGTGCAGGCCTGGGTGTCATCACCGGACAGGCCTGCCGACGTCAATGATGAGGCAGGGTGGTTCCAGGAGGCCATGTCCGAGATATGTGACGTGGCAATGCCCCGCGTCCGGCCAGGAAGCGCCCGGCGTCAGGTGTATTGGTGGTCCCGTGAGCTGACGTCTCTGCGCGAGGCGTGTGTCGCCTCGCGGCACCTGTACACCAGGCATCGCAGGCTCCGCATTCGTCCACCGAATGTGGCAGCCATTGAGGCGGAGCTGTACGAGGGATACAGAGCGGCGAAGAACGCCCTCCGGGAGGCTGTCCTGCGGGCCCGGGATCGGGCCCGTGAGGAGATGCTGGAGACTCTCAACAGAGATCCGTGGGGGCGCCCTTACAAGATGGTGCGGGATAAACTCCGCACCTGGGCCCCCCGCTGACGCAAAGTCTCCGGCCCCAGCTCGTGGAGGACGTGGTGAGCGCTCTGTTCCCTGCGCGACGGGAACATCCGCCCCCGCCTATGGCTCCGCCACCTGCGGTGCCGGAAGCGGACCACCAGGACGACGACAACGACATCCCGGAAGGGACCGGGGTAGACCTGAGAGTGGCGGTACGTAGGCTCAAGGCCAGGAATACCGCCCCAGGACCCGATGGCTTGCCTGGCAAAGCCTGGGTTCTGGCCTCGGAGGCTCTCGGGCCCCGACTGGAGGGGCTCCTAAGCGCATGCTTGGAGAGAGGCCAATTCCCGCTTCGTTGGAAGACGGGGAAGCTGGTCCTCATTCGGAAGCCGGGGGCGCCCTGCGGACTCTCCGTCCGCATACCGGCCCGTGGTGCTGCTCGATGAGGAGGGCAAGCTCTTTGAAAGAGTCATTGCAAACCTGCTCGCCGAGCACCTTGCGGGGACGGGGCCGGATCTTGCGGAACACCAGTTTGGTTTCCGCAAGAGGCGCTCTACGGTGGACGCCATCATGCGCGTGAGAGCCCTCACGACGGGGGATGCAGTGGCCAGAGGGGGGGTTGTCTTGGCGGTGTCTCTCGACATCGCCAACGCCTTCAACTCCATGCCCTGGAGCTGCATTAGGGAGGCACTCCGGTATCACCGGGTGCCGACCTATCTCCGTCGTATAGTCGGGGACTACCTGACGGACAGGGCCGTCATCTACCCCGTTCGCAACGGTGAGTGGAACCGGCGAGAGATGTCGTGCGGTGTCCCACAGGGTTCGGTTCTGGGGCCACCTCTGTGGAACATCGGTTACGACTGGGTGCTGCGCGCCGACCTCCCTACCGGCGTCAGCGTAGTTTGCTACGCTGACGACACGCTGGTACTGGCACAAGGGGGGTCGTACGAGGCGGCGGCGGAAAATATGACACGCGGGGTTGCGATAGTCGTTGAGAGGATTCGGCAACTGGGTCTCGAGGTGGCTCTGCAGAAGTCCGAGGCCATGCACTTCCATGGTCCTCGGAACAGGCCACCACTGGGATCCTCAGTGATGGTAGGAGGGGTATCCATCGACGTCGAGTCGACGCTGAAGTACCTAGGACTCGTCCTCGACGGCCGATGGAACTTCGTTGAGCACTTCCGACGTTTGGCTCCCAAACTGGAACGGACCGGGGCTGCCTTCAGGCGGCTCCTGCCGAACCTGGGAGGGCCAAACGCCTCCTGCCGGAGGCTCTACGCGGGGATCGTGCGGTCCATGGCCCTTTACGGGGCCCCGGTGTGGGCGCGTGGTTTGGCGCGGCTTGCCGTCCACCACCTGAACGCGCCCCAAAGGGTGATAGCCGTGAAAATGGTTCGCGGCTACCGCACGATCTCCCGCGAGGCGGCGAGCCTCCTTGCCGGATTGCCGCCATGGGATCTGGAGGCGATAGTCCTCGCGCGCCTGCACGAATGGCGTGCAGAGGCACTATGCCGTGGGGAAACCCCGCTGCCGCGGCAAGTTGTCGCGCAGCGGACAGACTTCCGGCACGATCTCATGGCGACATGGAGACAGCGACTGTCGCAACCCCGTGCTGGGCACGCCACTATAGCGGCGATAAGACCCCTTTGAGGAGTGGCTTGAGAGACGCCACGGCATCCTCACCTTCCGCCTGACGCAGGTCCCTCACCGGATACGGTGTGTTTGGGAGGTTCCTGCACCGAATCGGGCGGGAGGAAACGCCCGGGTGCTCCCACTGCGAGGATGGACCGGAGGACACGGTGGAACACACCGTGGAGGTGTGCCCTGCTTGGGCGGAGCACCGCCGGGTCCTCGTAGCGGCGATAGGCGGCGGCGACCTCTCGCGTCCGGCCCTGGTCGAAGCCATGGTCCGGAGCGAGACGGAATGGGATGCCGTCACCACCTTCTGCGAAGCAGTGATGCTGGCGAAGGAGGTGGCGGAGCGGGAGAAGGAGAGAGCAGCAGCTTTCCTCCCCGGCCGCCGCGGGAGACGCCCCGGGCGTCGGGGGCTACGTCGTGGCCCCCGGCCACCGTAGGCGCGGGCCTGTGGACGGCGAGCAATGGGTAGCTCGTCGTCCGTCCGTCTAATGACGACAGGCCGTGTCGACGGCGCGTTTTGTTACACGCTCGCCTCAAAGAGCTGTCAGCAGCGTGAAGGGGCCCGCAAGGGCCGACGCCTGCCGGGGCTGCGGGCTGTTCGAAAGAGATACCGCGGCTCCGGAACGTAAGGGCACTGAAGGAACACGGATGGTTTTTAGTCAGTAAAAAGTCTGACACTCCCTTACGCTCCACCCAGAGCGAAAGGGGTCATTAGATGATTTTCCATCCGCAAAAAAAAAAAGGATGCAAAGAGCTTAACTCTAACAAGTTTCTTAAATACCAATAAAATTTCTTGTATTAGGCGGTGGTGAGTTCCATAACCTTACCGCGTGTACAGAAAAGGAGTAGGAGCATAAACCGGAATTATAGACGAGAAAGTTAAGAAGAGTTTTAACAACGGATCTGCATGGTTTAAACGGAGGATGGGTGAAGGAAAATCGGCTTCTGAGGTATGTGGGAGAGGAAGGATTGTGCAAGATATTATAGAGGTGACATAACAATCGAGTGTTCATAGGAAGTCGACTTGGAGAGTCACTTGAGTTGCTTGCGAAACTGAGATATTCGATCAAATTTCTTGAGCCCAAATATTAAACAGATACAGTTATTTCGCAACCGCTCAAGTTAATTGAGGAGCTCTTCTGGAGCATCCAACTTTTTTATTTATTTAATTAATGACTATTGTACTCATGGGACAACATAATATTAAATAATAACTACATTTTATTTGACGTTGACATTCTTCTAAGTATCTTACGCAGGCTACAGGAAAATTCCAGACATTATATGTCATCGAAATGGCAGAGAGGCCATGTAAAAGTTCGTTCGCACACAATTTCGTTCCAAATTGTTACATGGGTCCATCTTAAGATATATCCGTAAGGAAACACTTTTAAGGCTATTTAAAATAGTGCTTAGGTCATCCGGTGATTCTGCCATAATGACTACTTAGGTCATAAATTCTGTCAAAAATTTTTTATAAAATTAATGATAAACTTTTTGATAATTATATAGAAATTATATATGAAATGATATTGATCATTCAAAATGCCCACCCTTATTTTGCATAATATATGCTCTAAATCGACGGGGCCAATCATCAATCGCAACACGCGCCACACTTATTTCTATTTCTGCAGTTGCTTTAGCCAAAAATGCTCGGAAAGATTCAAAATTCTGATGAGGTTTAGCGCAGACTTTTTCCTCCAAATGTTGTCATATCTTATAATCTAGTGGGCTTAAATCTGGACTAGAAGAGGGCCAGTCCTCATGTCCGATAAAGTCAATTCCATGGGCGGTCAACCAGCTTTGCGTGCTTCGTGCACAACCACAGCGGTGCAACGCAAGAACCTCTACTATAATATCATCTTTCTTCGACCACTCCATATTTGAAAATTAATAAAAATTAATGTCTTTTTTATTTTCGGCAAGCGCATACGTTATATTTTTAGAATGGGGGAAGTTTATCTAGCCAGCATTCAATGTTTTTTAAATAATAGGTTTTAACAAACATAAGACCGGTCTAAGTATATCATCGGTAAATCAGAAATGAATGATGTACTCACCATTGATGTTGATACCGTGTCCTTTCCATCCCTGTAGCTAAAAGTCATCTTCCAAGCAGCGTCGAACAAATTTTGGTGATATAACATCTGTCTTACACCTCTCTGCAGTTGTATAAGTTTTGTACTCAAGTTTTTTTTCTCGAATAGCAATTGTATTTAGTATGTCAAACAATTCGTATTCAATTTGGCACCACTCGAGACGGTACCGCCAGAGTTTTTATGGAATCAAAGGCTTTCTAATATTCCACATACGGAATTATTTACTTATCGGTGTATGTAGATAGGATATGGTACTAAAACCTTTTCAAAACCATTTTTTTTAACATTGCTTGTTCGGCTAAAAGTCGTTAAGTGTTTGTGCGAGACGATTTTCAATAATTATGATTTTAATCTTTGACTAATTATCAGGTAATATTTTATTCTATATGTCAGGCATATACCTTTCGTCGCTATCTTAATAATGCACTGTTTCTCATGAATTATGAAATATAAGAACTATACTAATTCCTAATTCCCTCCGTTTTTATTTACATATTATTTATTTCTTTAGAATTTTTCAGCGAAGAATATACCAAGCTTTAAATTACTTAAACCATACTGTAAAATATGTATTAATTTAATTTTATTTATAAAATGATTAAGAAATAAAAAAATCAGTCTTCTTTAAATCACCAGAAACGGCTCCCCTAGGACTGAATTTTCTTATCAACTTAAAAAGTCAGCTTCAACTCCCAACTTAACGTTGATATTAATGTTGCCAACGGGCAAAAGTGAGATGAGGACCGACAATTACCTAAGTTTTCAAGTGGAGTACGAAAACAAAGTTCCCAAAGGTAATTTATCGGGTCTCTTCAAAGTTTTACGTCAAAAAGGCTTGCGAGTCTAATATATGGAATTGATCTCTGAACAAAACGAGGCTTAGTTAATGGTTGCCAAAAGCTGATTTAATATAATGAAATATAAATATTTTCATAATATTCATTTATGAAAATGTTTATATTCCATTTTAATATTGTTAATATAAAATGACTTGATTTATTATCAAGTCATTTTATATTAAGAAAAATAAATTTATAGCTTATATAAGGGTCACTGCTCACCTATTTCTTTATGACGTTATTGAGCAAGTTATCCATCACGATTTCTATTTACATATTTTCAAAATTTAAGTCAGGGCAAAATAATGAATCTGGCCTGTGTGAAACTTTTGCTATGTTTGCTGTTTAATTAGATTAAATTCTGTTCATACGGAAATTACATACATTTCGATAGATATCTTAATTTAATTACAGATAAAAATTAGATATACAAACCTAACTTACTTTTTAGTACACAATTTTTTTTCTATGTAAGCTTCTTACGAACTACTGATTGATCCTATTTTTTAACGTACATTAGGTAAATTATGAAAAAAATCTTGGTTTTATTTCTAAAGATAGTGAATAGATTGACGTGCCAATGTCATAGTTTGCTCGTCTACCTTCAGTTTTTTTTAAATGTGTATTAGTCGCGTAAACATAGTAAATCATTATATGAATTCCAATCTTAATTTTATTTTTGCACACTTTGCCTCATGCATTCTAATGTGCAGAAACTGAAACTGTAGTGCGCAGCAATACCTATAAGAAAAGATCTAACAGTCTCTAAAAGTCTCAAGTCCCCTGATGTTGTGATTAATTATCATCAAGTGAGCCGTATGTTCCTTAGCCTCCTCTTCCCTTAAAAATAATACCAGTTTTAGTTATGTGTTCACAGCCAGTCCAACAAGAGCTATGAGCATGGAAAAAGATTAAAACAAGCTGATAAACAAATAATGATAACACAATAAATATTTTCGATTCAACACTCTTCAATTTATTCCTTACTTTAATAACACTTTAGCCGAAACTTATTTTTAAATAAAAAAATATGTAACCTATGAACGTGTTGTTTATTTAACGACATTAAAGTATTATAATTAAACCTTAACAAAAAGTGTTGTAAATTGACCTCAAATAAATAGACAGAATAAATACATTTTAACAATTTTTATCGAAAAATAAAGCTTATATTTCACAAGCATTTTAGTTTTTTGAAGTAGTTAATCGTAATTAAACGCGACTTTGGCCTTAAATAGAGCCAAATTTTAAAGCTCCAAAAACTGCCACCAGCGAAATATTGTGTCCTTTGAACAAAGAAATATACATTTTGCCAATGCACTGGTGTAGCGCTGATTTTTTTCTGGTTTTTCTTCTTTACTTCTTTTACCACAATACATATAAACATGCATTATTTACTCCATGTATCCTGGTTGGAATTTGTGAAACAAATTGGTGAAACAGCACAAGTTGTTTGTTGAAACTGCATCTTAGTTTATCTGACATCTTATCACAAGCGTTACATTGGGTACAGGTAAGTTACAACAAAGGAATGCCTCTATATTTGCTGTTTGTACAAGTGTGCCCCTATAATATTTTCTAGCTTAAATGTATTTACAACATCTGATTATTCTAAATAGTCAACGAATTTAAATTTTGAGCATGAAGACTTTACTTATCGTTTTTCTTTATAAAATAGATGTGGTAAACGAGCACACAATCCATCTGAAAGTAAGTGGATGCTGAGGCCAATAAAAATCTACATTTATCCTCGATTAAGATTCATAATGCAAATGCGTTATCATCCCTACACTTACCATACGAAATACAGCAGCATTATGGTGCTATTTAACACTAGTATTTTGTGAGAGCGTGATCCTATTTGGTCGAGCCGACCCCTACATTAATATAGCTGCAGCATGGCTCTACTACGTTAACAGTCATTACAGTCATCGAAAATAAATATGGTAGGAAGTTATAATGTGGTAGGACTCTATTTTGTATAGAAATCCGTCTGGGTAAGTACCACCCGCTTACCTATTTTTGCCCACAAATTGGAGTGCTTGTATTTTTATGCTATGGTGTGAAATGTATAAAGAGCCAGTATAATTACAGATTGTGAGACATTCCATCCACAGTCCTCAGGATGGCAACACATCTTTACCTTTATTTGTATAAAGTTGGATGGAGGTATCCATGGATTTCAATATTAGTGTATATTGTCACTTCCGTTTTATAAAATATACCCATTAATTTGTATCTAAAATATAGAATTTTTAAATAAAACATAGAATTAGAGAAAACGTGAATTTTCAGTTAAAATCATATTGGAGTTCACTTTGAAAATACCCTGTAACCCCTTAGGCTACTTTAAAAGACTTTGTACACACGACTTACGACTTTTCATTGCAATGTAGAACAACCTTTTAATCCACCGGGAGCGAGATCAAAGTTATAGTCTATACAATAAAATATTCAACGGGTAAATAGCTTGGATGAATAAATTATTTAAGTATTAAAAATAAGAAAGGTATCAAGAATTTTACATGTTCAAAAAACAACTCCTATGTCCCTGCATTTGATAGAGTATACAATTTTAATAAATAGGTTTTCAAAAGGTATTGGCTAGCTCATATTCCTACCCTGGAAAATGTTCCAATTGGTTATTATGCAATAAGTCCTCTAATTTTTCTAAGATACATTTCAATTATTATTTAATAGAATCTATCACACTATTTAGTACATTAGGTGTAGTAAGTGGCACTTATGAAATACGCCAAAAAGATCTTACGGTGGATTATGGTAAAACCATTTCTTTTTATGTTTTAGGTATTACCCAGGTCGGCAACGGAAAGCGGCATGATGTAAATTGTCAATCTACCTGCCAAGCGTGACGTTTAAGGCAAAACCTCCCCAAGATGGAAGAAGCCCATGTCTAAAATGGTCTTTAATGGGCTGTTGATGATGACACTTTCTGTAGGTCAAAATTTCTGAGAGCAAAGAGTCTTTATTTGCGGCGCGGCATTGGTACTAGAAAAAATTAAAAAAGTAAAGTTACAGCCTATATAAGTCCCACTGCTAGGCACAGGCCTCCCCTCATTTCTGAGATGGTTTCTAGGACAAGGAAATGTCCGTCGCGCTGCCCTAATGCTTGTTAGCGAACTATACATGTCTTCGAAATATTTTTTTCTTTTTCTCAGAAATGCAGGTTTTCTTTTGATGTTTTTTTTTCACCGCTGAGTACGTGGTAAATTAACATTTAAAATTACGGTCAACACTTTCATTGGAGCCAGCAGGGATCGAACCCGAGCTGCTCAGATACTGTGAAATTTACAGCGAGTGCTTAACCCCGGAGCTACCGCGACTGATAATAATAATTCTAATAAATTCGTTTATATTTTGTCTCTATAAGATATCTTCTGTATTACTAAATCATTATTTTAATTAGCCAATTGCTTAACACAGTCATCCTTCTTCAGAAATCACAAAGGAACAAGCAATCTTCATCCGTCGACAACCCGCATGCCTTATCAAGTCGCGACCCCGCCTAGTCTCCGACAATATATTATTCTATATTTATACTTAAATATAATATTGAATTTAGGAACTTTTCCTTACAAACGTAGAATAGGAGAATATCCGGGCGGAACTTGTTCTATACAATAAATACAAGTGTTTTATACCTGTATATTGACACTATAAAACAAATATATTTAACAGTATAATTTTTATCACAGCTGTTGTTGTATATTTCTATGTTTTATTTTTCAAAAATTATTTATTATAAAACTAACCTTCTAAAATTACTAAAACTTCTCAATTATACTGCCATTAATAAACATACAAAACACAAATTTAACGAACGTAAATTAAAAGAAAAACAGAAACCTTTTCAAAACCATATTGAAACTTCGTCTTGTGGTTGACGTAAGAGGCGACAGAGGGAAACTAAAACAGGTGATGTGCAGGACAATCTTCCTGAACACAACTTAATTTAATAAAAAACTACGGTTATCAACCATTCTTTAATGGCAACGTACATGTTATAAGGCAACTGGCTATTGAGGGGGGCTATGTCCAGCAGTGGACTTTAATAGGCTGTCATGGAGAGATGGATAAAATATACCGAAAAAATTCTGCTCATATTGTTCATGAAAAAGAAATTTATATCAGTTCAGTATTGGAGGAGGAAAAGGGGAATACCGGACATAAATTTCATAAATTTTTCATATGTACAATTTTAATTGTCTAGTAAGCTCAGTCAATCGGATACAGAGCGACAGATTATTGATAAAATATATTTTTTAAATTTCTTGCTGTTTTAGGTATCCTCATTAAAAGTTCGATAAAACTTAATCCACTGCATGCGATCCAAATTACGTGTGATAGAAAGTGCTCAAGACTGACAAAGCTAAATAGCATTACTTTTATATTATAAGTAAGCTAAAACGTAAAATGTAAATTTTCTAACGTTTTACAGTTGAAGACGCCTTTTCAATCGCCTTTTCAATTATATGTATTGTAAACGATAAAAGCTGAAATAAACGAGTGCTTTTAAATTGAGACATTTGGAGGTGATATGCGATGCTTACAGTTCAACGTTATCGTGAAATTTATATTATGAACTAAGTTGTGTACTACTACTAATATGTTCAATATTATTAAATAAAATCTTTTATTCAACTTCACTTGTATATGTGTTCTGGAATTTTACAATCAGTATTTCACCCTCTCCCACTGAAGATATGGGGCTAAAACTTAACACACTTTGGTTCTTATGACAATGCACGTTTATTTAAATGCCGCCATTTATCCATACTTTTTAGCTTTATGGCGATTACAAAATGGCGCTTTATAATTTCCAGTAACCCCTATGATATGGGTATCAAATGAAAGGATTGATGAAAGGAACACGATAAGTAAGGTGACGTCATTCTAAATTCAATATGACGGACATCGACTGTGACAAGGCAATATTATTAGGACATAAAGGATGCAGCTGGAATTTAGCCAAGTATACCAAGTTTAAAGCGTTATAAATCGACTAAGGTTAAGAATAGTTTGGTGATACTTGAACAAATTTTGTAGGGAATAATAAGGTTCAATTGCTGGCGATAAAAAAATTCAAGATGGCGGTTCAAAATCTTAGTTGTCCCCATAGCTTGGAGTCCCTTATTACGATTTTGGGGTCGAAATGTTCGGATCCCAATTTCGCAACTGATTGTTAAAAGTATGCCTAGCTAAGTGGCGTCATTATAAATCCAATACTGTGAACTGACCAAAATGGCAGACTAGTTATTTTTAAATACTCCCATAGGAGTTTGCTGGGAAGGATACGAAAAATAAAATGACGTCACTTTAAAACACATATGGTGGACTGCCAAAAATGACGCACTATTTTTTTTATTCTCCTCTATGACATGAATATAAAATGAACATATTAGGGAATCAAATTATGATAGAAAGATAAACCCTTTATTCGCTGAAAGGAACAGAGTCAATTGAAATTGAAATCGGGAAAATATAGGCCTAGGCCTCCCCCAAGATGGTGAACAATCGTCAAATGTCGGCTTAATAATAAGATTGAACAGGTTGTGATTTAACTAATATCGACTTAAAATCTGAGCAAATTCTAACGGTGGTGAAAAAAAATCATTGACAGAAAACAAGATGGCCGCTATACCAATTTTCACCATCATTACAGCCCTTCAAAAGTCTATTGCTGAACATAGGTATCCCCCAAAGAATGCCACAAACACGATCCTGAGCCACCTGCATTCATCGACTTCCTGCATGTATTACCTACCTACACTTCGTCTGCTAGTATGAGGCTGCCACTCGAAAACCTTTATTCCTCATCGGTTGTCGGTTATTTGAGCTATATCACCGGCCTATTGACATTTTAGCTTACTAACCCGCTGGAATATGTCAGTCACTCTGATTCTACTGCAGATATACTTATTTCTAAGTATACGCAGAGAATAGAACGATTATAGCCTTCTCCATAGCTCTTTGTATGAATTTGAGTTTCCTCATATGGCCATCAGTAAATTATCGCGTCTCAGATCCATAGGTCGTTACTAGCAACATGCGCTGGTTGTACAATCTTGTTTTGAAGTTTTGAAATCTGCCTGATAAGTTAAATCCTTTGATTGACCTCTCAGTCGAAGCCAGACTTACCTAATCAGACTGTTACTGTTACTAGGTGTAACACGGACGTAACAATTAATTTTTGTTTTGTCCATGTTCATCTTAAAACCTATCCTTTAGAAGACACGTTTTATACGTGGTAGAGATATGCTGCAGTTATATTAGAATTATAGTTGTAGCACGATTTGGTCGGCTGGACCGTTGAAGGACCACGCTCTCACAGAATACCAGCGTAAAATAGTAGATTAATGCTGCTGTGTTTCGTATGGTAAGTGTAGAGAACCGGGGACCCTTTTTACTGGAAACGAGGTATTCCATCTTAGTCATCACGGGTGACAACGTATATGTATTTTGATTCGTAATGGAGGATAGATGTAGATGTCTATGGGCCACAGCAACCACTTACCATCAGGTGGACTGTGTGCTCGTTTGTCACCCTATCCTGTAAAAAAAACACTACTGAGGTCATTGCGCATAGTGCTTAGGTACTACAGTTATTCCGCCGTAAGGACTATATCGTCAGCAAATCGAAGGTGAGTGATCTACTATCCACTGACGTTAATACATTCCTTTTCAGTCCAGTAGCTTAAAAATATCTTCCAATGCTGCGGTGAAGATTTTCGGGGATATAACTCCATCATGATTTCGTACTCTGGTTTTGTAGTCGGTTAGACATCGTAGCTCTACTGTACAGACAATTCAGCACTTCGATATACCGACAATCAACTTGGCACTTCTGAAGAGACTGTAGCACCATCCAAATTTCGACGGAATCAAAGGCTTTCTCATAGTCCACACACGCAAGAAGAAGTGGCAGATTGTACTCTTTTTTCGTTTGTTTTTTGTGGAATTTGTTGAAGAGTGTGTATGTGGTTTATGGTACTAAAACGTTTTCGGAAACTGACTTGTTCGGGAGACTGAAAGTCGACGATTCTGCATGTGAGAGGATTCGTAAAGACTCTCGAAACAGCACGTAGACGCGGTTCAGAAGATAAATCGGTCTGTAATTCTTCAAGAGATCGCTGTCAACTTTCTTGAAGAACAAGACCAAACAAGATCATCATACTTCTGCTCCACGCCTCTGAAGTAATGCCACCATGGAAGATGGAATCAAAAAGCTTCTGAAGGACTTTAAGCACTTGTTTTCCACCCGGTTTCAGAAGCTCCGCTGTAATTTCATCCTCGTATGGAGCCTTGCCGTTTTTAAAGTGATGTAAAGCCATACTAATTTCGCTCAAACTGACGTTCAAGATATCATTGGATAGTGTTGGAGAATACTTGCTCTTGCATCGTTACTCACAGTTGCATGTGTCTCCAACGAGGATGTGTATAGTTGCCCGTATGAAAGATTCTACGAGTAACTTCTCACTCAAAATCTCTATGTCACGGAAACGATGCTATCACATTCGGTATTTAGCTTCAACAGTTGGCTTTTTCTGGCAGACAGATTTCTGGCAAAGAGTTTGCAACCTTGGTTCCGCTTGTTTCTTCAATACGAACAGTATTGAAGTTACGTAAGTCCCGCCGCATGCATTTTGAGATCGGTATGTTCAGTTACCTGTATGCTGTCACATCTGCTGACAACTACAACTTCAACCGTCTAACATTCATGAGAATAAGAGTATGATCGGAGAGTTTTTGGGTTCTTTTGTGGCGGGTCTTGTGGAACTTAGCTCTGATCGTATAGATAGTTTCCACGAGTTTGTTATTAATGTTGTCCACTCCATTGCAGTTTTTTAAACGCGAGCGCCAGTTTTTAAAATTTATTACTCGCTAAAGGTTAGGTATAGTTTGGTGGTAGGAAAAGGGGCAAATCAGCACCTAAACTACGTATTCGTGCTTGAAATATTTAGATGTGACCAGATGGTTGCAATGTAAGAATATCCAATACCCCATTTCATCACATATCATAACATATAACGTAGGTAACGAAACGGGAGATGAGCCGCAACATCATCTGACAACAACTCAAATAATGAAAAACTGTGGATGCCAACTCGCTTGCCAATAGACGCAACTACGGATTATTTCTGGAAGAGACCTATGTTCGGCTATGGACTTTTGATA
This sequence comes from Parnassius apollo, assembly GCA_907164705.1. Classification (NCBI taxonomy): domain Eukaryota; kingdom Metazoa; phylum Arthropoda; class Insecta; order Lepidoptera; family Papilionidae; genus Parnassius; species Parnassius apollo. The sequence goes on from CAJQZP010001171.1 coordinate 454,355, forward strand.
GACCGTAATGCTAATATTTGCATGAATATTTGTCTCCAAAGAGATAAGAATTATGATACTACAAGTAATAACGGTAAAAATAGGAGGAAAAGGCAAGTAGATGTACATTTTCTCTTAAATAAGTATTTCAGAAAGACAATTTGTCGTACACAATCATAATTAGAACTTGGCCTAAAACGAAATATTCAATTACCAAGAACGTATCAACTTTTGACGTCAATTCATAATTTATGTGCCCGCTTTTGGAATACAGTTGCTGTAATAATTTTCTTACTTAACTTTTCACTCTTCATTTTTACCCAGAATTGAGCTGAATATAAGTATGACTTTGATTTATTAAAAGATATAAATAGAGCGAATCCTAAGTAAACATGAATTTTGATGTTTATGCTACTTATACGGATATTTGTCATATATACTATGCTAGTAAATATGACAAATATCCTCTCTATGCGGCAGTCTGCGGGATAAGCAAATGCAGCAGCTTTAATAGGCTTTAATAAAGGAAAAATATATATTAATACACAATAAATAAAAAATAAAAGGGTTTAGAATTCACAAAGGAAATAAAATGCTTAAAATCTCCTATACTGGAACTATACCATACTCAACTTTGTATCGTCACATCTCCACCGTCCACCTTTGTATAAGGCGCTCAGCGTTCGCGAACAATCGCTTCATTGTGTTGCTACCGACAACCGCACAATGCACCTAAACAACGAACCGCGCTGGAAACACGCGATATATAGGCGGCCATACCTTACAAGGAAGTTTGATCAGATACAAAATTCAACTATCATATTTCTCGCTCAGAGAAATCTACTTGTATATCGGTTTTTTCTTAAAACAAATCTGATAACTTTCCTTTTTATAATTACTGTTTTTCATAGAAATTTAGACATTTTAATGACATAATTGAGATATTTAATAATAAAGATATTTTTATATCCTTGCCATGGACATTACAAGAAGCAGATTTTTGAAACTGACTCGTAATGTGCTATAATTGTTATAACATTTATGTTTGTATTTATTTCTACGGTTTATTTTTCTTTTTGACATTGATTGACATTAGTTGGTGTTTTTATGTTAATTAATCTTAGGGAAATTTTTGTTTTTATTATCGTTCTTAATTACAATATATCTTATAATTTATGTTTCCCTGAAATATATGAATATCTGATAATTATAATTACGTCAAACAAGGTAAGACACATCATTTAATTTAGTGTGCAGATCTTAGCTTGCTGGTTTTTTTGCATCGTATATAATTATGTTTACTTATCCTTGGACAACAGAACTCCATTAGTCACAATACCAGACGTTAGTATCAAGAGTTTTTCCAGTGGCGTAGCGTGCCTTGAAGGTGTTCTGTATCAAAATTAGTTGGGGGGCCCAAAAGAAGGGAGAACATTTCTCACAAAAGAAACGAAAATGCTTGCATTAAATCAATTTAAATATTTATTGACTATACGTTATCGCTTCCCCTTAGAAATTGAGCTAGCCACACAATCCCCAATAGGGGAATCCCGAAAAAAACCGATGTAGGATGTTGCTATCTTTTAGGCACACGCTTACACAGAGGAAAAAGGATTGCTTTTTTGACTTTTGTCATTTCTGTTCTGTTGTTTCGGTTCTCTATAAACACCCCACGAACCACAGCAGCATTAAATTAACGTTGATATTCTGAGACCATGATCCTTCCCTGGTGGTTTAGTCCCATTCATACAACATAATATGCATAATATAGCTGCAGCATGGCTCTACCGTATATAATACACATATTTATTTGCTTCCACATTAAAGGCGGTTGCCCGTCACCGATCTAAATATTTTATGTCTAGCGTAAACGAGATGATTATATCGTTATCACGCTTCTTACGTCACCCACGGGAATAAATGGAGTAATAGATTGTCTGACATCATCACTTCACAGCAATGAATAACTTTTAGTGTAAACTCTTTTCCGGTTGAACTGACTCAATGGTACTGAGGCCATAAAATAGCTGTAACAGGTGTCAATGAGTGGTAGTAGCCTATAAGACTATTATCATGGGCTTTTGGTAATAAGCTTGTTATTTCTTAAAGACTTTAAGCTATTAACTTATCATCATCATCATCATCATCATAATTACAGCCCTTCACAAGTCCACTGCTGAACATAGGCCTCCCCCAAGGTATGCCACAAAGCACGGTCCTGAGACACCTGAGCATCCATCGACTTCCAGCGTGTCTTACCAGGTTGTCACTCCATATAGTGGGGGGTTGCCCTACACTTCGCTTACCGGTACGAGGCTGCCACTCAAGAACCTTTTTTTCCCCAACGATTGCCGGTTCTTCGAGCTATATGGCCGGCCCATTGCCACTTCAGCTTACTAATCCATTGGGCTATGTCGGTCACTCTGGTTCTCTTGCGAATACCCTCATTTCTAAGTTTATCACGCAAAGAAATCCCGAGCATAGCCCTCTCCACAGCTCGCTGAGTGACTTTGAGCGTCCTTTTATGGCCAGCAGTAAGCTGTTAATTAATATTAATTAAATCATTTATTCATTCATAAGGGCCTATCAAAATTACATTGCTAGACCCACTTTATACGAGAGATGGGCTGCAACCGCAGCTATTTAATATTTTGTGAACATGCTGTTACCTATCCCCTGTTTCAATTACCTCTGGTGCTTCTTACGATACCCACGGTATAATATTATGAGGTAATGGGTATTTTACGACACCCACGGGTTAATATTATGTGGTAATTGATATCTTAAGCAACCACTACATCATTATCATCATTGTGAAAGACTGTCTTCACTAGTCAATTGCTGAACAAGACCTCTTCAAGGAATACCGATGATTTCCTGCATGTCTTACCTATTATGTCACTCCACCTACTAGTACGATGCTGCCATTCGAGCACCTGTCTTTCCCATCGGTTGCCGGTCCTTCAAACTATATGGCTGAACAATTGCCACTTCAGCTTATCAATGAAGTCGTGTTGCATAGCTTTAAATAAATAAAATGATTAATCTATTAATTTTATTTATCATTGAAAAGAACGAAACCTAGTTTTAGTACAATACTTATAACACCACATTTTATTGACACAACTTCGATATCCACATTTGTATGGTACGCTCAACGCTCGTATACAATCACCTCATTGTGTAATATCGACAGTAGCACAATGTATCTTTACAACGAAGCTCGCTGAAAACACGCGACATGCAACCGTCCATTATTTAATACAATATTTTACAAATTGCAATATTTGTTTTGAAACAAAGAAAGAAATTTATTAAAAATAATATATTAACAGCACACATATTAGAAAAAAATAAACATATCCACTTGTCCACAAAACTTAATCCTAAATGTATACAAAACAATGTAGTCAGAAGTTATATTAGGGGAACGTATGGGCTTAGTATAAAAGGGTCACACAAATCTAGCGTGGATTTGAGTTTGAGTGCGTTATGTAATGAATGTGCTACAACCGGTAGACCTATTTGTTTTAAAAAAAATGTTTCTTATGCAATATATAAACATAAATTGAAAGAAAAAAATTGTTTTATTATAATATATAGTACGAAATCACAAATTAATTGCACTATTAAAATGTTTGGAAAACTGACGTATGAAAAGAAATTGTTAATTACAATTGATGTACCGATCACTACGTGCTAAAAGGTGAAAGCAACCCATAACCATGTAGAAAACATCTATATAAAGCGTTAGTGTAGTCGTGCATGGAGTTTTTTAGCTATATAACAAGCGCTTGTCACCCAATGCCACATAGAAACTTGAGCAAGAATGGAAAGAGGCTTAAAACTGAACTTAATCTGGTTGAAACTGCCCTTGAAACTGACTGACCAGCCTCAATGGAAGCTTAAAATATTTTTTATTTATTGCTTTATATATTAATAGATAAGGTAAGATACCGTGTAGTGGAGGTGTGTGAAAATTAACTACCTCTAATCATTCCGTGTGTGCAGTAAACAGTGAACTTGCGATGGTCTACGAGTAGGTAAAGCAGCTAGCTACTCTTACTTTTTACGCAACGCATTTTTTACTCCTAATTTTGATTCCTAATCGAGGATTAGAAATCAAAATTAGGATTAAAAACGAGAATTAATATATTGATGTGATAACACATAAAAGCATTGGTTTGCGAGAGTGGGAGGAGCTCAACGAAAGCAGGGAGCGAACCGCGGCGATGTCATGCGAACATTTTACGGAGCTTCAATTACGGACATTAGATTGGAGATCCTTACATAAGTCACATCATACAACATCATTTTTATACTTCACTTTTCACTTAATTCTTCATTAAATACAAATAAATTAAAACAAGCAAGAGAAATTAAGAAACAATGTCCATAGGCCACAGCATTCACTTGACTATGTGCTCGTTTGTCAACCCTACTCTATAAAAAAACTTATTCGAGAATATTTGGCTGTATAGCCTATGCGATGATCCCTGTTGAAAAATGTAAAAAATAAGATTCAAAAATAAACAATATATTTTTATGAGTACTGTAACAAAGGGATATAGTTTAATAGATCCAGAAAATCCTTCCAAATGTATTAAATCTAGAGATATGCAATTCTAAGAAGGAATAATGTACAAAGATTTAAAACTAAATCAGGAATATTACACTACTGATTGTCAACTACATCTTACAAATAATGGAAATGGAAGATGTAAATAAAAAATAAAATAATAATGTTAACCTGTTGCCTGTTATAGAATTAACTGATATAAGTACTTTTGACTACAATTTTGGCGATGATCCCAATGATGTCACATGGAATCCTGATATAACTACGGATCGAGCATCAAGTGACTACGAAGATACTGAAGAAACTGTATATGCTTTTCAAGCAAGTCACGGTGTTGAACTACAGACGATAGAAGAACAATTGTCAGGACCTGATAAAGATCACTGAAGAAAAGCCATTGAGGAAGAGTATAAATCACTTGAAAAAAAAAGCTTGAAACGTATCATCACTGTTTGCATGAAAGAAAACTGTTAAATTTTAATGAATTTTTAAGAAGAAACTTGGATAAGAAGGTCAGTTATATCGTTATAAAGCTCGTTTCGTGGCGAAAGGACTTAATCAAGAATATGGGATTGACCACAAAGTAACCCATTCGTCTGTCGTACGATACTCGACTGTAAGTACATTAATTGCCCTGATAGTCAACTTCTTTTTTTTTTTTTTTTTTTTAATGACCTTTACAGAAAAAAACATTACAGAACAGTTCATATCTTCGCCAAACTGTAAAGACAGTTTGTTGGCGAATAAATGCACTCTTATATTCTATTACGAAATTAAATTAAATAAGTACCCAACCCACGTAATATTACAAACAACTAAAAAAATTTTAAAAGATGAACACAATAAATTCCAATATCTATAGTATCAAATACAAATACAACACCCCACCCACATAACATTGCAACAAAATAAAAATTGTAAATATAACCCAGATATATTTTTTTTTTCAAGTATTACAAACAAATAATATTTTTCTAAATGGTCATACATCTAACATTTTATCCAAAAAATATTTCCCAAGTTTCTTTTTAATTTTTAATTTGCAATTAGGTCTATCTTGCCTTAGCCAATCTATTTCATTAAGAAGCTTTGGTATTAAATATTTTGTACATCTTTTACCATAGTAGTTTTTAACACTAGGCTGAAATAATTTCCCTTCTCTAACTTTTCTGGTTCTATATTTATTATCCAATTTTTCACTATGATTATTTTTATTAATGTTTTCCAGAAGTAATAGCATGTTAACTTTGTGTTCTACCGGTAAAATTTTACAAATAGAGAATAACTTAACATAATCTTTCTTACAATTTTCTTTAACTTTTTCATTTACAAGATGTTTTAGAAATCTTGTCTGTAGATTTTTAATGTCCTTTAAATAGGAAGAAAAAGTACGACCATACACACCAAGTCCATAAGTTATGAGGCAATCCACCAAAGCATAATATAGAAGATACATAGTTTTTTTGTTCAAGATATATTTTAAATAATAAAATTTACATAATACAGCCGACAACCTTGCACATACATCAGATATTTGAGGTTTCCAACTAAAGTTTTTATCAATAATCAAGCCTAAATATTTAAATCTCTCAACAAATTCAATTTCTTTACATTTACAATTAATTTTATTATTATGCAAGCACTCAAAACCGTGGCCTATAATAGCTATCTCATTTAATTTGGTCTTTTTTGCTGCAGCATTATATGGAGAGTGTATATGCATGCATTTTGTTTTATTAAAATTTAAAATTATACCATTATCATGAGCCCATTTTGTTATATTCTCAAAATCAATTTGTATATTATTTTGCAATTCTTTTGTTTCTTTAGAGGCAAATAGCAAGCACATGTCATCCGCATACATATACACTTGACAGTTTTTTATTACATTGGATACACTGTTTACATGCATAATATAACCCACAGGACCGTAAACAGAACCGGTCGGTACACCCAAGTTAATATTGGCCTCCTCTCCCACAACGCCATCCACTACAGTGCGAAGCGTTCTATTAGATAGATAGTTACGGAAAAAGTTTTTTGTAGGACCCCTGATTCCACACTCCTCCATCGCTTGCAATAACATATTATGGTCCAAAGTATCAAAGGCTTTTTTATAATCAATAAACAAAACCATAACCTGCTTTCCTTCATTTAAGTATTCATTAACTGTATCCGAAAATAGTGCAAGTGCGGAGGCTGTACTGCGATTTTTTCTAAATCCATGTTGTGCCTCTGATAATATATTATGCTGTTCCAAAAAGTCAGTTATTTGTCCTACAACCACCTTTTCAACAATCTTATTGACCGATGATAAAATGGCAATTGGCCTATAATTACTGTACTCTAAATGACTACCATGTTTAAATATGGGGCGAATGATTGATTTCTTTAATAAATCAGGATAAACACCTTTCGACAGGCACATATTAACAAAATGGGCCAGTATTGGACTTATTTTTTTCTTTACTAACTTTAAATCTTTCAGTCTAATTCCGTCCAATCCAGGCGCTTTTTTATGGTGCATTTTATCAATTATTTTTTCTATATTACATGATTTCACTCTCTTATACCTAAAAGACACCTCGCTCCCTTTAACATACATATTTCTATCTAAAAAATTTAACTTGAACTTGCACTTTGACCATATGGACATCCAAACGGCTTTCTATGATGGAAAATTGCATAAGTGTGTGTACATGCAACAGCCTTATCGGTATAAAATAAATGGTAAGGAAAAGCATTTGTTAAAACTGAATAAAGTAATATATGGACTTAAACAGGCAGCTAAGGCCTGGTATGATAAGATTGATTGTCCTTTAATAGACTTTCAGTTCAGCAAAACACTCGGTGAGCCTTGTGTTTACATAAAGTCAGACATCCATGGAAATCTCATAATATTGGCCCTGTATGTCGATGACAAGAACCAAATAAAATTGCTCTTGATCAGAAAAATTATATGCAGAAAGTACTAGAGCAATTTAATATGGCTGATTGTAAAGTAAACACCCTTAGAATGTGGGATGAAACTTTAAATGGGAGACCAAAATGACGATGATTCAAAGTAAAGAAGGCTTGTTGGATGCATTGTGTATATAACCGTTTGTACTATGCCCGACATTGCACATGCAGCGAGCTTAATGAGCTAGTTTAATAATTATGACTTGGATGTACATTGAAAAGCGGTTAAGCGAGTCTTAAGAAATTTGAAGGGAACCATGGATTATCATCATCATCGTTACCATCATTACAGCCCTTCACAAGTCCATTGTTGAACATAGAACTCCCACAAGGAATGCCACAAAACACGGTCATTATCATATTGTGTATAAAAAGGGAACTACATTAACGGTTACAGGATATGTAGATGCAGACTGTGCATCTAACCAGCTGAATCGACGTTCTTGCACTGGTTACGGTTTACAATAGGAGACTGCAAACAAAGAACAATGGCGCTGTAGAGCATGGAAGCGGAATACATAGCATTATGTGAAGGAGCAAAGGAAGCTAAATTTATTAGAAATTTTCTATATGAATGCTTGCGCAAATACTTATCAGTTTTGTATAATGATGGTCAGTCAGTACAAGAAAGTTGTAACAGTCAATTTAACTATTATCGTAGTAAGCATATAGGCATCATTATATGACACAAATTTTGAATGATAAAAATGCTAATTTCGAATATTTGTCAACTGAAAATATGTCCGCGGTAGTCCTAACTAAATCTTTAGGTAAAGACAATTTTAATATTGTCTCTCGTCTAGGTTTAAAAATTGTAAAGTTTAAGGGAAGGTTGCCTATTAGAACTATATAAACCAATAGATTTGGACATGCTGTTTTAGTACTTGAGAAATCTGTTTAAGTTGGCACCACTATCTATGTCACCCTTGCAACTTTTACTTTAGTCGTATTATACCTTCTTGTTATTGCCGTTCGTTACACGAATACTGTTTCTAATTAAATCTTATTATAAATTCAATCCTGTGTTATTTTATCCATAATCCATAACTATGTATTCACCCTATAAAACACAGCTTTATTGATCTACAAATAACCGCTGGTATTCTATGGGAGTGTGGTGTCTTGGTAGCGCCAACCCATTCGTGCTATAACAATAATAAAGTTGCAGTATCGTTCTATCACATAAATACATATTTATTTGCTTGCAGCTTTGAATCATTTACCCTTTGTTAACCTGAATATTGTACGTCTGGTATAATTGTCGTTATCACTGATAGTCGCCTCTTACGTCACTTACGGAAATAAATGGCTTAATAGAATGATTGTCTTAGACCACCACTTCATAGCAATGAATTTCTCTTAGAGCGAATCTATCATTCATCATCATCATCAATACAGCCCTTCACAAGTCCACTGCTGAACATAGGCCTCCCCCAAGGTATGCCACAATGCACGGTCCTGAGCCAGCTGCATCCATCGACTTCCTGCATATCTTACCAGGTCGTCACTCCATCTAGTTGGGGGTCGCCCTACACTTCGCCTACCGGTACGAGGCTGCCACTCGAGAACCTTTTTTCCCCAACGTTTGTCGGTTCTTGGAGCTGTATGGCCGGCTCTGTGCCACTTCAGCTTACTAATCCGTTGTGCTATGTCGGTCACTCTGGTTCTACTGCGGATATCCTCATATCTAAGTTTATCACGCAGAGAAACTCCGAGCATAACCCTCTCCATAGCGCGCTGAACGACTTTGAGCGTCCTTATACGGCCAGCAGTGAAGGACCACGTCTCGGTTCCGTAAGTCATCACTGGCAACACGCACTGGTTGTACAACTTAGTTTTCAGGTTTTGAGGTATACCTGACGAGAAGATGTGTCGTAATTTCCCGAACGCTGCCCAGCCGAGTTGAATCCGTCTATTGACCTCTCGGTTGAAGTTGGACTTACCTAGTCGGACTATTTATCCCAGGTAAACGTACTCGTCAACAACTTCGAGCTTAGTGCTCCCAACAACTACTGGCATAGGTGTGACATGGATATTAAACATGATCTTCGTTTTGTCCATGTTCATCTTAAGACCTATCCTTTGGGAGGCACTATTGAGATCATTCAGCATCGTGCTTAAGTCCTCCAGCGATTCTGCCATAAGGACTATATCGTCGACAAATCGAAGGTGAGTGATATACACTAGGTGAATCTATTATTGGCTTGTGGTAATAAGCAAATTATTTTTTAAGATTTTAAGCTGTTAAATATAGCCGGCCTACTGCTAGTCCCACACATAGTTTGGATTTTGATATCTCTATCTCTGTCACTTCTTATAATATCCACGGGATAATGTTCTCTTCACAAGTCCACTGCTGAACACAAGTCTGCTCCAAGGAATTCCAAAAAGCATGGCCTTGAGCCACCCGCATCCATCGACTTCCTGCATGTCTTACCATTCCGCCACTTTCTCTAGAAAAGGGTCGCCCTACTTTTCACCTACCGGTACGAGCCTGTCACTTCAGCTTACTAATGGCACCACCAATACATCGTTTCAAAATTAAAAAAGAACTTTTAATTATCTAACTTTCATTTATCATTGACAAAAAGGTAAACTGGTTTCAGCATAATACTAATAATACCACGTTTTATTGACACAGCTCCGATGTCCACATTTGTATGGTACCCTCATCGCTCGTGTACAATCGCCTCATTGTGTAATACCGACAGTAGCACAATGTATCCTAACAACGAAGCCCGCTGAAAACACGAGATATGCAACTGTTTATTATTTAATACGAAGTTTTATGAATTGCAATATTTGTTTTTAATGATAAAAAGAAATTTATCTGATTATCTAGATTATCTGCTGTAATGAATGATGAGATAAGATACCTACACTAAAAATACGATTGCTTTTCAGCCAATAAGTCTATTTTAAATTGTACCAGAAATTAACATTTGATGGAAATAAACGGACACACGATTGAAATTCAGTATTTTAGGGATTTATTACTACTTTAACAATATTTTAACATGCGCTTACAATTTGTTAACAAAACGGAAGAAAATGACGTCAACGATGAGACTATGAACGTGTATAAATTACTGCAATCGTCAATCGGCAAAAGTCAAGATTAGATGAAAACCTCAAGAAGCTCTACAAGATGTACTAAAGTTTTGCTCCAAGGACACTCTGCAGGACTTCTTTTTGAAAATAAGAGTGACAAAGGAGCACACTGTCTGCCTGATGATAAGTGGATACTGTGGCCCCTAGATATTGTTGCGCGGCTAAGTTGACATCTGGCACTAGTACCGAGGAGGAGAGAACCGCACTAGGAGAGAAATTTCCAGAAAATGACATCACTAATCTTTAAACCGACAGCGCCATCTAGTATCGAAACGAAGAACTAAGCTTCTCGAAGCCGACACTCGAACTTTCGACGCCTTGCGCGTGTTTACTACATGTTCTGGATGTTTCGGTGCTAATGTGTATTTATAGGCGCTGCAAGGTGCGATCGGGGAAGTATTGAATTTGGCGAGACAAGCGAAGCTTCAGAGCGAAATAAAGTGAATCAGTGTGATTAATTATTAGTGTTTTAAGTTTAATTAGTGTAAAGTGAATTAAAGTGTTCATTTTGGTAATTCTATCGGCAATTTTTATTGTCACGAACCCTAAGCTCGTAACAATTGGTGTCAGAAGTGGGATTGAATCATGCCGATTTTACCTAAGGAGGAAACGGAGGGTATCCGTACCCGAAGTCAACGCCAGCAGGAGACGGACCAGAGATGATTTGGTGGTGCAACGCCGCAGACGTCGGAGGGCCAGCCGCCGGCTGTAGGCCCGTCAGTAGCTCCTACATCTGCAGCACCTGACTTAGGTGCTCTGATGGTGATGCTGCAGGAACAGGATCGCCGACGGGAGGAACAGGTCCGTCAGTTAAAAGAGCAGCTGTAGAGTGGACAGGATGAACAGGCCCAACGACAGGAGGAACAGGTCCGTTGGTTGAAAAAGCAGCTGCAGGGCGGACAGGATGAACAGGCCCGCCGACAGGATGAACAGGTCCGTCGTTTGGAAGAGCAGCTGCGGGGCGGACAAGAAGACAGACCCATCGGTTGGAAGAGCAGATGCTCCTCATGAAGGACCTTCACGCTACCTTCGGGAAGGAGATAAACGAGGTGAAGGATAGGGTTGCTCAGCATGATAACCGCCTGTCGGAAGCTAAAACCCAAATCGCGAAAGCTGAAACCCGAATAGAGAAAGCTGAAACCCGAATCGACCAAGTGAACAATCGGTTTGACAACGTGAAGGCTGACGTGAAGAAAACGCTGGATGACTACAAACGGGGGGATGGAATTACAGCTCCCGTAGTAGCTGCAACACCTTCGCTACGTGGGTTCAAGGTGCCACCGTTCAACGGGACTTCTTCCTGGTCGGCCTACAAAATCCAGTTCGAAGCTGTTATGAAAGTGAACGGCTGGAATAAAAGTCAGGCCATGACTGCTCTCACACTAGGCCTGCGTGACCAGTCCTTAACAGTTCTGGAAGCTCTCGGTGAGGAAGTGACTTACGAGCAACTCCTTGAGGCATTGGAGGCGAGATATGGCGACGCTCACCTGGAACACGCCTTTCGTGCGCAGCTTAAAGATCGCGTGCAGCGCATGGACGAAAACCTGCAGCAGTGGGCTCTAAAGGTGGAGAAGCTGGTGCGAAAAGCATACCGGTCTGTACCTGCGCTCATTGAAGGAAACCTGGTGCAGACATTCTGGAAGTCAGAGCTGCTGTGAGGCTCGGGCACCAAGAGACGCTTAAAGACGCCTTGGCCCATGCACTGGAGGTGGAAGCCATGTGGCAGGATCATCGTTCCCATCGCGTCAGGGAGGTTACAGCAGCTACAGTTCGCGACCGCAACAAAGGATACAGCTCTAGGTGCTATGGCTGTAGGGAAAAGGGCCATCTTCGATCCAGCTGCCCTAAGCGAACCCTAGAAAGGGAAGGTGAACGATCTCAAGAGGGTAGTGCGGCTAACAGCACCGCCCAGCAGTAGCAGGGAAACCATTAAAAGCCAAAACCAGAACTGCGGGGCGGGTACTGGCTGATGTTAAAAGAGATCCAAAGATCTCGATCTCACAAACCCATGATGTAAACAGTCTAATCATCAAGGGCAAGGTCAACGGAATGCCGTGTAAACTGACAATAGACACTGGAGCCTCTCGTACGGTTGCTAGTTCCCAACTTATAAGTCAGTTCCTTGGGGACTTCGCATACAACCGAGAACGCATTAATTTGGAAACAGCCACTGGTCAGCGTATACCCGTCCGTGGAGAGAAGGAGATGGAGTTGAATCTAGGCAACGTGGTCTACCTGCATAATGTCTTCGTGGCTGATATAATCCTGGGCCTAGACTTTATGAGGAATAACTGTTCTGAGATCGACGTTAAGCAAGGTGTTTTGAAATGTGGACAGGAGGAACTTTTATGGAAGGTGCGTTACCAGGGAACGTGTACAGCATTAAGAAGATTGTTCTTCCGCCGAGATCGGAAACGATTGTTCCGGTTAGTCCTTCCTCGAAACGGCGTGCACGCTCACCGTTGTGTACGTTGTGGAAAGGGTAAACAATGACCTTCCATGGAAAGTAGCTCGAACCTTGGTCAGGACCACTGACATCTCAGGAGTACGTATGCTGAACTTTTGTGACCGGGAACAGATTATAGAAAAAGGTACACCGGTTGGTACTCGTGAGGAAGTGGATTGGTTAGGTCGGTGCCAATATATATCGAGTGGGACCCCCAGCAAGGATTCAGAAACGAGAGTGACCACACTTTTGGAAGACTGTCGCAGTGTTCTCTCCCCGAACGAATTGGTCAAGGCGAAGAAGTTGTTACTCAAGTACGCCGATGTATTCCCAACAAACTATGCTGACATAGGAAAGACTGGCTTAGTTCAACAAAAAATAAACACAAGAGAAGAATTGCCTATCCGTTAGCGGCCAAGAATATTACCAGTAGTACGTGAAAGGGAAGTGGAAACCATGATTGAAGGAATAATGAAGTATGGTGTTATTGATCCTTCCTCTAGTCCATGGTGTTCACCAGTGGTGCTGGTAAAGAAGAAGGATGACAGCATGCGGTTTTGTGTTGACTACCGCCGTCTGAACGACGTTACGAAGAAGGACAGCTGTCCCTTGCCAAGAATTGATGACACGCTGGACATGCTTACAGGAGTAAAGTGGTTTAGCACGCTGGATCTAAAAAGTGGCTACTGGTAAGTTGAAATTGACCCTAAGGACAAGGAGAATACTGCGTTCTCGACGGGAAAGGGTCTGTGGTAACTTAAATTAATGCCGTGTGGGTTGTGCAATGCTCCAGCAACGTTTGAAAGGCTGATGGAACTTGTACTTACCGGGCTAATTGGCGATGCCTGTCTGGTCTACTTGGATGACATCATCATCGTAGGCCGTACGTTTGAGGAACACCTTCAAAACCTGGAACGCGTGCTCATGAAGATTCAGAGTGCTAACCTCAAGTTGAGTCTGAAGAAATGTTCACTGATCAAACGGCAAATTTGCTTTTTGAGGTATGTAGTATCGGAAGAAGGTATCCGCACGGATCCAGAGAAAATCGCCGCTGTCAAGGATTGGCCGGTCCCAAAAGACAAGACGTAGGTTAGGGCATTTTTGGGTTTGTGCTCCTATTACCGGCGATTTGTGAAGAACTTTGCAGATATAGCCAAACCTCTGCATAAGCTAACCGAGGAGAAGCGACATTTCTGCTGGGATGAAAGTTGCAGTATCGCATTCCAGGGAGCTCAAGGTCCGACACCGTCTGTGCAATACACCTATTTTGGGATACCCTGATGCAAGCAAAGAATTTATAGTTGACACAGACGCAAGAGATATGGGACTTGGAGGTTGTGTTGTCTCAACGGAATGGTGACCAAGAGGTCGTGATAGCGTATTTCAGCTAGTCGTTATCAAAACCGGAAAGGAACTATTGTGTCACAAGATGCGAATTGCTAGCTGTGGTAAAGTCATTGCAGCATTTTAGCAAATATCTTCTGGGGCGAAAATTTCACATAAGAACTGACCATGCTGCACAAAAATGGCTATTGCAGTTTAAAAATTCAGAAGGACAAGTTGCGAGGTGGATTGAACTACTGCAGGAATTACGACTTTGAGATCGAACATCGCAGCGCGAAATCTCATGGCAACGCAGATGCATTGTCAAGAAGACCTTGTCCTGAAGATTGCAAACATTGTACTAGGCAGGAGAGTAAGGAAGTGGTATCCGTGAGGATGCTCAGGACAGACCACCTCAGCAACGAGTGGAAGGACAGCTTACAACATGCACAGCAGGAAGATCCGGACATCAAGCCGATTCTGGAATGGATGACGGCCAGTGCTCCCACGCCCAAGTGGAACGACGTCTCAGCGATGAGTTCGATCACTAAAAGCTATTGGGCCCAATGGGACAGCTTGCTGCTTCAGGATGGAGTTCTGTGCCGTAAATAGGAAAATGTTCGGGGAGACAGCTGTCATTTGCAAATGGTTGTCCCTAAAGCTAAAATACCGGATGTTCTACAGCTGTATCATAATTATTGTTCAGGAGGCCATCTGGGAGTTAAACGAACTCTACTGAAGTTCCGAGAACAGTTTTACGGGGTCCACTGTCGAAACGATTTCAAGGACTGGTGTCGCAAATGTACAAGTTGTGCGGCTGTAAAAGGACCTCAGACTCGTAGTAGAGGTGCATTGAAGTTGTACAATGTTGGTGCACCTTGGGAGAGAATAGCCATTGACGTGGCGGGACCGTTTCCGGAGGGTGAAAACGGTAACAAGTATTTCATGGTTGTGATGGATTACTTCACTAAGTGGCCAGAAATCTGGCCAGAAATCTGGTGGCCATTCCACATCAAGAAGCTTCAACAGTTGCGGATAAGCTAGTTCATGAAGTCTTCTGTCGTTTTCGAGTACCTTTAGAGATTCACAGCGATCAAGGAAGGAATTTTGAGTCTCAAATATTCCAGGAAACTTGCCGACTTCTTATCACCCGCAATCTGATGGAATGGTAGAACGATTTAATCAGACATTGGAGAGGTAACTAGCAAAAGTTGTAGACAATCAGCAACGAGATTGGGACAAGCACATACAACCGTTTTTGTTGTCATATCGAAGCGCTGCTCACGAAAGTACACCAGTGACACCAGCTTTCGCAAACTTTGGAAGAGAATTACGGCTGCCTGCAGACCTGATCACCGGGATACCACCTGATGCCCCACGCAGTATAACCGATTATGCAAATAACTTGCGGAACAAAATGAATGACATTTATGAACACGTCAGGCAATCGGGCCAGCAAATGTATGAAAAGATGAAAACCCGGTATGACCGCAAAATGAACAAAAAAGGGTTCGACGAAAGTTCGCTAGTGTGGTTGCACAATCCAGTTCGCAGCAAAGGGAAATCTCCTAAGCTTCAAGCTAAATGGGACGGCCCGTACCGGATTGTGACCAGGATCAACGATGTATCCTACCGGATACAGAAATGCACAAGAGGGACTCCTAAGATCGTCCATGTGGATCGCCTGGCGCGTTATTATGGGGCCGATAATGATCGGAACGAGCATGTCTTAGGAGGTTTGCTAGTTGACCTGCACTAGCGCCATTGGGGTAACAGAGCGAGGAGAGAACTTTCCGGAAAATGACATCACTAATATGTCAACCGACAGCGCCATCTAGTGTCGAAACGAAGAACTAAGCTTCTAGAAGCCGACACTCGAACTTTCGACGCCTTGCGCGTATTTACTTGAATGTTCTGGATGTTTCAGTGCTAATGTGTATTTATAGGCGCTGCAAGGTGCGATCGGGGAAGTATTGAATTTGGCGAGACAAGCGAAGCATCGGAGCGAAATAAAGTGAATCGGTGTGATTAATTATTAGTGTTTTAAGTTTAATTAGTGTAAAGTGAATTAAAGTGTTAATTTTGGTAATTCTATCGGCAATTTTTATTATCACGAACCCTAAGCTCGTAACAATATATACATTTATCCTCGATTAAGGATCAAAAAGCATATGTGTTGTCTACTGAGGAGTTAATTGTAATACTTTGTTACGAGTGAAAAGTGCTTCTGGTTCGAACGAAACGTAACAGCGTTCAGCTGCTATTTTACGCAGGTACAATTTTAGAGCGTACTCCTTCCCCCGTATAGTCGACCCATTCGTGCTACAGCCACGGCTGAAGCGTTTCTACCACACCGTATTAAAAGGACTAAACATATTGGGCTAATGTAAATGAAAATTTTAAAAGCAAGCAACCAAAGCAAAAAAATAGCTTGCCACTAAGGTGTTTAGTTATTGATAAAGGAATGAAATAGAACATCCTGCTAAGGTTAGTTTTTTTTTAATTGAAATTTAACAGGTCAACTTTATACAGCTTTTCTGTTTTATATTTACAGACAAATAACAATGAATATTTATAAAGATATGTATTTTATCGCGATATATGAAATTTCCTCTTTTATATAAAAATACTTGAAAACCGGCTTGATAATTTCGAAAATAACACGTGTGCTGCAAAAATTGAAATACGTAATAATCCTAAAATTTCAAATGAGTCAAAACTAGAACTTACTAGGGTGATACAGAGCATTGGAGATCTTATAAATACCCCAATTCTAACGACGGATATAAAAGATCTACATCGAGGATTCGCCAAACCCCATTCGCCTAAACCTATCGTGGTCGAATTTGTATCCGTCCTTAAGAAGGAGAGTATATTAAAATCTGTTAAAGCCTATAACAAATCTGGGAGTGAAAAGAAACTTAACACATTACTTCTGAAATTGGATGGCCCTTCAGTGCCTATTTTCATCTCTGAAAGTCTCACTTTTGAGGGTAAAAGATTATTTTTCCTCGCTCGCAACTTTGCTAAAACACATAGATATGCTTTCTGTTGGTCATCTTATAGAAAAATTTACTTGCGGAAGAAGGAAGGAAGCCCACAAATAAGAATTAATGAAGAAGCAGATCTTGCAAAGCTAAAGGAAGCCAACATATGACTATCATTTCAGTTTATAGTGTATATAATAAGAAAAATGTTTTTACTACTAATTATTCAAATAACGTATTGTACTAGCCTAGATTATTCATTTTTTTATCTTGTTCTGTACACATTATCTTATTACTTTTTTAACTACTCTACACTTTACTTGCTAATGATACTCCTTGATATTTATAACTCCTCTATAACATACCACTACACACTTACACAATACACAACCATTACTTATAAAAATCTTATTTATATAGTTAATAACATTGCTCTCAACTTATTACTCTCTCTCATCAATTTAATATACTTAGTAGAACTATTTAAACTAGAACCTAAATGCCATATAATTTATAAAAATGGATGAAGATATAGGAGATGAACTTGATCAAATTTCTGTACCTGAATCTGCCATATGTGAAGTTGAGCAAACTAAACTATTGCTACATGGCCAACCCAATAGTATTATTATTATTACTCAAAATATTCGCAGTATCAATAAGAATTTTGACGGTTTCACAGTATTATTGAAAAGACTTGAGGTTGACTGTGACATTATTATTCTGACCGAAAGCTGGCTTGGTTCTGATCCTTTATTGCCTAATTTAAATGGATATAGTAGTCATGCAACAACAAAACATGCATTGCAGAATGACGGAATCGTGGTATATGCAAAATCTGATATCAACATTACTTTTGAAGAACCGACATTTCTAGAAGGAAACTGTCTTGTTATGAAACTCGGTCACGAAACTGCAATTATAGCTATATATCGTTCGCCTTCATACTGCAAATTGGACTCTTTTAATCTCTATCTTAACGTTATTTTGTCAAATTTATCAACTTTTAAAAACATATCAATTATAGGTGACCTAAACATAGACATTAGACCAGAAAATAGAGATAAAAGAGCTCACGATTATCTTAATCTTCGTGCTAGCCATGGTTTATTACCTGCCCACACTTGTCCAACAAGGGAAAATAAAACGTGTCTCGACCACGTCTTGCTCAAAACAAAAAAGCTCTTACATTGGTGATTACTTCTACATTAACTGACCATCAAGCAGTACTCCTGTGCTTAAATCAGAATGAAATTAAAAAGTCCTCTTTAAAACATAGAACTAAATTAAATCATGAAGGATTACTTGCGGACATGGGTAATATAGACTTTCAAATAATATATAAGTCAAATGACGCTAACTTTTGTACAGAATTTTAGTTACATCTTTAAAAACTGCAATAGAACAAAATACAAGCATAGTATATACATCTAGACGATTAAAAAACATTAAGCCATGGATAACCCCCGGCCTAATAAGATGTATGCGTAATAGGGATCAAATGCATCTGAAAGTAAAACGTGCACCAGAAAATATAGTACTTAAACTCACATATACACGATACAGAAATTATTGCAATAGTCTATTAAAAAAGCTTAAAAGAGAGTATGAGAAAACTCAATTGGAATTAGCGGGTAAAGACAGTAAAAAAGTGTGGGAAGCCATTAAAATTATTACACACACATCTAAGCAGAAATCATCGTCCCAGGAATTACTGAAAACTGACTGTATTAAAGACTCCTTAAATAGTATTAATAATTTCTTTGCAACTGTTGGGAAAAACATCGCAGAAAAAAATATTGTAGAAAAACAAGAATTATCACAAATTAACCTTGATACAACAAGAGAATCGTTTGTATTATTATCTACTAATGTACAGTTGGTTGGGACAAAATCTCTAATAACTTTCTAAAAACTTTTCGACATATCCTAATCTCACCATTAACTTATATCTTTAATTTATGTTTCGTGAACGGAATATTCCCTAATTATTTTAAAAAATCCATAATTCACCCCATATATAAATCTGGAGATAGAGACCATGTGAATAATTATAGGCCTATTTCTATACTTCCTTCTATTTCAAAAGTATTGGAAAATGTTATTAATATCAGACTTGTAAAATACCTAGAGAACTTTAATATTCTATCAAACTGTCAATTCGGGTTTAGATCCGGAAAATCTACCAATGATGCAGTACATGAATTAACCGATAATATCATCAAAAATCTAGACAAAGGCAATAAAACGGTAGAGATTTTTCTGGACCTTGCCAAAGCGTTCGACACGGTCTCTATCCCCGTTCTGCTAAGGAAACTTGAAAAAATTGGTATACGGGGTACACAACTAAAATTATTTGAAAGCTATCTAACTGGAAGACTACAATGTGTTACAATAAATAACCAGTATAGTTCTGATGTACCTGTTAGCTACGGAGTTCCTCAGGGGAGTATTCTGGGCCCAATTCTATTTCTCGTCTACATAAATGACCTCTTAAAACTTAAATCCTTCCATGGCAAAATCATATCATATGCTGATGACACAGCACTCCTAATCTCAGCAAGTACATGGAAGGAGGCTTTTGATAACGCTCAAACTGGAATTGATGTTGTCTCAGTATGGTTACGTAATAACCACCTATCTCTTAATATTGAAAAAACTAAATACCTTTTCCATGACAATTGATCCTCAATCAACTATCAACTATAAGTTAACTGCTCACATTTGTTTAAATTTAATAAAACCTTTAGGATTACCGTGTACCTGCCCATCTTTATCCAAAACCAACTGTGTTAAATATTTAGGTATTCTTATTGATAATCAACTGAATTTTAAAGATCATTTAGAAATTTTAACGTCCCGAGTTCGAAAGCTTATTTATGTCTTTAAAATTCTGAGGCATGTAGCTAAACTTGAACTACTGAAACAAATATACACTGCATTGTGTCAATCCATTATAACTTACGGTATAACAATATGGGGCGGAGCCCCAAAAACTACTTTAGCTCAACTGGAAAGAGCTCAGAGAGCTGTTTTAAAGGTTTGTACTTTTCTACCCATTCTCTATCCAACATATGAACTATATGAACACTGCCAAGTATTAACAGTCCGACAATTATACATTTATCTGACGATTTTAAAGCAACATGGGTTATTAAATTTTACCTCATCTCAATTAATAAAGAGAAGATCCGACAAAGTGTGCCTTACTACTACCTTTAAACATTGGTATGCACATAAATATTTTTGTTTTCTTGGTCCATTCTTGTACAATAATATAAATAAGCAACTAAATTTATACATTTTAAATAAGAATCAATGTAAAAAAAAACCCTATTCAAATGGCTTCAAAAACTAGATTATGACGAAACAGAAGTATTATTGAAATCCCTAAATAACTGATTTACTTCTATAACGTATAATTAATATACCATTAAATTATATTTTCTTATTATAATTATTACTTTAATGTATACTACTCACCCTCTCCCTCGCATACACACACTCACACACACACACACAGACACACACACACACACACACACACACACACACACACACACACACACACACACCCACACACACACACACACACACACACACTCATTAGCACGCACCCACATACGAGAAGAACAATTTACGCACAAAAATATATTTAGTTATATACGTAGGTTTAATTTTCATACTTTATATAATATTATTGTTTGATATAATATGTTTACGTAAGTTTCTTAATCAGAAAGATTTCTGTTGAATTGTCCCATAAGAAAGAGCACTGTTGCCTGAGATACAAGCTTATTGCTTAGTTCAGGCGCAGATGCAAATATATATTGTTAAAATTTTTCCTGAATAAAGAAAATTATTATTATTATTATTATTATTATTAAAAGGACTAAACATATTGGGCTAATGTAAATGAAAATTTTAAAAGCAAGCAACCAAAGCAAAAAAATAGCTTGCCACTAAGGTGTTTAGGTATTGATAAAGGAATGAAATAGAACATCCTGCTAAGGTTAGTTTTTTTATAATTGAAATTTAACAGGTCAACTTTATACAGCTTTTCTGTTTTATATTTACAGACAAATAACAATGAATATTTATAAAGATATGTATTTTATCGCGATATATGAAATTTACCATGATGTAGCGATGTAATCTCAAAGTAATTAACCTTTATTTGAATGTTATTAACGCTTATATTTGAAAGGAAAGGCAGCTAACGTTAAAATATAAAAATAGATGTAACATTTTTATCTTCGTTATGGTAAATTGCCCCATTTTCGAGCCATTTAAAAAGAGCTATTATATTTCTATTGAACATAAATAATAGACGAGTGATTAAATGATAAATTGCGCGATCATCAATTTGCATTAAGTTCATTTATGAAATACAGATTAATCTCCGGTAGCGGAGGAAAAATTTTCCTGAATCTCCGATCATAATATGTTTTGAAAGCTTGAAGTGATACTGATCAGAGTTAAGAATTTTGCTCCATTTTTGTAAAAAAAGTTGTTGTCAATTTCAGAAACATTTAGAATAAAATCAATTTTACGGATTTAATGGCGTTTAATTTAAACTTTTTTAATTTCCAACGGTTCGAACACATTACAGCACCGATGCTCACGGAGGGGGACTGAGGTGTTTGACGTCCTGATTTCACGGTTAACGAAGGCTACTTTGAACTTTTAATTATTAATTTTTGGTCCGGTACCTATGCAGAACGAGTTTAGAGTATAGCGAAGCCTTGCAGTAGTATGCTTGGCTTTGTATTCAATTTTATTAATGGTTGGGACGATCCTGAACATGTTAACGTACTGCATAATTCCCGGACCATTAGTGCTTCACATCAGCTATATGTTTTTTTATGTGGGTTTTTATGGATCTTTTTGTCTGTCATATGTAAGAGACCACATTGGCGACGAAGCTTGTACACTTCTGAATTTTGAAGAAGTAGAAGTGTAATACTCCTCTACACTAATGTTGATTTAAATTTTTTCAAATTAAAAATATTCACGGTTATCCGCGATATCAATCTTTCGCTGACATGAAATGATGAGAAGTGATTTTTTTTAAAAGACACATCCGTCTACCACTAGGCGTAACCGTCATAGAATTACGAACTAACGAGTATGGCGAATAACGTAAAATAAACAAGGTATAATCTTATCAATAAAAATATAGCATAAGATTTTAAGCGTCAGCATTAGATATACGACAATCTTGTTTTAGCTCAAATCTATGCAATAAATATTGTCGCCGTACCAATGTTAAATAAGATACGTATGACTTGCGTCTCTATAACACAAACAAACAACACCTACGGTCAAAATATTTAACAATTGCTATTATTCTCTGTCATAGAAAATTACTCGTAGCACGGTAATTTACATAGAATACTATAATACATATATGGGCGGAGCCCGTGTAGCCACTAAAATGCCACTTACATGTGAAATCAGACGTATAAATGTCAACACGAGATGTGTTTTGACGTTACAATCGTTTCCAAATTTCGCATGCAAATTATTAAAAAATGCGTATCCGTCTGTCAACACAGCGAATCGGGTTTGTAGTAGTGATTAACAGATAATACGACGTAATTGCTTGTAATGTGTGCTCCCGGCGACGCCTATCCTCGTACAAAATAAGTTTGACAGCTATTCTAATGTGTATAATAGTTGGTAATTTATAGTTTTGTATAAAAATAACCTAAAACAACTTATTTGTGGAAATGAAAAGGAATGAACTATTTTCATCTTGGGAAAATATGCTGACATCTTTACTAATCTAGCAACACACAAATACAGGAGTCAGCCATTAGTACCATTTTATTATTTTATGTAACTTAAATTTGACATTTATTTTAAAGGCACATTTCTGAAAGGGGTAATTATTATTAGTAATTAATATTAAATTCCAAATCTTAATCAATTAAATTTTGAGTGTGGGTTCCGCTATCGTCATTAAATATTTCTCTTAGGGATTCCAAGAAGACAAATGTGCGTACTCATAATTATTGCTAAGTTAAAATTTGTTATTGTTAGCTTAATAAGTTTCATAAAGTTTAGTAAAATTATTGTTATACCTGTCCGTACCACTGCTTATTAGTCTGTCGCGCTGCTTTAATGCGTGTAAAATATTTTCTTTTCTAATACTGGTTATAAATATATTACTGGAGAAGTTTACATCACCTAAGTGACAAAACTCATTTTCAACCCAGGAGTCGCTTTAGATTAGTACTATGCTCTTACCTACTTCTGAATCTAGGTAGTAGTACATTTACAGTGCTTCGGTTTGAAGGGTAAGAGAGTCAGCGCAGAATTTCATCCATTTCATCTTACAACTAGCCCTAAAAGGTGGCAGTGTACCTAATATAGCCTTCTAAGTTTATAATTGGCTGCAAGCGTTCGAGGATTGTGATAACTATATACCATCAGGTGGACTATTAGATTATCATTGAGCTATTATGTACTACGTACTAGAATTGCGGCGTTAGCGCAATTGCGGCGTTAGCGCCGTACTTTACTCAGTTACTCGCTAGATGCTAGTGAGTTGACACGTGTTGATTAATTATATTAAATATGCCTTGGTGTGTTTATATATCATCATCATTCATCATTACAGCCCTTCACAAGTCCACTGCTGAACATAGGCCTCCCCCAAGTAATGCCACAAAGCACGGTCCTGAGCCACCTGCATCCATCGACTTCCTGCATATCTTACCAGGTCGTCACTCCATCTAGTGGGGGTCGCCCTACACTACGCCTACCGGTACGAGGCTGCCACTCGAGAACCTTTCTTCCCCATCGGTTATCGGTTCTTCGAGCTATATGGCCGGCCCATTGCCACTTCAGCTTACTAATCCGTTGGGCTATGTCGGTCACTCTGGTTTTATTGCGGATATCCTCATTTCTGAGTCTATCACGCAGAGAAACTCCGAGCATAACCCTCTACATAGCTCGCTGAGCGACCTTGAGCATCCTCATACGGCCAGCAGTGAAGGACCACGTCTCAGATCCGTAAGTCATCACTGGCAACACGCACTGGTTGTACAATTTAGTTTTTAGAGACTGAGGTATACCTGACGAGAAGATATGTCGTAATTTCCCGAACGCTGCCCAGCCGAGTTGAATCCGTCGATTGACCTCTCGGTCGAAGTTGGACTTACCTAGTCGGACTATTTGTCCCAGGTAAACATACTCTTCAACAACTTCGAGCATAGTGCTCCCAACAACTACCGGCATAGGTGTGACATGGACATTAAACATGATCTTTGTTTTGTCCATGTTCATCTTAAGACCTATCCGTTGGGAGGCACTGTTGAGGTCATTGAGCATAGTGCTAAGGTCCTCTAGCGATTCTGCCATAAGGACTATATCGTCGGCAAATCGAAGGTGAGTGATGTACTCGCCATTGATGTTAATACCGTATCCTTTCCAGTCCAGTAGCTTGAAAACGTCTCCCAATGCAGCGGTGAAGAGTTTCGGGGATATAACGTCACCCTGTCTTACACCTCTCTGCAGTTGGATAGGTTTCGAGCTCTGGTTCTGTACTCGAATAGCCATCGTAGCCCTACTGTACAAACACTTCAGCACTTCGATATACCGACAGTCAACTTGGCACCGCTGAAGGGACTGCAGCACCGCCCAAATTTCGACGGAATCAAAGGCTTTCTCATAGTCCACATACGCCAGGCAAAGTGGCAAATTGTACTCTTCAGTCTTCTGTACAATCTGCCGCAAGGTATGTATGTGGTCTATGGTACTGAAGCCTTTTCGGAAACCAGCTTGTTCGGGAGGCTGGAAGTCGTCGAGTCTGCGTGCGAGACGATTCGTAATGACTCTCGAAAACAGCACGTAGACGCGGCTCAGAAGGGAAATCGGTCTGTAGTTCTTCAAGAGAGCGTTGTCGCCTTTCCTAAAGAATAAGACCACCGCACTTCTGCTCCACGCCTCTGGAGTAGTGCCACCATGGAGGACGGAATTGAATAGCTTCTGAAGGACTTCCAGTACCGGTGTTCCACCCGCTTTCAGAAGCTCCGCTGTAATTCCATCCTCGCCTGGGGCCCTGCCGTTTATAAGGTGCTGGAGAGCCATTCTAATCTCGCTTAGACTGACGTCCGGGATATCATCGGAATAGTGTCGGATAAGACTTGCTCTTGGATCGTTACTCACACTTGCGTGTGGCTCCAACGATGATGTGTACAGCTGCCCATAGAACCTCTCAATCTCACTCAACATCTCAGGTGTCCCGGAAACGATGCTGCCACATTCAGTCTTCAGCTTTTACAGTTGGCTCTTTCTGGCAGACAGATCTCTGGCAAAGACTTTGGAGCCCTGGTTCCGCTCGATCGCTTCTTTAATACGAGCAGTATTAAAGTTGCGTAAGTCTCGCCGCATGCATTTGGAGATCTGTCTGTTCAGTTGCCTGTATGCTGTCAAATCTGTTGACGATTGCAGCCTCATCTCCCGTCTAACAGCCATGAGATTAAGAGTGTGATCGGAGAGTTTTTGTGTTCTTCTGCGGTGGGTCTTGCAGAACTTAGCTCCGACCGCATGGACAGTTTCCACGAGCTTGTCATTCATATCGTCCACTGCATTGCAATCTTGTAGGCACTGAAAGCGCTTGTGTAACTCGAGCTGAAAGTTTTCGGGATTCTGGATTAGAGCACGAGGGGGGACGGAGTGTTGACTTCATTAGACGAGACCTCTCCAACTTAACGTTTAGGTTCAGTGTGCCTCTAACCATTCGGTGATCGCTGCCAGTTTTCACCCTTGCGATCACTGAGACATCACTGAACAGTTGGCGTCTGGTCGTCATAATGAAGTCAATCTCATTTTTTGTCGAACCGGCGGGGCTCGACCAGGTCCACTTCCTGTGTGGCCGCTTCTGGAAGAAAGAGTTCATCATAAAGAGTCCCTCTTTCTCCATAAAGTCGGCCAGCTGCTGGCCCCTTCGGTTCCGTTGCCCTACTCCAAATTTCCCTAACTTCAGCTCACCGTTTTCCATTGTGCCTAGTTTTGCGTTGAAGTCTCCCATCACCACCGTGCAGTGGGTTTTGGAGGAATGCATGGCTTTGGAAATATCCTCATACATTTCCTCTACCTCTTCATCGGGATGTGCCGAGGTTGGTGCGTAAACCTGTATGACCTTCAGCGAATACTGTTTGGTGATTCTGAGTATCAGGTACGCGACCCTCGTCGACACACTCCCAATCTTTACAACGTTGTTGACGAGAGACTTGTGGACGATAAATCCGACACCTCCTTGGGACAGATGGTCGCCCTCCCGGTGATAGAACAAGTTGCCGGATTCGAAAATCACCGTGTCCTCCCCCTCTCTTCGGACCTCGGATAATTCTATAATACTCCAGCGCAACTTGTCTATCTCTTCTTCCAGCTCCAGGATCTTCTCGTCAGTCCTCAGTGTGCGTGCGTTAAATGTTGCCAGGTCGAGTCGTCGTAGGTGGCAACCGAACCTCCACCGGAGATTCTTAGCACCCCCTGCCCCGCCGTTACCATGGTCGCCACCGTAGCCAGGAATAGCGGGGCCGCCGGGGACTGGAGGCCGTCTATTTGTGTAATTGTTCATGGGGGGTATATTGCCATAGTTGCCACGCTTGGCGAGCGGGTTGGCAACCGCAGTTTTTTTTTGTCGTACAGTTGCTGTTATCAGGAAGATGCTGCTGCCCATCTCCTGCCTGTCTCCCTCTGTCGCCTTTCACGACACCCACGGGAAGATATGCGGTAGTGGATATTCTTAACCGCCACTACACGGCAAATATGTGTTTGTATATATTATAAATGTTTATATATATTGCACAAATAATTCAAATAATGTTAGCAAATACCAAGGAATAACTTTTTATCGGTTAAAAAGATACTTAGTCAATAAAAAAGTATTACAGATTAATAATAAAACAAATTGTTCCTAAGACGCCATCTCGTGTCATGGAATATAGATTATGAAATTAATGTGTTCAGATGTGACATTTCTGTGGGTATATAAGTATAGGACGAATATATTATTATGCACATTTTTTTATGTAGAAACATATATAAGTTGTCATAAGTAGGCTACATATTTATAATTAAAACTGCTCATTATTCTTTTATTTTATTTTTAGGTTTCACAACAAAGTCAAAGTGGAATAAATTAGTCGATTTTTAACGCTCGCGTGCCCAGCATTTATGAACGACTCTTATTCAAATTTAAATAAATATATTTGTAATTTAAATATTATATTAATAAGTTTTGTTAAATTACACACATATTACATTTAGTATGTTTTTAATATTTGACATGGTTACCTTTTAAAATATTCAGAAGAAATATTAAAAAAATTAAAAATTATACTCGTTATTATTTACTTATTTAACAATACAATCTATTACCTACGGATCATTCTATCTATGATAAAACACCAACCGCGCGAACACAGAGTGGCGCACATTTTTTGTTTGTCCGTTTAGTGCATATTATGTTGTACATATTACTTTAATGTAGATAATTTAACAATTTGAGAGAAGTAGCTAAGGGTTGCGTGGTTTTATGAATAAAAAAACTGTGTTCTATATTTTATTTAAAATAATATTTCGATTAATTAAATATTTTCGCTCAAAAATGCTCTGTATTTCTTTGCTTCAAAATCTTTTTGGAAATGAGCGGCTTATGCGCAAAAGAGCTTGCTGTATTTATTTTTTAAGGAAAGTTGTTTCATTTTCTAATCCAAATACAACAAAATATGTTAGATCTTTAATGTATATTTATATTATTGTTATAATGCTTTATTTAGTCGATTACTTAAAAGCTTTTAGAATGGTGATTAGTAGGGCACGTAAATCAATTCTCACCGAATGGCTAGAGTAATTCAATACACACGGAGCGAAAGCACCGAGAGCACTTCTATGTTAACTTAACGTATACTATATATTTAAATTATTTAGAATATTGAATAAACATTATGTAAAATGGTGATAATAAAGAGAATCGTGTATTTTACGAGTTACCGTTATATATTATCAAAGTCACACACCTGAAGACAGGCCTCACCATAAATTTCCTTCTGTGGTATTTGCCATAGTTGCCACGCTTGGCAGGTGAGTTAGTTAGCATAGCGCTGTTTTTTATTTTTAGTTGTTGTTAGAAAAGCACTGTTGCTATATCCTGGTTTGTTTCTATTTTTCGCCTCTTATAATACGTGTCGGTCGTTATGAAATAATGTATATTCTTACACTGCACTGCCACTTCTTGTTATTTTTTTTTTGTCGACGTTATTTTAGAATTAAATAAGTGTGAGAAAAAATTTATGCTGCAGAAGCATGTGGTAGAGTCGGCAAGGCATACAAAGATGAAAATGAGCCAAGAAGAGAATACCCACATACACAAACTCATCAATTGATGAGTTTGTATACATATAGCATAGCATATGGACGTGAAGAAGCGATAGTGGATTGCGCCGGATGGAAGACTGTAATCCCTGTCTACGTCACTGGCTGACTACCGTGAAAGTTTATAATTATGATAATATTTTAGAAGAAAATATAAGTATCTCATTGGGTCAATTTTTAATATACTTCTAGATTATGATGTCTTCCAAATTTTTTCTTTTTGCGGCGTCCTTAACGCTGTCAAGCTCCAATTGCAGTGGAATAAAATGCTTCATATACAAAAGATTAGATTAAACCGGTTATAAAAATGAACAGTGATGTTCATTTTTATAACCGGTTTAATCTATGAAGAAATATTATATTATCCTCTTTGCCGTTACGACTATTATTATAATATTATGTAACAATGGTCCTATAAACTTCATAGCCCATGTTCGGTAGTGGACTTTAATAGGCTGTAACGATAACGGTAGCGACGTCGTTAATAATAATGTAAGATATTAAGGTGTGAAAGTACCACTGCAATACGAATGGGTTAGTGCAACGCCCTCGCACAAAATAGCAGCAGAATGCTCCAGTGTTTCGGTATGTGAGTGACGAGAACGGAAGTATCTTTTAATCGAAGCATTTCATTTAAGTTTTACGGGATGACAATCGTTTCAGGGGGCATTACGTAAGATTGTAATGTGTAAAAATTAGTACCACTACTTTTTTGGTTTTAAAGGTAACATATTATATATTTAATAACTAATAAATTTATTAAATATTAAACGGTTTCCAGTTATCGGAAATTTAGTATGTTAACACTTTCGGATTTACTAATAAGATTAAAAAATGTCCCTATGATATGTCCTCATATTGGAGTCAAATTAAAGTCAATGTTCAACAATAAATTTAAGTAGTGTACTGAATTTTTATAAACAATTTAGTGAGACACATGAGCACACAGTTCATTCCATTTTTAATAGCATTGTATGATAAACGAACACACAGTCCATCTGATGGTAAGTAGATGCTGTGGCCCAAAGACATTTACATTTATCCTCATTTAAGGATAAAATGCTTTCTCACCCCTAAGGACTAAGATGGAATGCCTCGATTTCAGTAAAAAGGGTCTCCGGTTTTCCACATTTATCATACAAAACACAGCGGCATTACGCTGCTATTTTACGCTGGTATTTTCTGTGAGAGCGTGGCCCTGCCCCGGTCGAGGCGACCCATTCGGGCTACAACTATAATATAGCTGCAGCGTGGCTCTACCACGTGAAACAGCTCTCCTGATAAATGGTCTCTCTTCCTAAAAAAATCTATTATAGTAAATGGATGCTATATATCGTTCTTAAACAGCAAAAATAAACAATTCTCCCACTGAAAGCCGTAAGATATGGCTTATTTCCATTAATGAGGCCACACGCGAGTATGTGCGGGGTATTCGGTTGCGTGGGAACAGACCTGTGTAAAGCCTATGTGACTTGATACATCTATGTCTATATAATATGTACAGCTGATTTACCAATATTATAATAATAAATAACATGCCGTATGGTGGAGAAGCCCATATAGGTAGATATATACCAATGTTTTACTTATTTCAGACTCCATGCAGCAGTTCACACGCTACCGTGCCTGAAAAATATTGCAGACTGTCATATAATTACTGACAGTGAGGAATTCCATCTTAGCTTTCAGTGGTGACAGCGTATCTTAAACCTATGGACTTCAGTAGCTAATTAACATTAGTTGAAAAGTAAGTTCATTTTTTTAAACACAATTCGTGTTTGAATTATTATAAACATGATATGTGTAATTATGATGAGGCTATAAAAGTAAAGTAAAGTAAAGTTACAGCCTATATACGTCCCACTGCTGGGCTCAGGCCTCCCCTCATTTCTGAGAGGTTTTAGGGCAAGGAAGTGTCCGCCGCGCTGCCCAAATGCGTGTTGACGAACTTCACATGTCTTCGAAATATTTTTTTTCTTATTTGATGAGGCTATACTTTACAGAAATTCATTATACTTGGATTTTGTCAGTAATGCTATTATGTTACCGCAAATAATGAAGATGTGGATTTTTTCTTTAATGTTATTTATGTTACCGAAAAATAATTATGACATCAAAACATAACTTGTAAAAAAAACCAAGTATCGCAATTCAGTTCTTCTACCGTAAAAAGTTGTGAGATCCATGTAATACCAAGTCGGTTAACTTATTCAGTCCCTAATTAAGGGTCCTTCTGTTTTAAGTTATTACGTAATTAGCTAACCTAACAACATTTTATAGTGACCATATCAATGATAAAAATCTTTTATGTTTCAAATGAATAGATTGACTTGGCCATCGCAAGAAAGCTTAAATATCTCACAAGTAATACATATTATATTAAATAAGATTCCTTAGTGCGATTGCCAAGTCAATATATATATTTAAAACATATAAATTTTTTTAATTTATTTTATAAATTTCAGGCTTCTAGTTTTATCCACTACGAAGTTATAGTGCGAAAAGGCTAATGAAAAAAGAGTTGGCCGAGCGATTAGTCTCTGTAAATTATAGAATATTATTTTAATTTATTTTCAGTATTCTTAATAAAAATTATTAGAACATTTTAAACATGCTGCATCGAATTTTCATCCATATAGGCGACTCGGCGTTTTATAAACCTACAGTTAAAGGATTGTCGATTCATTAATTAAAGGAGCTTTAGAATATTTATCGTTAGATTGGTTCCGTCTTGGAACGGTAGAGTGCTCTATTGATAACACTTGAATAAATTGACGTAGCCTATTTATTTGAAGTAGTCTGAGGTTACAATCACCTTTGCGATTTAATGATTTTTAAGTTTACTTTATATTTCAACCTGTAATTACACTTTAATAAATCAGTGACCTTTGCGGACTGACGATGATAAAGAAGCAGAAGATTTTGGTCGTCGTAGGAGAATTTGTTATTGCAATAATTTGAAATAGATATTTTTTATTATATAGCAGTGTTATGGCTGAGTATAATATCCATACCCCCAATTGTGACTTTCATTATTCTAAGATGCGGCTAAGCAAATTGTCTGGAAGGTAAGAAGAATAATGTCATATATAATATTATAATAATTAAGCTTTATTTAACTCTGTAACAATTATAACAAATTATAAATGTATATAAAAATATAGTAATAAGAGCTTTTCGTAAATCCAAATGTGCGTGCTTTAAGCGCTCATAATATACGTCAACTTTTAAAGCATTTTAAATACACACAAGTTTTCTATACTTCTAATTTTCCGATATTTTTATGTCAAACGTCAATAAAAAAAGTTCGGAAAATCCAAAAGTGCACGACTCATAATGCTCATATGATCGCGAAAAAATATAAAAAAAATTCTCAATCAACCAAAGAAATTTTTAATTATGTAATCCTTTATGTAATCCGTGAGCTGTGTTAAATTCGTGTGAATTGGAATGAACTTGAAGTAAGAAAAAAGCTGCTGGCGTTCACCAGGAGCATGCCCTCCATTGTGAAATATGCCGGTTAAAATATTCAAAACCTAACCCGCTATCACCTATACAGTCAACTTCTGCATTAATTTCAAACATCATCAATAATATTAAATTGATGAAATCTTTTGTACGGTCTCCCTTCGGGTAGAAGCATCCTACGAGGTGTTCAACTTTTCTCTATATATAGCTGTGGCTTGTGATCTACGACCCGCAGCGCCGTCGCAATTATTTCATCTACCCATCTCATCATGGGCAACCTTTTATCCTAGTATCTCGTGGTCCAGGCCATTTTACTGAACTTATGGTCCATCTGTCGTCGCTATCCACTTCCATTTTTTTATAATGGGAAAGTTACGGCGTCAGTTAATTTTGTCTTCATACGAATGTTTATATTCCTCACCTTGACTTTTAATTTTATATTAGGTAATAGATATGCAATATACATGACTAAATTTAATAGGTGAAAGGAATATATTTCTGCCAATGAATCCATTTGGGTAAGTACTACTACTGTTTCGGTGTGAAGAAAAAGAGAATCAGTATAAATACTGGCTATGAGGTATTTCCTCATAGTCTAGTAACTCTGAAGAGTTGACAACGCATTTGTAGTTTTCTTTGTTTGAAGTCTTCACGCTTTAATTCCTCCCTCTGTTTTTCACCATCGGACGATCAGGCGGTCGGTGGGTCTTCACCCCTTTATCGTTGATATTCCACGAATTAGAACCAAAACGGTTTACTGCGAATACTTTTTGTAATGCGTACAGAAAAGGAATGTTATAATTTGCCGGCGTCTATCTTTCCGTCCGAATACAATCTGGGCGTCTTCAAGACAAGAGTGAATAGGCATTTCTTATACTATGACAGTGCGATTTACCATCTAAGGCTGCATCACCACTCACCACCAGGTGGGGTTGTGGTCAAGCACTGGCTTATAAAAAGTTTAAAAAATATTTTAAAAAAAGTAGGCTGCAGGTGTCAATCGACTGTGGTAGCCACTTACTATTAGGTGTACTATTGCGACAGGGGGCAAATACATAGGTTAAAAACTTCTGATAGTGAATTCACCAATCTGCCAGTCAGCTTGGACATTAGCACAAAACTGTTCACTGCTAGTGATGAGAAATTTTAAGAATACCGTTCCCCCATCTAAAAAATACTTAAGTTGTATATTGTTTTAATCCGGGATCACGCGTCAAAATAAAATCTCTAATTCTATCCGGAAAACAAATAGTAAGCAATCACTTTTGATAAATCAAATGTTAACCCTGATCTTTGGTTTTCATAATATACCAGAGTTCTATGACTTCAAGCTTTCGCTAAATCACATTCGGAGTTCTATGACTCCAGGCCTTCGCTACGAAGATGTTGCGAAATGTTGCCACTGGTCGCAATTCCACTTGGCAGCCAGGTCTTACCAGCAGCCCAGCAATGCGACAGTTGAATATCTAGCGGATCTGTGGATCCTACCACCTGTACCAGTACCACTAGTCAGTAGTCAGTAGGTAACATAAGACAACTTTGTTCGTAACATAAAACGAAGCTTATGCTATATATAATTATACTTTAATATCATTTCTGCCTGTTTATAAATAAAATAAATGTGCCTAACGGTTCTAATTAAGTTTTCGCTTACAACTCAAATTATATCAGAACTGATAAATACCTATACTTTTAAACCTGTTTTTAATCCCTACATTGTAATTTTTTTTTCAAGTTTTGATAAACCACGATAAAGAAGAAAATTTTACATTTATCTGTTGTATAGCATTGCCAAGATGTTTGATGCCAAGAATTTTGTAAAGGATAGAATGTTATTTATCGTTTTGAATAGTTATCTACAGTTTTTTATGAAACATGTACCTAAATTAAAAAAAAAACATATTTTTAAGTTAAAACCAACACTAAAGAATTTAAATTAAAATTTTTCTATGAATAAATGATGTTTTTCTCGTTTGAATATAATCTGTACCTATTTCTTTAGTTATAGCAACAATGGAAAACATAAAAAACTATATTGTTCTACACAACCTTTCACTGGCAGCCGCGCACATTT
Organism: Parnassius apollo; assembly: GCA_907164705.1. Taxonomy (NCBI): domain Eukaryota; kingdom Metazoa; phylum Arthropoda; class Insecta; order Lepidoptera; family Papilionidae; genus Parnassius; species Parnassius apollo. Next base: position 488,674 of record CAJQZP010001171.1, read on the forward strand.
GCGAAACGATTTTTTAGGATGGGCTAAGGGCATATAAGTTGACCTTCCAATCCATTGGGACCGAGGCCGAAGTGCTAGGTCGAGTTGTAAGATATTCATGAGGCGGACCCATCGAGCATATAAATTTGTTTTTCATACATTATTTGGAGTGTTTGTTATTTACAAGAAATAATACAAGTAGCGGTTTATGATATATTATTATTATTTTCAGATTTATAAGCCTATGAAATGAGTTTCACAATTTTGGATTGGAAATCCTCATTTTATCCAAAATATTAAGTCAGAGACACACCCAAAAATAAAAATATCAATCCTAGTGGTCGTGAATTTGCACAATTAAAAAACCCGCGACTGAGAATCTAACCATAAATAACCAGAAGAGAAATTCTACTGCTCGTTATTCCATATGTATTAGTAGAAATAAGTTAATTCATTAATTTATTCTCTCCTACCAAAATCCACTGCCAGAAATCTACGTTTAACAGGTGAGTTGGACACCTCAGTCCTTATATTTTCAGTCGTTATTAGGAAGGTGCTGCTGCCTGTTCCTGTTTCAGTCTCCTTCCGCCACCACTAAAGACACCCACGGGGTATTTGAGGGAGTATATTCTCTTTCATGGTACTTTTACGTGGTAGAACCACGCTACAACTATAGTATAGTTAAATAATAACTAAACTATAGTAGTACAAATGGGTTGGTTCGACAGGGGTAGGACCATGCTCTCACAGAAAACTAGCGTAAAATAGCAGCGTAATACTGCTTTGTTTCGTATGAATATGTAGAGAACTGGAGATCCTTTTCACTGGAATCGAGGCATTCCACTTTAGTCCTCAGGGGTGACAACGCATTTGCATTTTGATTCTTAGCTGAAGATAAATGTGGTGTCTATGGGCCACACAGTATTTACTTATATGGACTGTGTGCTCGTTTTTCACCCCATGCTTTAGAAAAAAACATCGCCAACTACACTCTTAGCGGAAATGTAAAATTGAGCACATTTAATATTTTTAATCAATCATTAATTTCAAATTACAATAGTATTTAACGTCATAACTAAAACCCTTTAGAATTCAACTGCTGAACATAGGATATGAATTCTACTTCCTGCATCTTTTACCACATCACCACTCTAATGGGGGCCGCTCTACTTATACCTTTAACGCTGTTTTCTATTCCCATTGTTTTCCATCGTAAGCAAGCAACCTTGCTTTTAAGCTAATATATTGTATATAGCTATACCTGGATATATATCTTAAATCATCGTTATCATTACAGCCTATCAAAATTCCTCTGAAAATAATTGCCAAACGTGGCAGCTATGGCAGACGGGTTGTTAACCACAGTTTTTTTTAGGTGTTATATAATATAATATAATCTTACACGACCACTGCATGGTCACGAGCTGTTAATATTGTTTAATGGTGACGAGGATTTACTGGTAAGTTTTTGATTTTTAATTTGTTAATCAGGTTGATTATGGGCTTCAGTTGACACCGTTTGTTACTTAGTATTTCTGTTGGTAGTATATTGACTGCGGTAGGGATTCAAATTGAAACTATTAGACTTAGTTATTAAAATGTGATGTGTTTACATGGGGATAAAATATTATTAAAATTTTTTAATATTAAAAAATGGTGGTAGCTCTCCTTTTATGTGTAAGCATCATTATGTTTTGTTAGCACTCTCTTACTTATTTCTGGCATGAAATGGTAGTGCTTACGCTGTACTCCAGTTTAAGAGTATTGAGAGCTTGTTTTTATACCACCGGGTGTAAGACATTCCATCTTTGTTCTCAGAGGTACCCATCTGTCTACCTTGTTTAGAGGTAGTTAAAGGTCCATGAACTGAGTGGCGACTTACCATCAAGTAGAGTATAAGGTCGTTTGTCACTTCTGTCTTATAAAAAAGAGAAAACCCGTTTTAAACATGCAAAATGTTGAGCTGTTTATTCAGCCTTTGGAATGTAAACGTGATGTAAATAGTGAATGTGTCTCGACAAATATGCCAATAACGTAAAGCGATTGACAGGCGATCGAATCGAATGTAGCAAAGTGTAGATATATCATCGCTGTATGTATTTGTAAGCTGGTTATATTTTGTGCCGTCTGTAAAATAGGTTTAAAGATTCGCGTAAAAGTTGTGCGAAAAAAAATTAATAAATGGTCAGCTACCCAATAATGCTGATATATTGCAAAAGTTTGTTTATTAAAATAAATTGTAAATAACCACTTCGCAGGGCAATGACAAGTTATGTCTGACTCGCACCGATTAAAACTCCATGGTTTTCCAACTTCGCTGTATATTGACATAGCCACTGGTACGGTACGCTTTCGCATACATCCACGGCCATACCAGCGCCGGCCGCTCCATGGCAGCCCCTCCTCGGGGAGGACTTCTCCTCCCCCTTATTCTTCACTCCTAGTCTCTTCCCAGTTATTTATGGGGAGGCTATGTTCAGAAGTGGACTATAATAGTCTGTAGTGATGATTATCATGAGAACATGAGATTGAATTGATATGGCAAAATTTCAAACAAAGACGGCTACAGATGCGTTGTCGCCTCTGAGTGCTAAGACGGAATGACTCACCGCCTGTGTAATCATACTGGCTGTCTATACCCTTAAAACCGGATCATTGCAGTAAACGCACTGCTATATGGTAGCAGAAATAGGCCAAAGGGTTTAACTACCTAGACGGTCTCGAGGGTAGAACAGGAATCCTGCTAATTACATATAAATTTAAATACTTTATAAAATCCACTCACACTCACACATCCACAGACTTTTGGATAGATCGCGCTTCAAATTTCCAAATTGATCAGTACGCCACCCTCAATTATTTAGCATACCACTGGCAAATAATGATGTATCAAAAAAAAATACGTGTGGCACTCGGTGACTGCCGCGGTAAAGCTATTGCATAGCATTTTTTATCAACTTATGCAATTATAATTATTTATTTATTTTATTTATGCAGTTAAGTCTTTGATATTAAATCAAGTTACACTTTTTGAGCGTGGTGACCGATAAGATAACAATTTTTTTTCTCTTATTGAATAAATGAGAAGTTAATATTGTTTAAAATATTTTTAATATCTTTCAATAAATGTAGGTTATTCAGGAATTTTTATCATTGAGTTAGCAGTTAGTGTACACGCATACGTCTAGTCGCACGCACACAAACACCGTGCCGAAGTCTACCGAACTGAAACGACGTTAGACGATGCACGGCTTTCAACGCCACACCTCCGTGCCCGTCGGAGTGGGGAGCGTGAGGTTTTTTTCGTTACGGAATTTCTGGATTCGGTCCCCGCGCTCAAGGCCCGCGATAGAAGCTATGCAATAGCTTAAAAACAATTCTGTCCTGAAAATGTATAAATGATTCAAAAATGTATTTCACCAAGACATATTTTGATTTCTTATATTTACGCGAATACTACACATTAAAATAATACTAGTTTTTACGGAATTTATCGCGTATATTTAACTTTTTAAATACCCGACGTTTCGAACGCTTTACAGCACTCATGGTCACGAGCGGGACTGAGATATTCAACGTCCATATGTCATAGTATCTTTACTTATTATCTGTCTCGTTGTATGCTTGGGTTGGGATTTAATTTTATTTATTATAGGATCCCAAGCAGATGGTAGCACCCAGCCATCTTCTCTATTGGAATTAGGATATTTTTAGATTTCAACAGCCTCGCGAATCATTCTTGGAAGGAATCGGTGTTTTTTAGCGAGGATTTGTGGTCTATCCAATCTGATGTAGTGACGGGAGCGATCCTGTATGTGTTCACAGACTGCAGACTTCCCGGAGCGTCGATTCTTCACATCAGCTATATGTTCTTTAACGCGGGTTTTTATTGATCTTTTAGTTTGTCCTATGTAGGAGAGACCACATTCACAATCAAGCTTGCACACTCCTGCATCTTGCAGAGGGAAATAATAACCCACCATTATGGAACGATGTAGCCAATCTTGTCAGTGACTCCTCTAACATATGGCAGTACAGCAGGTACACGCTCGACTGTGGCTGGCTTCACTCATTCATTGTGACGTAGGCGCGGGACTCGAAGCTTGTTGTCATGCAAAACTTGCTTGACATGGTAGAGCTCGGCAGCCAGGTGTTTACTGTCACAGATCCCTCGTGCTCTCTGAAACAAAGATTTACCCACGGTGCTAACTGTGAAGGATGGCGGTGAGAATCACCGTTTAAATATCTATCTGTATGGGTCTTTTTTCTATACACAGTATGGCTCAAGGTGTTATCAGGATTCCGAATTACTAACACATCTAGAAAAGCTAAGGAATTGTTTGCCTCTAACTCCATTGTGAACTAAATTTTAGAATTTATAGAGTTAAGATGGTCTAAAAATGCAGTTACTTTATCTAAAGGTAGAATTGTGAAAGTGTCGTCTACGTACCGCTTGTAGAATCTTGGATTTATGGGAGAACTAAGCAGGGCTTTCTCCTCAAAGTCTTCCATGAATATGTCGGCGACTATGGGAGATACAGGTGAGCCCATCGCCACACAATCTACATGCTTGTAGAACATAGGTTCATACTGTATAGATCGGAACAAAAGTTAAATTTTAATCTATGGTAACCGCGGTTAACTATGACATATGGACGTTGAACATCTCAGTCCCACCCGTGACCATGAGTGCTGTAAAGCGTTCGAAACGTCGGGTATTTAAAAAGGTAAATATACGCGATAAATTCCGTAAAAACTAGTATAATTTCAATGTGTAGTGTTCACGTAAATATAAGAAATCATTATGTAAACCAGTACGGACTGGTAATTGCAAATAAAATACGCCGATTAGAAGATCTAAAGACCAAGCGCGCAAGATATCTAACAGCCTTAAATTTCTTGAAGAGATGCCGGGACCATAATCTCATTCCTACGTGTGTCAAAATATCAATCAAAAAGGACATTCGAGGAAGCGCTAAGATCTTAAATCAGGCGAGTAAAAAGTTGTTACGGACGGTAATCCAACAAAAACGCTCCGATCTATATGACATAAATAAATCCATAGACACATCATCCAGTGAATTAAAGAAAGTTTTAACGACGTTTGACTATAATTTTTGCATGGAAACATTAAATTAGTAAATATAACGAATGCGAAAACAAACATGTAGAAAAATATCAAAAATTAACGAACAAATCAAATGTCAAATATCTGAATCAATGCCAGAACCAAAAGCAACCATTAACAAACACAGATCATAGATTAATCGCGCTCTATAATCTGTCAAAACAAACACTGGATGATGCAACAATTAGGGTTTTATCCAAAGGCCTCAACTTTGCTATTACACCCCGCAAATTACCGTACGAAGAAATTATCTGTAGTGTCGAGGACTGTTTATTTATAAACAATATGCGGAAAGAAGATTCGGAGGCGATACGTCAAGACATTTCATCTATGATACGTCGATGTTCAGTGCCTAAACCGAATCTTACCAAAGACGAATTTATAGCGTTAAAGAACCTACGCAATAAACCAGAACTTACGATTCTCCGCGCAGATAAGGGAAACGCCACGGTAGTCATGGATACATCAGATTATAATTCCAAAATACAAGAACTTTTGTCGGATGTAAGTACTTATAAAAAGGTTAAAAACAATCCAACAAATAGCACACTAAAAACAACTAGTGACCTCATAAAGAAACACTCCGAAAAATTAAATCTGGACGTAAAATGGATAATACCTACGTACGCCAAATCACCAAAATTGTATGGGTTACCAAAAATACACAAGCCCAATGCTCCATTACGTCCCATAGTGAGCCAAATCGATTCACCAACTTACAGATTGGCTCAACACTTCGCGAAAATACTCTCACACCGCAAGATCACACATAAAGGATTCCTACCATTTTGTCAGCGAGATTAAAGACCTACATCTGGCAGACAGTGAAACTATGGTCAGTTTTGATGTGCAGTCATTGTTTACATGCTTACCTGTTGAAGACTGCATCTCAATTGTAACTAGAAGGCTGGAAGAAAACAACATGCCCATAGAAAATGCAGTATTACTCAGACACTGCCTTACATCTGGCTACCTATTGTGGAAGAAGTTCTACAAGCAAGTAGATGGTGTGGTGATGGGCTCATCTGTATCTCCCATTGTCGCCGACATATTCATGGAAGACTTTGAGGAGAAAGCCCTGCTTAGTTCTCCCATAAATCCAAGATTCTACAAGCGGTACGTAGACGACACTTTCACAATTCTACCTTTAGATAAAGTAACTGCATTTTTAGACCATCTTAACTCTATAAATTCTAAAATTAAGTTCACAATGGAGTTAGAGGCAAACAATTCCTTAGCTTTTCTAGATGTGTTAGTAATTCGGAATCCTGATAACACCTTGAGCCATACTGTGTATAGAAAAAAGACCCATACAGATAGATATTTAAACGGTGATTCTCACCACCATCCTTCACAGTTAGCTACCGTGGGTAAATCTTTGTTTCAGAGAGCACGAGGGATCTGTGACAGTAAACACCTGGCTGCCGAGCTCTACCATGTCAAGCAAGTTTTGCATGACAACAAGCTTCGGGTCCCACGCCTACGTCACAATGAACGAGTGAAGCCAGCCAGAGTCGAGCGTGTACCTGCTGTACTGCCATATGTTAGAGGAGTCACTGACAAGATTGGCTACATCTTGAAGCGCGCTTCCATCAAAACATACTTCAAGCCGCTGAAGAAGATTGGTCAGTTCTTACCATCAGTCAAGTGTAATTTCCCTCTCCAAGATGCAGGAGTGTACAAGCTTGATTGTGAATGTGGTCTCTCCTACATAGGACAAACTAAAAGATCAATAAAAACCCGCGTTAAAGAACATATAGCTGATGTGAAGAATCGACGCTCCGGGAAGTCTGCAGTCTGTGAACACATACAGGATCGCTCCCGTCACTACATCAGATTTGATAGACCACAAATCCTCGCTAAAGAACACCGATTCCTTCCAAGGATGATTCGCGAGGCTGTTGAAATCAAAAAATATCCTAATTCAATAGAGAAGATGGCTGTGTGCTACCATCTGCTTGGGATCCTATAATAAATAAAATTAAATCCTAACCCAAGCATACAACTGCAAGACTTCAAGATACCATAAGTTCATACTGTATAGATCGGAACAAAAGTTAAATTTTAATCTATGGTAACCGCGGTTAACTATGACATATGGACGTTGAATATCTCAGTCCCGCTCGTGACCATGAGTGCTGTAAAGCGTTCGAAACGTCGGATATTTAAAAAGTTAAATATACGCGATAAATTCCGTAAAAACTAGTATTATTTCAAGACATATTTTGATAAAATATATAACTATTTAAGAGATCCTCAGCATTGGAGTAGTCATTTTAATCAGTTTTTATTGTTATTTATGTATAGTTCCAATAGGATATCAGATTTAATTGATACTGTGTTTAATATTTGTAAGTCATGTTTGGTTCTATTATCTATTTAATATACCTTGGAAAAATAACTAAAATTACAGCCTATATATCAGTGGGATTTATAAAGGCTTTAATTTAATTTATAGTAATGAACGAATAATTAATTCGAATACATATTTCAGTATTTAGCATTTATTAAATTTTGAGGTGAACTTTTGTCACTGCTCAATTGATATATTTAATTTTTGATTTAAAACAAAATAATAGCATTTTCAGGATAAATAATGTTAATGTTGCTTATTACCAAGGTGAGATGTCAGATTTTACTCATCTTATGCGTCTACTGTAAGGCTCGCTTGTATTTTTTTTTAAATTTCTCAAATCTGCGTTTCCTTCCGGTGTTTTCTTTCAGCGTCAAGAAAGTAGTAAAATCATTACATAAAATTGCATTTAACAATTTCATTGATTCTGAAGATGATAAAAACCCGGTTGCTCACTCAACTTGAGTACTCAGAAATTTACAGTTAAAGTTTAGCGCAGCGAGAGCTTCCACGCCTTTAAATAAAAATGGCAAATAAAATAAAAATAGGTAGAGTCTATTCACTTTATATTTTATTTGTTATTTAATGGCAGTATAAAAGAAATCACTACCCCATATCTTTCTGTATATTACGTAAGAGGCGAAAGATGGAACCTAAAACAGAAAAAAGCCTTCCTAGAAATCCAAAAAAAAATTAAAAATCACACTTGACAACCTGCCTGTCAAGAGTATTTGAGGCATTTTAAGAAGTAATTTATAGGGAGGCTATATTCAAAACTTTAATAGGCTGTTGTGATAATGATGAGAACATGAGGTTGAATATTTACCTATTTTTCAAACACTTATATAGAGATAAATGTTTTAAAGAAGGACATTAAAAATAAATATATTAGTGAATAAAAAAATAATATTTTCTGACCAATCGCCGATTGCATTTACGTTAGAGCACACTGAAATGATCGGGAATAGAATATTTCGGATTGAGTTACAATAAAAACTTTATTAGAATTTGAATACTGGTCTCTTATAATCTTAATGACATTCAAACAATTAAAAAAAATGTTTAAAAACAAAAACTATGTTGGTTTAAAATTGACACGTCGTTAACAGAAATGGAGCTCACGCGTGAACATTTCCGTGCCATAATTTATCACAATTTTCGTCGTGGCTTATCTCATGATAAATGTCTCAGCGAACTTGTTCAATTTATATTGTTGAAGCCCTAAGTAAAACAACAATATACTGCTGGTATGCCGAATTTCGACGCGGCCGTGTGTCGCTCAGCACTGTTTCTTCTGCAGGTTGACCAAGAACAGCGGTCACGCCTGAAAACATCGCAGCTGTGCGAACTATTATATTATACGACCGTCATGTGACATTCGGGTAGATTCGAGCTGTTATCAGTATCGGAATGACTGCAATTCAGTCGATATTACATAATAAGCCTTGTGTGAGAAAGCTAGTTTCCCACTGGGTTCACCACAATTTGTCCGAAGAGCAAAAGGCGGCTCGTATAGATTAGTGCCGGAATACTCTGCAACGCTTCAACGGAGGGAAGTCAAATGCCGTTTATAATATCGTCTCAGGTGACGAATCATGGATTCATTCATACGAACCTGAAAGAAAACATCAGTCAGCAGTTTGGGTGTTCGAAGACGAGGTCAAACCAACGAAAGTGGTTCGCTCCCGCAGCGTGTCAAAGAAAATGGCCGCTACGTTTGTCTCGAAAAAGGGGCATATTGCTACAATTCCTTTACAGGAACGATGGATATCATAGTTTGTTTGCTACAAATGATGATGACTCCGAAAAAATAACCCGAAACGTCGCATCATCTTACATCACGATAATGTGAGCTCCCATACGGCTCGGAAGCCAAATTTTTTTTGAAGTAGTAAAACGTTCAGTTTGATGAGCCATCCTCCATACAGTCCTGACCTGAGCCCAAGTGATTTCTTTACATTCCCTAGAATGAAAGATTTATTACGCGCTCAACGGTTTGAAGCAGCTGTGGAAGCGTACAAATCAGCCCTTTTTTCAACATCAACTTCAGACTGGAATTACTGTTTTAATGATTGGTTTGCATGAATGAAAAATGCATTAAGCTGAACGTAGAATATTTCGAAAACCAATAAAATACAATTTAGCTATACTGTGCGTGTGGTTTTTCTTATTCCCGATCATTTCAGTGTGCCCCTCGTACTCCACATTAAAATAAAAAAGGACAATAGAATAATAATTTGAATAATAAGCTAGCACAGTTACCTGCAAAAATATTTAAAATCAGTTATTAAAACAATAACATTAGTTTATTACTTGGCATTTTCTAAAGATCACATACATGCACAATTGAGAAATAAAACAGAAAACCCTAAGCGAACAAGCAAGCGGTATTGAGCGGGCTCTAAGCTCTATAGCGCTCTCAGCGTATTGCCTACACTTATACGCTATCCAATTAAGCCTAGTCTAGACTATAGAAACACTTGCCGCTTTACTCTTTTTCGACACTTATCTAACCTACGAGTACGTTTTATAACAGTCGCGTATATTTCAAAATACACGGGGAATAATGCAATTGAAATCTATGTTTCTTCATTACAAATACTTTATATTTTTTACGCTTATTACAAATACTTTTTATTATTTACACTTTTTCACAGAACAGATTGATAGACTTAGAAATGAGGAGATCCACCATGTAGAAAAACAGAGTAACCAACATAGCGCAATGGATTGGACAGCTGAAGTGGCATTGAGTCAGCTATATAGCTAGAAGAACTAATAATAACCAATGGATAATAAAGGTTGTCGAATGACAGGTTTATACCTGGTGTACAGTTCATGTAGGGTGGCCTCCCCTCCCTGAACGGGTTCCCGCCTTGTAGTGGGGAGGGGGGGGGGGGCTAGTAGCCGTGGTTTGGTCACCCGCAGTGAACAAAGAGGAACCCACACGGCTGGCTCGGGGTGAAGGGGTGGCCAAAGGTGGCCACTCCGAGTTGGCTTGGCGATCCCACTTCGGATGTGTACTGGTGAGCTGCGGCGAGAGGGGTGTCCTCTCCCCCTACCGCTGCAGGCGAGGTGGAGTCGCGGAGGAAGAGGAGTGTTGGTATGGCGATGCGCCACTCGCCCTATCCTCCGCGACTCAAACGGGGCCGCACCGTTAATGCGGGTGTGGTGGGGCTGCTGTGGGGGGAGAGAATCTTGGTTGGCGGCGGAGCCGTAGACCAGATCTGCCGCTGGGGTCAGGAAGGCTAGTGCTTCTGAGTACTCGTTTTTCCTGGTCCCATGGCCTTCGCGCATCGGATACGGGGGCGTCTGTTGCGCAGGTGTAGTTGGAGGCCGTGGAGGAAGTCGCGTCATGTGTTCTGGTGCGCCTTACTTGAGAAGGAGAAAGGGGAGAGTAGTTTTCTTCCGAGGAGGCGCCGCCATGGGGCAGCCGGCACTGGTGTGGCCACGGATTTGTGCAAAAGCGTTCCCGTGGCCCTGCCAGTATGCGACGAAGGTGGAACACCATGGGGTTTTAATCGGTGCGAGTCCGACATAACCCATCCTTGCCCCCGACAGGTGGGTATGCGTAGTCATTTCCCCACGTAAAAAAGTGGCCTCCCACTAGATATAGTGACGACCTGGTAAAAGATGTGGTAATCTGATGGATGCAGGTGGCTAGGGACCGTGATTTTTGGTATCCCTTGGGGGAAGCCTACGTTCAGCTAGCCTATGGACTTATAATAGAATGTAATGATGATTATGATAATACAATAGATCATGATAGCAAAAAGCGCATCGATCTTCTAACCGGTAAGATTATCTAGATAGGAGAATTACATTTCCGGGATACAATAGCAAAAACATTAATAGTTTTTATGATGTTAAATTAGATGATAGGATAGCTAACGAGCCCATAACCCATCAGATGGTAAGTGGAGACACCTATATCACCAATTAAGAACGAAAATGAAATTGGGTGATAAACCCCTGAAGAATAAGAATGTCTCTTTACGTGTAAAAAGAGTCCCTAGTTCCGTTGTCCACTGTACGATATATTACAGTTTTATGCTTCTAGTCGAGCTAACGACAAAAATGAGTATTCGTTGTATAGCCATGTAAAAGTGGGATTTTCACAAAAATATTTAATATAGGTCTTTTTCACCTATTGGTAAGTGGATACTGTGATTTTTAGACATCTACATTTATCTTCGATCAAAATACAGATCCGTTGTAACCTCTCAGGACTACGATGGAATGCCTCGTTTTCAGTGAAAAGGGAATCCGTTTCTCTACAGTCACTATATAAAACACACATTAAGCTGCATCTCTATTGTTGATAAAAATACATTACATACTTTTTAGAAATGAAACTTTGTCTAAATCAAGAACTTGAACCACACTTAACGTTAAATATTATTGCATGCTACTTGACTCGCTCCTTTTTCATAATTTTTTTTGCACCCGAAGCAAATATGGGCAACCCTCCAGAAAGCGGGGGAGGGAGGCGGTGAATGCTCATAGCATACCACGCAGCCGGCTGCGTGGTTTTGTGGAGACTTTTACCCACTAAACACCGCCTTTATGCAAACTTGGCTTACCGATCTGACGAGAGATCTCTAAGCCGTATACGAACGCGACCCTCCTTGGCAGAAAGGAGGGCGCATCTTTTTCATAAGAAAATAACTATTATTCGTGCTACGCTCGGGTTGCCGTCCATGTGTTAAGATTGTAAAAAGCTGTTGGTGTATAAAATATATAGGAATGTGTGGTTTTTTGCTTTTTTATTATAAATCAGTATATTTTGATGAGAATAAATTACATTTATCATATTCATAGTATCTAGCAGGGATACTAAACATAGAATGAATGCAAGATACAGGGTGGGGCTCTTCACTCTATAGTGTGAAATCGGAATGTGTCAAAAAAGGCATGTGATGACACACAATGGCAATTCAAAATTGAAGACATAAGTAGCTGAAGGGATTTGTGTTGCATTTTAAAGATTTTTTTATTACTTGATTATTGGTTGTTTTTATGTGCATACAAACAACATATCCGTAGCATTCGTTGTTTGAAATCAGTTATAGATATGTGTACATGGAATGCAATCGCTACTCGTGACTTCAATATGGTTAAAACTTATTTTACCAGTCTCTAGCACAGACGCTATTTGGTAAGCTTTTCAGTCCACTGCAGGATACATATCGCATAACATAATTCCTTCCTTATCACTATTCCACTATCGGCAAATCAAAGGCTCAGCTAATCTCCGCCTATACGTAGGTGACTCGATAAGTTTAGAGATGCTTAAAATTTAAAAATGAAACGCAGCCGTGTATGTTTCTAAAAAGGAAATTTATTTAAAAATAGAACTCCATAAGCCAATTGCTCAATATTAAAAAAAAACAAAGTTATTTTACTTTCTCTTATAACACAAATCGTTTTTTTTCCGACTGGCACATCTCTAAGATAATTATTTTTTAAATATTACATTACCAAAACCAATGATCTGAAAACGAATATCAAAACAACATTTTTTTTCACATTTCTTGATTACGTTTAGGATTTCAAAAAATCTTTAGGCTATATATAATAATAAATTGGTATCTTTTTTGTGTGTGATACTATTGCGAAACTCTAAAATTTCCAGTGGGCCCGAAAATGTTTGTCACCTTTATTTAAAAATAGAACTCCATATAATTGCTCAATATTAAAAAAAAAATAAAAAGAAAATAAAGTTCTATAAGTTTTCCTGCAACGCTTTCCGTGCTTTTCATTTAAAACGATGGATCTTAACCGTAAACATTCGCGCGCTATGATCTATTATGATTTTAAATTTGGTTTAACCGAACAATTAAGTTTACAACGGTTACAATCAGCATTAGGAGACTCAACTCCATCACGCGCAACAATTTTTAGGTGGTTTGCTGAATTCAAAAGGGGTAAAATTAACCTTAAAGATGACCAAAATGCCGGGGGCCCGCAAACAGCAGTAACGGCAGAAAATGTATGGACTACTTTATTCATACCATCCTACATCAACATCTTGGAGTGAGGAAGTATTATTGTCGATCAATACGTTACGTTACGATACGTACGTAAATACGTTTGCTCTCCGAAAGCGAAAAACAGACTGGTGTAGATTGGTGCAATGACATGCATCTATGTTTTGAAAACGGGGCATCTAGGCGTGTTTCAGAAATCGTTACTGGTGACGAGACTGGTGTAGAGATCTATCAATATGATCCGGAAAATAAAAGGAAATCAATGGATCTACTCAGAAAGATAATATCCGACAAAACTACAAAGACCTCGCGACGTCGGTAAAAAATAGTGGCTAGTTTTTTTTCGAGGAGCGGACATTATTCGTCGTGAATGCTAGAAAATTGTAGGTCAGTTAACTCTGAGTGGTAAAAACTCTAAGTCTATTCTACAGTCCGTCAAAGTCCGTCAAGTTAAAGAAAAAATAAAATGCAAGTTTTTTTCGAGCGTCAAAGAAGCCGTAGTTACCTACGAAGAAAAGATTTCCGACCTGTCAGATCCGATGTCAGAAAGTGTTTTTTGAGTTAGTTTAGGCAAATGCAACTTTGTATAGAGCATAATGAAGAATATTTAGAAAAGATGTACAACAAATATTAATAGCATCTAGAATACTTTTTGTATATTGATTCGTCGTCGTTCATTTGATCTAAAAGCACGTTAAGTTAGTTCCGCAAGCTAAGTATTAATCTACCCTCAACATGACAAAATGTGATAAATGTGGAAAAAATATAACCAAAAGTAATCCTGGAATAGAATGTAGCCAGTACGAGAAAATAGTTCACTTAAATGGGAACTGCTCTGGTCTTACTAACAAGCAAAAGAATGCACTAAAGGCCGCTGAGAATCTAGGATGGACATGCCAAGATTGTCTTGAACATTCCCCGAGACGTAGCTCTATATACGTTCCCGGTGATGAAGACGAAGAGGAAGAGGAAGATAATGCTCAAGATACAGGAAACTATTCCAAAAACGTACAAATTGATATCAAGCGGTTATTGAAAGATATATCAAAAGAGATGGAAAAAGCTCTTCAAAGAGAACTGCGAGACATAGTCAAATCTCTACAACATCAAAGCGATAAAATGGACGAGATGACAGTATCTATAGATGCCTTAAAATTAACAATGAAAGAACTACAGAAGAAAAATGTAGAACTCTCTAACAAAAATAGTTATTTAGAAACGCGCGTTGGTGCACTAGAGCAACGTTTGAAGGATATTGAACAGTCACAGCTAAACAAAAAAATTGAAATATTAAATATCCCTCATAATAACACAGAAATAGTAAGCGACATTGTCAAAAAAATTGCAGATAAATTATCAATCTCAGTTGATGATATTGACACTACTAAACGTGTACCAGGAAAAAAAGAAAAGCCGGGAAATATTGAAATTACATTTAAAAATGAAACAACATCAATAAAATTGGATCACAGCAGCAAAAACTCAAAGCTATATGCTCATGATATCGTGGATAACTTGTCGGAGGCGACAGGGAAACAGCTTATTTACATACGTGAAGCTTTATCTTATTATAACAGGAAATTACTATGGGAGGCGAAACAAAAGTTAAAACCATCCTACATACGTATGGTGTAAACGAGGTATCATCCGAGCACGAAAAGAAGAAAAAGGTGACATCATCATAATCCGTTGCGAAGAAGATATCGCCAGACTAGTTAGAGCCTAAGTAGGTAATTCGCTAAAAGTATTGACTGTACATTTATATATCAACGCATATTCTCTTTTTTCTAAACTTTTTTTTTTAAGCTTACATACATTTCCGCATATTCAGAAAAATAGCAATGAATTTACCTAATAACGTAACTGAATTGAAAAACTGTACTAACCTAACTGACTTTATTCATAAAATTCCCCATAAAACTAATCTAACGTGTATCCATTTTAACATAAGGTCAATAATTTCAAATTTTTCTAGTTTAGAACACATTATAGTCACTTGTCCAATTAGTATTGATTTAATTATTCTATCAGAAGTGAATGTCCCGGAACATTTAATCGATCTTTTCCAACTAAAGAACTATAACACTCATGTAAACCTAAGAAAAGACAGAAAGGGAGGCGGAGTTATTATTTACGTACATAAAAAACATAAAGTATCGACTACGATAACAAAAACTTTATATTTTGAGGGATTACTAACAAAAATAATCACACCTACGAATTACACTTGCAATCTACTCGCTATATACCGTTCGCCTTAACTTAAGTAAACACCTATTTATAAACGAATTGCAGCAATCATGCGACAAAATTAATAAACGCGAAGACTTTTTTATAATAGGCGATTTAAACATCGACGTCGCTGTGGAAACACCTATAAAACATAAATACACAACAATGTTCTCGACGTACGGACTTGTGAGTGGGATCTCGAAATATACTAGAATTGAATTAAGAAATAACGTAATTAGTAAATCGTGTATTGACCATATATTAGCACGGTCCCATTCACAAGACGTATACACTGCGACACTTAGAACCGTACTAGCGGACCACTGTGCGACGACATTCGCTTGTGTTGGATCTCAGCACTATATAGAGGCGGCTCCTAAATTTAAAACATATATTGACCACAAAAAAAATTTCTACCTTATTAAATAAAATAGATTGGGAATCAACTAAAGGTATTAGTTGCCCCATTGAAATATACAAATTCATTAAAGATAATTTCAATAGATGCTACAATGATGCCTTAACAACAATTCGGGAAAAAAATAGAACATTAACGAGGACAGAAAATAAAGGGATTAATGAAAAAACTAAAAGGGCATGTGAGAATAGGGACTATTGGTATTCTTTGTGGTTAAAAAAATACGGACAATATGATTACTAAACAAATATATAATAAAATACGAAATTCGACTAACGAGCTGATGCAAAAAACAAAAAATTGGCACATCAAAACGGATATATATAATAATAAAAATAACCAGATAAGACTTTGGCAAATACTAAATAAGATCACGGACGGACAAGTCCTTCCATTGATAATATAATTTTAAATTCATTTCAAAATGAAAAAGTGACGCCACTTGATAACGCTAATAATTTCGCTCAGGCCTTTCAGAAAAATGTTTCAAGCATCGTACCGTCCTGCAATCGACCCCTTTTACCGATGAACTTGTACAGATTGCCTGTAAACGTAACATTTCGATATCAAAAGGCTACTCCAAGCTCAGTAGCTAAAATAATAAAAAACATTCAAACGAACAAAGCACCAGGTATAGACAACATACGAGCAATAGACTTAATATCCATTGCAGACAAAATATCGGTAACTATAGCCAACCTAATAAATGCGTGTATAGAAAAAGGCAAGTACCCTACTGAATTAAAAACTGGAATTGTAAGACCCGTACATAAAAAAGGTAGCAAAACGGATTACGAAAATTATCGCCCAATAACAATATTACCCACATTAGACAAAATAATTGAAAAATATATAAGTAAACAAATAAATAATTTCTATAGTCAACTTTCAATTTTAAATAAAAGTCAGTATGGTTTTCAGCAGCATAAAAGTACCACTCAACTTTTATCTTCCTTTACTGACGAAGTAAACCATTATCTTGATAATAAAAAACATGTTCTAGTTCTTTTCATTGACTATAGTAAAGCGTTCGACACCCTTAGACATGACTTACTGATTGAAAGTCTTGATGAATGTGGACTGCGAGGACCCCTTTTAAATTGGTGCAAAGACTATGTTAAAGAGAGAGCATATAGAGTTAAAGTAGGAAATGCTACAAGTACAAAGAAAACAGTCACTCACGGTACTGCACAGGGATCTGTGCTTGTGGCCTTTGCATTACTTAACCTATGTTAATAATGTTGCCAATGTAATTAAAAACTGCAAGATATATCAGTTTGCAGACGATACCTGCATACTAGCGGCGGAAAATGACATATATGTGGCATTACAGAAATTGCAAGAAGATTTCACTAACCTTATGAAATGGTCTCACGATGCGGG
Organism: Parnassius apollo; assembly: GCA_907164705.1. Taxonomy (NCBI): domain Eukaryota; kingdom Metazoa; phylum Arthropoda; class Insecta; order Lepidoptera; family Papilionidae; genus Parnassius; species Parnassius apollo. The sequence continues at coordinate 506,157 of CAJQZP010001171.1, forward strand.
GCTTGTTCTGAATGCCACAAAAACAAAAATGATGTACATTTCATCCAGTCATAATAGAGTATCTGTTCCTTTAAAACTCGTTGCCCACAGCCACCAATGTCTTCATAAAAACATGTATAACCAGACTTGTAATTGTACTCATATTGAATTAGTAGAACAACAACCTTACCTTGGACTCATAATAGACAGTCGATTTAAATGGACGCACCATATTAATAAAGTGTGTGACAAGTTAAGGGCTATACTTGCCAAATTTTCTATCGTTAGGTATAAAGTTCCCTTTCCTATACTATTGTCCCTTTATAAGGCTCTGGCCGAATCAATAATACAATACGGAAGTAGCTATGGTAGAACATGGAAATCGCATCTTTGTAGAATCCATGAATTACAACTTAGAATCATCAAAACAATTGTCCCCACTAAAATCAAACAACAATATAAGGACAATTACAACCAATTATTTAAATACTGTGGTATCTTGCCAATAGAAAAAAAATAAAACTCACTTTACTTGTAGAACAGTTCTTTAATACAAAATTACAAGTCATACCTACGTACAAACATCGGCTTAGAAGTACATATAACCCTAAATTAATTATAGCTAAAACTCATAATATGTATGGCGATCAACAAAATAAGATTATTATTCCTAAATTAATTAATAAACTACCTAAAACCTTGAAGGAAAATATCAATCCCAAAAATATTAAATACAAATTAAAAACATACTTTTTGAATCAACTAACATGATATAACTAAAAACTCACATACTTACTATATGTAATATAATTATCATATGTATATTCCAAAAATATAAAATAATATTTTCTCCAAACATTCTGTATACTACTCTAACTAAATAGCCACTACAACTCATCCTCAAGTTATTTGTATAGAAATGAGCGAACTACCTTCTTACTCTAAATAATATTAAAATGTTTGCGCTGGAAAGACGGCGAACTGCAGTGTGCAGAAAAATCTTATATAGGTTTGTGTTGCACTGTATTTATGAACTTTGATTAGTATGTATTTTAGTTGTTGTTAAAAAAATAAAAAAAATATCTCAAAACTTATTGAGTGTCCTACGTAGTTGTCGACACTCTACGCATTTGAAACAAATAGTTTGCTTCGACGTTTGAAATGCGTATAGCAGTATAATGGAATAATCTAGCCAGCATCATCCTTTTATACAATTACAATTTGGGCACGAGTGAATAGGCTTTTCTTAAGCTATGTCAGTGCGCTTCACTTTCTTCAGCTGCATCATCACTTATCATCAGATGTGACTATAGTCAAACACAAGCTTATAATAATTAAAAATATCTACTTCATAGCTTTAAAAATATCTTATTCAACGTTTTCTGTTGAATATTCGTATCAAAACATTTTATCTTTGTAATAAAGCTTGAGTGTAAATGAAGACTGACAAGGCTAATCAAAAATTATTACAAAGACGGAATTTTGGAATGGAATCATTAATAACAGATTAACTAAGGATTTTTTAATCTGTGTACACAATAATGTATGTGTTTCTGTGTTTTTGTATATTGGTACGGTCTTGACTCCTGTAAATATTTATTATTTTACTATGTATTTTCTAAAAATTCATTATGTTATTGTGAATTATTTTAATATGAACCAAACTTACTTCCGCTAACATTTAATTTTATTGTTAATATGTATATGTTTCTATATCAGTCGTTTTCCAACCACGTTAGGTTAAAGTTAGGTTTGTAGTGATCAAATCACGTCCGAAAAAAGCTTTGTTTGATTGTACGAGTCGCACATTTCAGGCAGTTTTTAAAAGGATCGATTCTAATTTTATGAAATGCAACGCCTCCCAATACGAGCGTTTTTCTTCACTGCAAAAAGAAACCAGCTCACCTTGACTTCCATTTTCCAAGTGGTATCAATGGTTACCCTAATTCCTTGTGGTTATTGATAGTTGAGATTCACTCGAAACTTAACTTCTACTGTTCATTGAGTCTAGAGCTAAAGCTGCTGCAAAGAGATGAGGTGTCCTTTCAAGGTTCAGGTGGTACTACATGAGGAAAGAGCTACTTACTCTATCCAAAGCAGTAAAGTCCTGTCGTGCCGTTTTTTATAGAATAGAACAATTCACCAGATAAGGTAAGTAGAAGCTATGGCCCATACCCATCTAAATTTTTTCTCAAATTAGAATAAAATTAAAAATGCATTGCTTGGAGTATTGCTGATTTACATGAGCTGGTGCTATAAAACGCCATCTGGCAGTTTTTTAATCAAAGAAAAAAGCATGCCAAAGTTGCCAAATCTGTGTTCTACATTATACATATCAGAGAGTGTACGCAGGAATTGCATAATTTATTTCCTTCCTCTTCTTTTCACCATAAGAAAACCAGACGCTTGGCATGTGTCGACCCCTTTGTTATAGGCATACCACGAATTCGAACCAAACGGTTTGCTTAGTTGTTCATAATACATACAGCAAAGGAGTGGTTCAATTTGACAGCATTTGACTTTCCATTCGACCGCAATGTGTCTTCAAGAAAAGAGTGTAAAGTCCATGCACTTTACTATCTTCGGCTACATCATCACTTACCATTAGATGGGAAAGTAGTAGGCTTTTAATGGCGTAAAAATATTCAGTATTTTTAGCAACCTCAACAAGCCAAGCTTATTTTTGATACAAGCAATTTGCAGGCTATTCCAAAAACGTTACCATTTAAAAAAATAGCACTTAATTTAAACTTCAATTCAATTTTATTACTATACAATAATAATGTTGTCTATGTCATTTTTTCCATACATTGATCCTTGTTAGACCGCGACGTATATAGACTAATGATGTGGTCCCAGGTTGAAATGCCGAGTTGGGCTAAAATCAGCTAATGAGTTGTTCTGTCGAAAAATTCTGAAAATCAATTTCAAAAAATTTCTTTAATCAAATTATAAAGATCATGAGCATTTTGCAATAGTTGCAGGCAGACCAATTTGAATCAGTTTATTTACATATAGTGTAGTTGTTGAATTAATAGCCATATCCATGTTCATATTTTTTTGCAAATATATGGTTCCCAATGATGTTTTTCCCAAAAATCCTATAATCAAAACGGCTTCCACGTTACCAACGATACGACGCTTTGCTACAGTATAATCTCTTTACCCCCGATCTAACCAGTATCTTATATATTATTTAATTTATTAGTCTATATACATAGGCAAAATTTACTACTTTTTAAGCTATTGCATAACTTCTATCGCGGGCCTTGAGTGCGGGAAAATCCAGAAATTTCGTAACGAAAAAAACCTCACACTCTCCGACGGGCACGGAGGTGTGGCTTGAAGGCCGTGCATTGTCTAACGATGGTCTAACGTCGTTTCTTTTCCTCAGTCTTCGACACGGTGTTTGTGTATAAAGTGTTTTGAAATTTTGAATATGAATGAACAAAGTGCATTTATTATTAAGGCTGCTCTCTCGCAAAAAGCTTGAAAAAAGCGTGCAGATGAACCAACTTTTCGTCGACACTTACAGAGAAATTACATATGAAAAAATAGCTAGTAATCTACATGATCTGATACGTAATTTGGTTTGGCAATAATTTTTCTATCGGTGTCACATAATAAATAAAAAAATACCCAAATCACCTCCAAATCGTTGAGATGAAACCACTTTACTCCTTCATTGTTTATCAAAGGAATATAAAAAAAATATCTACTGCTTTGCAATACAAAATAAAGTAATTTAGTTTGGTTACTTTTTAGAAATATGTATTATTTTTATGATAATAAATTAAAAATGCGTCCCGATTAAATACTGCGTCTATATCACCCCCGCATTCGTCCACGAATTCAGTGTTCGGGGTGCATCGTGTTGCTAGATGGACGTACGCCGCGTTGCGAGAGCTAAGCACTACGAAATAAAATCGTAAAATATTACTGCAAAAATTTAATTTTGTTAATAGTGGAGTAGGTTTTTTCTGATTCTTGTTTAATAGTAGTGTTTTATAGTTATATTAATTGTACAGTTTTATTAATGTTTAAGTTTAGTTTGTAAAACACGGGGAATAAGCAGAAACGATTGAAGAGAGGTCTAAAAAAATATTTACAAACAAAAGGGTATACATTTATCAAGGTAAGTTTTAAGTTTTATCTACATATTTCATAATATTAGACAGGTGCTTGTTTATAAAATACCTATATTACTGTGATTTCGCCACTCTGTGACGAGACAAAGCGCGGCAAATGCAAGTGGCGGCAAGGCGCGGGCCGCGTCTTCGCATGCTGGTAGCGCATGTCTGAGAAATTAAAAAATATATATTTCGAAGAAATGTGAAGTTCGTCAACACGCATTGAGGCAGCGTGGCGGACATTTCCTTGCCTTAAAACCCTCTCAGAAATTAGAGGAGGCCTGTGCCCAGCAGTGGGACGTATATAGGCTGTAACTTTACTTTTTTTTACTTTTATAAATATGTTATTTTACCGACGAAAATTTTAAAGAAAAATAAAAAATAAGCAACCGACAACCTCCTAGGTCCCTAGGTGACTTGCGAGATGTCAGTGTAACAAAACAAAACGGCCCAGAAAAACAGACTTTCCAACTGATAGCTAAATCAGCACGCAACAATTTCATTGGTGCCAGTGGGGATCGAACCCGGGTTGCTCCAGTACTGTGATACCTATAACGAGCGCTAACCATGTGAGCTACCACGGCTCTCAATGACATCGTTCCGTTCGTGTACAGCGCTGAAGATAGCAGAGTAAAAAATTAGAGATTGTGGTGTTTGAAATTTGTCATCTGTGAGAGTGAATTTTATCTGTGTACTCTGTAACAAATAAGTATATAGAAAAAAAACTGAAAATGATATTTCGCCTACTGAGTTTGTTTGTGTACTGGTTAGGAACTTTACATATAATAATTTACCTCAAAATTCACTATACGCGATTATCGTATATTGATTATATTATGTTGTTTAAAAAGTATTCCTATCAGCTTTGTGTTAAATGGATGCTAAATATAAAAGAATGCTTCAATATTGATAGCAATTTATAAACGAAATATCTGTTGAGATGTGTCTAGAAATTATTAATACTTATTTTTATTTATTTATTAAAATAATAAATAAACAAAAATAAGTATACATTTATCTATATTGAGTACTAGTTTTTTCCCGCGATCTCGCCACGTGGAATATGGATTTCATGGGTTTTAATTTTTTTTGCGCGGAACCCTAATTCTTTTTCTAAAACAAAAGTAGTTCATGTTATTCCTTATATCATCAGCTATCTGCCAGTGAAAGTCCCGTCAAAATAGATCCAGCTGTTTAGGAGATTAGCTGGAACAAACAGACAGACAGACAGACCGACAGACAGACAAAAATAGTACTTTCATATGCATTTAATAAAAATCTGTTATTTTAACATTACAAACAGACACTTCAATTTTATTTATTTGTAGATATAGATATAAGATATTATTCATATTGGTGTCATTTTAAAGGGAATATCATGTACTATTATAATAATAAAATAATTGTCTCCAGTAAATATTATACTTTTCTTGTAAAACTCGAAATAAGTAACAAATAAATACGATTTATTTTTATATTCCCATATGCTTTATTTTCATCCTTTATTTTTTGTTTGACCAATTTTCTTCTAACAAAATTAAATTCTGAATTCGTTGAGCTTTTTGGGAATATTTTTATTTGAATGTTAGGTAGGTACCTATTTAGTTTTTCGGTAGTAATCGTTTTTGTTGCGACAGTCTCGCGCGGTCGTAAAAAAAAGTTACTGCGCGGACAGGTGGGACGAGAATCACTTGCGCGGCGTGGACGGTGGATAGGTAGTCTACCTACTGTTATTACCTAGATACCCACAACCTATACAACAAAATTTGGCAAACTGTCGCTGCGTCGTGGAAACCAAAATCTAAACCGCCTACCTACCTGCCTAAGTACGTCGGTACTAAGGAAACAGTCTTGACGGGTCACTTGTCTTGATAAAAACATGTGTTTACATCTAGTGATATTGTGTGTATATAAAACAAAGTAAGAAGACAGGTAAGTATTTTTGAAGACAATTTATAGGTAGGCAGAACTAATTACAATTATTATCTAAATATTATAAATGCGAAAGTTTGGATGGATAGATGTATGTTACTCAATCACAGCTGAAGGGATCTGGATGATATTTAGCTCAGAGATAGGTTATACCTGGTCTGGAATAACACATTTGATACCTTTATTCAGGATCATTCGTTCCTGTGGGATAATTTTCGAGTTCACGCGTTTGAAGCCGCTGGCAACAGCTAGTACGGATATAAACTGCGATGACTGTTCCAGTTCATGCTTCGGCGTCGTGAACTCTTGAGTGATCGCTGCATGACCACCCGGGGAAAACAAAACATAATAAAATAAGCAATCTATATTAGGTATCTATAGAGCCATAGAGGTATAGTATAAAGCGATAACGCAGCACCTAATAATTTAGTACGAGTTTGTAGGTAGGTACTGCTGATTTCTCAGCAAGCGTCGAGCGGCACAGAATAGGGTGGTATGTATGTGTGCATCGTGTTCGTGTAACTTCGTTTTTGTTCTAACGGTTCGGAACGCCGTACGAACAAGTCGTGCGGTCTAACTGCTCTTCACTGATACTATCTCTGTCGGGCACGATGCCAGGTGAGACAACGTGCTTTTAGGCCGCGACAACCAATAAGTTCGAGCCCGCGACTTGTGCCACCTTAATGAAGAAAGTCACGAAAAAATAGTGAAAGAAAATGAGTGAGTACTCTATATACATACCTACATTTTATTATTATCACAAATGCAGTACTAATTTTGAATTGAAAAGATAATACTGCTATAAAGATAACCTAAATTTTTGATATTAAAATGAGCGATATTAAAAGTAGCCCTCTTTATATACACACAAACACACACACGCGTATAATTTAAATTCTCAATTTAGATTCTCAATATGATATGTATATACTCGATTAACCGGACTAATTGTTGCCGTTATGGATTCGGATAATCGAAAATCCGGATGATCGAATGTATGAAGAAAAGCGGGTTTTGTGCATTTGTAGTACATATGTACATACATAATGTTATGTGTTTATTAAAAACAACAATTTCAACGAAAATCAATGTTTATTAAGAAATTATTATTTTTTTAATAAACATTGATTAAATTCCATGAAGAGATATAAATCTATATAACCATCCGTTACTTGCGACAAACGAGCCGCCGTCACCTAATTTTTTATTTAACTGTAATGCTTTTTCACAAAGCAAAAGGCCAAATATCATTTGCCCAGTTGATCGTTTTTGTAAAAACCAACAATACAAAGCGTCTTCTAATTGCCAACTTACTCGCGGACATAGGTCCTTATGTCCGGGACGGGGGTTTGTTAGCGCTTGATAGTAGATCGTTTTATCTCAAGCGGTGTGAAGCGACGATTAATTAGGTGCGGGAGGGGGAGGCTAGCTGCATTTGTGCGCGCGGTCGGTCACCCCTAAAGTTGGGCGTTATAACATACAACAGATAATATATTTCATTACATATTTTTAATCTTTTATAATATTATATTCATTATCGTTAGAAAGCGTCATCTGTTTACGTTTACGGTTCAACCGTCGCGTCGGCCGAGACAATGGGAGTCAATAAAATACTACCTACATTCATTATGCCACAAGGATTGCGTATAGCTTACACTAATTTAAACTCTAAGCTAACTTAATAAGAGCTTATTTTACTAACACTAAATTATAACGGCAAACAAAAATATATTATTTCCTTCATTAGTTGCCTGTTGTGCCTGTTATTTAATTTGGCTGTTGTAATATATAATATATCAGTTTAGTGTTCAGTTAGCTGTCTAGCTGAGATGACAATGACACTGTTATCTGTTAAATTATATACGTAATGTTTTGATAGCAGGTCCCCATATTACGTGAAAAAGCTATTGTTGGACGTTAAGTTCAAAGAAAAGGACATTATGTAGTATTACGTCACGCCAGCGTAGCGCAGCCATTTGGAACTATTTTATAGTCCAAAGTGTGGACGAAAAAAAAACCAGTGTGCAATTATTGCAAAACAATTTTTTTTAAAGTACAATTACAAATTTAAAGCTTCACCTTAAGCAAAGACACGTAGGAGTGTATGAAGAGTTTTGTCGTTCGGATTTAATATCGGATAGACGAAAAAGACTTAAGTACGTCGTCAAAAGTAAACCAAATTATACTTTTGAATAGTAACTGAAAAAAATGTAAATAATTGTAGATAACTAAAACTTTGATCACAGTGTAAATAATGTAAAAATTCAATCAAAATGACGTAACATCAATGAGCTTCTAACTACGCCTGAATGAGTTATTTATTTCTTTTAAAAATTAATTATTTATTTAAAAAAGTAACTTTTTTGAAAATATGAGTAAATAAATATAACAGATACAATAATTACATAGCTTAGCATACATTCAGACATCCTTAAGCCTATAAAAAGTAGGAAGGGAAGTTCATTGAACTTAACATAATATTTTAAATGATTCTCTTTAAAACACGAAACACTTAATTGATGCTGTGATACAACTTAAAAATATTTTTTGTCTTCATATAATACTTATAATCATCTAATATTTGTAATCGTAATAATCTTTCATCGTAATATTTATAATCGTTATAACAACATACAACAAAACGCGAACACAGCCGACGACTGAACTGACAAACAATGTAATATTTAAAACTGTTATAATATATTATAACAGTTTAAAACAACAGTTAGAAAAATATATTACAACAACATAACGAATTAGAAAAATATAACAGTTTCGCCCATCTTTAGTCACCCCTGTTGGCATCGAGCCGAGCTCGGGAGTAGACGGCGGGGCCGGGCTGCACCCGGCCCGCCGCTAGGGCGCGCTCCTAGCTAGGCACGCGGCGCCTGCGCCGATGACGTTCTCCGGTCGCATTATAGGGGTCGCGAGAGTTTTTGCGCGAAGCCGGGTTGTTCATATATTGAAAGTCTCCTTGTTTTGTCTTAGACTTATGTTAATAGAGCGTGCCATTTGAACTTAAAGACAATTAATTGGACAATAAATAATAAGTGACAAATCTTGCCGTGGAGCGTGGAACTGAGTAGTTGCGCGTCTTGTTAATATAATTGCCGTACGGCCGCCCTGACGTATGTACTGCGCGAACCTGAGTTTTTTGCGACGCGGTCCGGTGATACAGTATTTTTCACAAATAGTGAGTTCGTTATAACGCGGGTTCGGTTAAATCCGGTTGAATTTAATTGGATTAACCTAAGTAACTTGAATTCATATCAAAGAAAAAGAAATACTGCATAAATAAAATAAATAAATAATTATAATTGCATAAGTTGATACAAAATGCTATGCAATAGCTTTACCGCGGCAGTCCCCGAGTGCCACACGTCTTTTTCAATTTTATAATAGATGTCACTATTATGAAAACTAAAACATAGATCGACGATCGACGGAGTAGTCTTAAATTATAATAAAAAGTTTACAACTTACTTTTATATTTATTCATAATAATGGTTTTTATTTGAATTAACACCTGATGTCCTCCCACATGTAAAATAATCATAATAATAGAAAATTTATATCTAAAGGAAGGAAATAAACTTAACTTTCTTTTTTAAAGTTCCGTAATCGCACAAAAAAAAGTTAAAAGCCTATACGTTACCGCAGGTTACTAAAAACATAATTTGATGGAAATGATCGGTACAGTAGTTTTGAGTGTGCGAATGTGTGAATCGTACTCTGACAGACAGACTGCCAAATGTTATAAAAACCACTAATTTGGCTTCAGTACCCTTTATTTGGTCGCCTGAATTTGTAGTTTTAAAAATACATCACAATTACAGACACGACTTTTCTACAGATTTATTATATGTTTAGGTTTTAACCTCCCAGTAAAGATTAAATTTTAAGCTACGCCAAAATGGCTGAGGCATTTTATCCTTACTTTATTCACATTATTAATTCTATTATTTATGCATCTTTTAAAGCATCCCTAGATCTTTTTACAGGTTGAATTTTGTTTAAGAGTTATTTTTAAATTCTTAAAGTTACTTTTTGTTGCCTTGAAACTCCTTTATTACTGTTGAATAAGTCACTTACAATTCAGGTTTGTAGACAGAACTTTGGTGCTAATATTTCAAACGTCATTAGCTTGAGAATTAAGTGTACTTCACGCCGGTGAAGTCTCGAGTTGTCTTTTGTTTTAGTACATTACCTAAAAATATATTTTGTGAAATACCGTTGTAAAGGTGATTTAAAACTCATAAAAAGAAAAAAATTGCATTTAACAGCACAAACAACACATAATTTTACCTTAGTAGTAAGTGCTTTGTAAATATTATGTTTTATTGATAGTCTCATGGACGATTTAACTCATGGACGATTTGATTAAAACTACTTTTACGGATTTTATCGCGTTTATTTTTACTTTTAATTACTTTTATTTTTTAATTCCCGACGTTTCGGGCGCTTTCCAGCACCCATCACGGTCACGGGGGACTGAGATGACTGACGTCCCGATGTCATTGTTAAACCCGGAGTACCTTCAGATTTTTTTAATTATTGTTTATGGTCCGATCTATGCAAAATGAACTGACTATGTCCTGAGGTCTTGCAGTGGTATGCTTGGGTTTAGTTTTAATTTTATTGATTATAGGATCCCAAGCAGGTGGTAGTACCCAGCCTCCTTCTCTATTGAAATTAGGATGTTTTTTAATTTCAATAGCCTCACGTATCATCCTTGGTAGGAATCGGTTTTCTTTCGCGAGGATTTGTGGTCTATCAAATCTGATGTAATGGTTGGGGCCGTCTAGGATATGATCACAAACTGCAGACTCAACGTTCCGGGAAGTCTTTTAAATCGCACGGTAGTGGACCGCCAGTCATCCAGTTGGTATGGATGGTATCAGGTTACCGGTTTGCAACATGTCATTAATATGCATAAGAAACAGCGTTAGTGATAGCACGCAGCCTTACGGAACAACAGCGTTAATGGGCTTGTAATAGGAGCAAAACTAAAAATCACACTCTCTCACAGAATACCAGCGTTAAGGTTTGGGAATTCCCGACAATTTCAAAGTCCCGGGACACGAGATAGCCAACAATCAAAGTCCCGGGAATTCCCGGGATTTCGAGACTTAAAAAAATTGTTTTAAAGGCGGTAAGCCTTTTTTGAAGAATTTTAATTGAGTCATGAAGATTTCTAATGAAACATATTAAAAAGGCATTTTTTTTGTAAAAATTAACATTTATTAAATAGAAAATTAAATCTTAATAAGTTTAAAGTTAATTTCAGTCTTAATAATTGCTTTGTTTATTTCTTTTAATCACACACATATTCAATCTCCACATACGTTAAGTTGTTCTAATTTATTAAGTGCCCGGCGTTTAGCAAAACCATTGCGTGGAAACCTATAACTGAGTGGAGCGAGGGGCAGCGTAGAGAACTCTCCCTTGCCGTAAAATCGCCACTTTCAAACAGCTAAATCTTATAGTTATAAAACGATCTTAGCTAAAAATCATACTAATTTTAATAACGTTAAACAACAACAACTACAATCGCATTTGTTGTGTTGTGTACTCAGTAGTTACGTAGAAGACCAAGTAATTACTTATTAACCCAACAGATGGTGCCAGGCTCCTTCAATTATTTGAAAATAAAAATGATTACATAACAATTTTGACAATCTTGTTTCATCTCAAGTCTCGACCTGAAAGTCCCGGGACTCGAGACAAGTAAAATTACGAAAAGTCCCGGGACTTCGAGATACGAGACGTCCCGGGACCTAAACCCTAACCAGCGTCAAATAGTAACTTAATGCTGTTGTGTTTCATATGGTGAGTGTAGAGAACCAGAGATCCTTTTTACTGGAAACGAGGCATTCCATCTTAGTCCTCACGAGTGACAACGCATCTGCATTTTGATTCGTCATCGAGGATAGATGTAGATGTCTATGGGCCACAGCAACCACTTACCATCAGGTGGACTGTGTGCTCGTTTGGCACCCTATCCCATTAAAAAAACAACTAAAAAACAAGATACAATGTACCTTGCCAGCAGTACGTGTTGACAGTGATGACATTTGAACCTGAGACGTGGTCCTTCATTGCTGACTGTATAAAGAAGCTCAAGCTCGCTCAGCACGCTATGAAGATAACCAGGTTCTGAGATTCTCATCGTGATGGACAGAAATGAGGATGACTTCATCTATCGTTAAAAGAGGATGAAGATATGTGGTGGAATATTTGACATAGTTGCCACGCTTGGCAATCGGATTTGTTATAATGGACCTGTAATGGGTTGTCATTAGATAAAGATGATAATGTTACTAAATAAAAAATATTTTTATAACTGTTACTTGTGTTTGTTCGGCGTTCAGATTCAAAGTCGCAGTAAATAACGAGAGTAACTCGACAAATATGCCAATATAACGCAAAGCAATTGACAGGCGATCGATACTATCCTAGTATTGCACAGATTTATCGCTGTTGTCTGGTTAAGTTAGCATTGCAGTTCCTGCAAATTTTGTAAATAGTTTTTTAAAATCATTTTCAAAACGTTACAATTTTAAGAAAAAAAAAAGTCGGATGGCCGAACAAGCCATCCCTGAAACTTTCCGTTACCTATTGAAAATTCAAGCTTATATTGAATTCAAAAAAAGTGGTTTTATTTTAATAAGGTGTATATTTTTGTATATTTCGTAGTAAAAAATGTCTACAAATATACATACATAGCTTAGAACATAATAATTATAAATAATAAAAATATATTCTATATTTATTATTCTAAATTTTAAAAAGTTTATTGAAAAGTAAATGTGATTTAATGAACTTATTTATTTATGTTAAATTAGTTTTTTGGTGTGCACATATAATAATAATGCCCTCCAGACCGAATTTCAGTCACGGCAGCCTGTCTCAATGGAGACTAGCCATCGGCGCAGGACAGGATTGTATATATAGCACTAGACCAACGAGGCAGCCTTTAAACGGTCTTAGTCTTCTGTCTCATTTAAATCTTTGTTATAAAATAATAGTGTAATTTTTAAATTTTGTGTCATAAAATCTGTGATTTAATACAAAATTTCCCTCAAATTGCTTCACGGAAGGCGTGTGTTCCAAGTATTAAAACTATAATGTAGATGTAGTATGCATCTACATCGTAAGCGTGGCTCTAGTACGTAAAATTTTTAGTTTGTTTGTAACTAAAATTTTATCAAACCCCCTTAACCGACGAGCATGTATGCGTAGGTATATGGATGTGGAGGAGGCAAGAGAGTTATGTCAGGATCGTGCTAAATATAAGTCTGTAGTCTCTGCCTACCCCTCTGGGTAACAGGCGTGAGTGTTAATGTATGTATTAAAACCTTATAAGAAAGTTTGTTTTAGTCTTTTTTTAAATGTTACCTACACACTAGAATTTTCTGCTGTATCTTTAAATTTAACAAGGACAAACCTCCAGACCCGGAAAAACTATTTGTCGGCTAAATACTTGCTCTGAACCCGTGGCCCATAGCGCTGGAACTTATTGTTAAATTTCTGCAGAGCCATCACAAAGAAATACGAATTGATTAAAACTTCTTTTATGGATTTTATAGCGTTTAATTTATTTGATTTTAATTCCTGACGTTTCGGGTGCTTTTCAGCACCTATCGTCATGAGGGACTGAGGTGATTGACGTCCTGATTTCAATGTTAACCCGAAGCACCTTTAGCTTTTTAATTATAATTTTTGGTCCGATATACGCAGATAAACTTACTATGACTTAAAGTCTTGCAGTGGTATGCTTCGGTTTAGTTTTAAATTTATTAATTACAGAGTCCCAAGATGGTGTCAGTGCCCAGCTTCCTTCGCTAATAAAATTAGGATGTTATTAAAATAAACATATATCAATATAATGGAATAATTTAACCAACACCATCTTTTTATCCAACTACAACGTGGAAACCAGTGAATAGGCTTTTGTTAAGCTGTGTCAGTGCGCTTTACCGTCTTTGGCTGCATCATCACTTACCATCAGATGAGACAGTAGTAAAGCACAAGCTACTATACGCTACTATACTACACATTGATTAAATATAAAACATCATTATAGGAAATCATTACGCTTATACTAATTAATAATATTAACTTCATAGCTTTAAAAATATCTTGAACAATGATTTCTCTTGCATATTTGTATTAATACATTTATTACAGTACATTTATTTTTATAATAAAGCTTGAGTGTAAACGAAGACTGTCAATGTTAACCAAAAATTATTATAGCGATGGAATTTTGAAATTGAGACCTCAATTAACAGATTAACTTTGGTTTTTATATCTTTGTATTTATATGTTTGTGTGTTTATGTATATAGACTTATGTATATAGACTTATGTGTATGTATATAACACTTGACTCTTGTTAACATTCATTATTTTTTTATAATCAACACTTAACTCCGTTAACCTTTAATTTAGTTGTTGATGTTTTATGTCTCTAAATACGTCGTTTTCCGCGCAAGGTTATATTGAGCTTTGTCGTGATCAAATCTCGTCTGAAAAAAAGTCATGGTTGAGCGTATGAGTCTCATATTCCAGAAAGTCTCCAAAAAGAGCGATTCTAATTTTTTATAAATTCAACGCCTCCCAATACGAGCGTATCTCTTCACTGCGAAAAGGAGCCAGCTCACCTTGGCTCCTACTTTTCGAGCAGTATCACTGAATTACCCCGATTGCTTGTAGTTATTGATTGTTGAGATTTCCTTTAACATTAAACTTGAAGGTTCGTTGAGTCTAGGGCTAAAGTTGCTACAAAGAAGTTAGTTGTCCATTCGAAAGTGCGGTGGTACTACATGCGGTGGTAATACATGTCGGAATATCTCAAGTTCTTTTGTGTTTTTTTATATTAATTATGATAATAAGTAGATGCTGTCGCCTATTGCATATGCGTTGCTTAAATTATTGCCGGTCCTACAAGGAGTTGGATGTTGAAGCCGTAATTTTTAGAACGAAAACGTTCTCAGCAAAAATGCACCTCGCGTTTGCAGTACTTTGTCACAGAAGATTTTGGGCTTTAAGGTCGTCTAAGATGTGTATGGTTTCGAATTCCTTGGGGACCCCTCGAACGAACACACGAAGATTACGCTCCTCTGGTAGGGTGTAGAAGTGGAAACTAATTTCCTGAGCGCGCAGGTGGTAGGTAACGCTGAGGAATTCTTCGGTCAAGTTGATGTACATTCCGATGCCCTGACCAGCGTTTTGCACTTTTGGGCAGTTTATTTTTTTTTGGAGTTTGTTTAACCAATTGTACACATTGTTTCACTTGGTCTTGTTCTGAATGACGATGGGTGGTTGCAGCTTTTCCCTACGTTCAGAATGGGACACTTAATCCGTGGGCTTAGCCGCAGGCTTGAGAAATTGGGCGCTTGCCACGGGGGCTGGCTTTTTGGTGCGGCTTTTTGCCCGATGGGGAACGAAGGTCGGGTTAGTCTCGGCTGCTTTACTTGGTGTAGCACGCTTACGCTTTTTACCTTTGACGAGGGTCAAGCTTTCGTCTTCAGGCTTGGGCGGGGCACGCGTCTCGGTTTCCATGTTGTAGCCTAAGTCGGCATCCAAATTGGCTGGAGAGAGCCGCAGGTCGACATCACGGAGGGCGCGTTAGAAGCAACATCATTTACCGACGCGAACGTTGGGGAAGGCTTTACGCAAAAAGTCGGCGAGTTCGTCTTATGAGAATGACGTCATCTTGTCCTGTGCTAACACAAATTAACACTTTGATGTGTACCAAGTTCCTTTATCGAAAGGTGTGTGCCTAAATGAACATCTATACAAGTAGCACGTTGGTAATTTAGGGTGTGTACATAGATTGTTGCTTAATGCAACAAGCAATATAGAAATTAAAATTAAAATAAATGACGGCCTTTGATGCAGCGGGTGTGTTACACTCTTCTTACGGTTTGCCGAAATCCATAGCCAGGAAGGAGAGTTACGCACAAAACACCTTTCGCACCACAAAAAGCGTCCGATAAACTTCAATGTGAGACTGCTGTCACCCGGGACAGCGTGCTTCGCGCACCACACTAGCAGCACTAATACTGTCACCAAACACAGAACGCTAAGCAAAACTAATAGAGTGGAGTGACGGGAATGAACTCGACCGACACGTTCGGAGTCAAAAGTCGGTTTCGAATTAAACTGAATTCTATTTATTATCCTCTAAAAATCTACATTTCCTTTAAATTACTAAGTCCAGCACCATCAAAGCGCGTTTGAAAAGTACTATCCAATATTTTTTTTTATAGGATATGGTGACAAACGAGCACACAGTCCACCTGATGGTAAGTGGTTGCTGCGACCCATAGACATCTACATCTATCTTCCATTACAAATCAAAATGCAGATGCGTTGTCACCCGTGAGGACTGAGATGGAATGCCTCATTTCCAGTAAAAAGGGTCTCCGGTTCTCTACACTCACCATACGAAATACAGCAGCATTAAGCTACTATTTCACGCTGGTATTCTGTGAGAGCGTGGTCCTTCCCCGGTCGAGCCGACCCATTCGTGCTACAACTATACTACTAATATAATTACAGCATGGCTCTACCACGTAAATTACCACGTATTAGCCAATAAATATCTTCGATGTAAGCTACTGTAAATACAATGTAGGGTTAAGGGGAATATTAGTAATGTTTATAGCATTGTTAATATTTTTTACAAAAAAATTCTAAACTCATGGAATTTAGTTGGACGCCAACACTTTTTCCAAACAATTCGAATTCGTTTGTGCCTTCTTTTTCGATCATTGATTCTGTGTTGAGCTCGCTTACCACTACTCTTGCTTTGTCTAGAAATGAATTCAGACCTCTCATATTTCTTTTCCTTGAAGGGCTAAGGGTTAGATCAGAAACTGGCCTATCATCAATACTAACAAGCTCAGAATTTCGAGCATCTTGATTCTCCTCCATGTCTTCTTTATCCTCAATGGTATTCTGAAATAAAAATAATAGACTTGAGTCAGTGAAATATTTTCGGCAGCTAGTTAAAATAATACAAATATTCTTTTTTTCTTTCAGGTACCAAGAAACTCTGAAGAGTGGGATTTGCAAGGGAGTGGCAATTGCAAATGGCTTTAGAAAATCTTGGAACTTTCCTGGTGTTTTGGAGCAATTGATGGCAAGCACGTCGTCATTAAAGCTCCATTTGAAGCAGGAAGCTATTTCTATAATTACAAGCAACAGAATAGCCTTGTATTAATGGATTTGGTAGATGACAACTATTGTTTTTCATATATCGATATCGGGTGCAATGGTTAGAATATCCGATGGAGGAGTTTTCCGAACCTGCAACTTAAGTGATGTTTTGGAAAATGGCTTGCTACCAGAACATCATGTTATAGTCAGAGATGCTGCCTTCCCTCTGAAGCCTTATTTGATGAAGCCATTCGGAGGACAAAATTTAACACAAAGAGAAAAAAAAATTAATTACAGGTTGTCTCGTGCTAGACGTATTGTTGAAAACGCTTTCGGGATATTAGTTAGTAGATTTCAAATATTCGGAAAACCACTGCCTTATTGCCCAAACACTGTTGATATTGCTTGTTGTGCTTTACACAACTGGCTCAGAATCATCAAAATTTCGATATAAGAACATACAATGGACTTTGAAGACACTGAGAACAAACATTACAGGGAGCTGGAGACAGTTACCTTCAGAGGGACTTGTGCCAATACCTAGACACAGTACAACGTACAACCATTCATTCAAACGAGTCAGATCAGAGAAAAGTTTGCAGACTATTTTATGGGCGAAGGATCTGTCTCCTGGCAGGCACGAATGATACATTAATTTTTATGTAAGAAAAAAATCATACCATAAAAATAAAAATATAAATTTCTTTGCAACTTTCCGCTAAACATATAAAATGATGTGTCTTATCTGGATTGAAGCGCACCTCCCGCCCTCCCTCAATTGCATACACTAACTCCGTCACCACTAGACCAAGCACCACTACTCTTAACACCACTATTCCAGGTAAGACACACCATCGACGATAATACGACACGTGTTTCGCCTCTACACGAGGCATCCTCAGGTAATATAGACTCTACGGCGGCTATATTACCTGAGGATGCCTCGTGTAGAGGCGAAACACGTGTCGTATTATCGTCGATGGTGTGTTTTACCTGGAATAGTGGTGTTGAGAGTAGTGGTGCTTGGTCTAGTGGTGACGGAGTTAGTGTATGCAATTGAGGGAGGGCGGGAGGTGCGCTTCAATCCAGGTAAGACACATCATTTTATATGTTTAGCGGAAAGTTGCAAAGAAATTTATATTTTTATTTTTTATTATAATGGATTTCCGCAAAGTAACGCCTGATTCTATCAAAATCATACCATATTACTCTGCGTCTTTCTATTTTCTAGGTTTACGCTTCGTAACACATTGTGTAGTATGTCGAACCATTTTACACTCGGCTTGTATATGGAATCTGCTCCAGCTCCAGATTTCATTGAATCGTTAATTTTCTTTACCTCTTGTGAATAAGTTGATCTTATGTTTTTAATCTGAAATACAAAACAAACTGTTCATAGAAAAAATGTTGTTATTATTATAACTTCAACCACCCCCCCCACACACACACACACACACAAACCCACATGCACATACATTTACTATCAGCGGGATCAGTGAACCAATTAATAAATCAGTAGAAACTACTATACTAGAAAAGTTACAAAAATTACATTGATTTGATAAATCACATAATTAATTAATTACATTAATTACTCACTTTTGTGACAACCGCGTTAACGTCGAGGCCAGGAATACCCATAGCTTCTTTTAAGGCAGTGTATGCCGAATGCCTAGCCTGTTTGTTTTTGTATAAATTGTTTTTAACGTTCCACAAACATTCGTGAACAACATATTCAGACACAAATTTGATAGTTGTATCTTCCGACCATTTAGCCATCTTTAAAAATCAAAAAACACGCACGCGTTTCACGACATTTGTGCACTCTCCTAAAGATTTTACTAAATTACGTGTTTACACACAACGAGGGAAGATTTGAGTGCACAGATTAGTGCTGAGTGACGCGCTGGGGGTTGCGCGGGCGCGGAACTCACTCACTTGAAACAAAAATAAAAAGCGATTCTATTTTGATTCAACTTGAAAGTCAAGTAGAACCGTACTAAAGCAAGTAGCGTTTTCATGTTTCAACTAAAGTACTATCCTAAAGCACTCTGCTAAACACTAAGATAATGTAAATTGGGCATATGAGCTAGTAGAGTGGAGTGACGGGAATGAAGTCGACCGACACGTTTGAAGTCAAAAGTCGGTTTCGAATTAAACTGAATTCTATTTATTATTCTCTAAAAAGTCCAGCACCATCAAGGCGCGTTTGAAAAGTACTATCCAATATTAGCCAATAAATATCTTCGATGTAAGCTGTACGACTGTAAATACAATTGAGCATGGTAAATATTTTATGTCATGGCCAACAAGCTTAATTAGTCATTTAGTTAACAGCTTAGCCATTTCAACCGTCTCGTTTAATAAAATGAATAAGATAATCATGCCATGTAATGTAATTAGTCTGTGCCTAATTACACGCAATATGTTGTACAAATTTTCGCGACTTCAGGGTGGCCTAAGGGCAACCCTAGCCGCACCTAACTAAACTCGCTAAAATCTTAAGATAGGTGCAATGTTAATATTAGATGTATCAGCTAAATATCATTCAGGCCGCTGATTGAACGGCGACGTTTAGTAAAAATTCTGGTCTATTAACTGAAAAGTACTTAAGCTGCAAAATATTCAAGCAGAAAACTTCTTAAATATGTTGATGAGTTGTAAAATCCGAGCTGAATTAGTAAATTAGGTAGTAATGGATAAATCATTGACTGATAAATAATGGACAAGTAAAAGTAATTGCTTTTTTTTAATTTGACGCACACAATAATAATAATAATATGCATGCATATAACGGTTGGGTCATGCCTGTCCTCATGTATACCTTTGGCATACTCAGGTGGAGTCAGACTGAACTTAACGCCCTGGATAGAAAAGTCCGCACTACAATGACGTCCCATAGGATGCATCATCAGAGATCGGCGGTAATGAGGCTGTACTTGCCGCGAAAGCATAATGGGCGTGGCTTCCTGAGCGCGCTCACCATGCATAATCGCGAAGTGTGCAGCCTCCGTCATTACTTCCTGGCGAGATCGGATGATCCATTCTATAATGACGTCATTTCATGTGATATAGGACTTACCCCTCTATCCTTAGCCAACGAGCAATGGCAAGACCCGGCAGTACAGAGCATTTCCGACCGGGAGACCGTATGGAAGGAGAAGGAGCTCCATGGGAGGTACTACAGGGCTCTACATGAGCCTCACGTAGATACAGCCGCCTCCCTCAACTGGCTACGTTTCGGTGACCTCTTCGGGGGAAACCGAGGGTTTTGTCTGTGCAATACAGGATCAGGTTATTAAGACCAACAAATATCGGAGATACATCCTAAAGGATGGCACTGTCGACGTCTGTCGAGCTTGTCGCCATCCCGGTGAGTCATTTAGGCATGTCATCTCCGGTTGTTCGGCGCTTTCTAACTCTGAGTACTTGCACAGGCACAACCTAGTAGCCAGTATTCAGCTCGCTCTGAAATACGGTCTCGTGGACCAGAAATTGCAGTATTACAAGTACTTGCCGGAAGCCGTGCTCGAAAATGACCGCGCCAGGCTCTACTGGGACCGGGCCATCATCACAGACAGGACTATTCTTGCGAATAAGCCTGATATTGTGCTGATGGACCGGGCACAGTCAAGGATATTTTTGGTCGATATTACCATCCCGTATGACGAGAACCTCGTGAAAGCCGAAACAGATAAGCAATCAAAATATCTGGACCTGGAGGTGACCGACATGTGGGGTGGTCTGCCGACCGAAATTATTCCTGTAGTCGTCTCTGCGAATGGGCTAATCCCAGTTAGCCTCTCTGGTCATCTGAGGCGACTGGGACTCCGTGACGGACCGCTCCGGGCTCAAATGCAGAAGGCGGTGCTCCTTGATACTGCCCGCATCGTCCGCCGGTTTCTTTCCCTCTCCCCCCTAACCCTTGGCCGTTTGGTCTCCCCTGCCGAGGGCTTCCATCTGGTTGGGCTTTTATTTATTTATGTATTTTTGTATTTATTTTATTTTATTGATATTTATGTATATTTATCTTTTCATTTTCATTTATAATTATATATTTATACATCCCAACCAGATGAGAAAATTATATAGATACCCCACATAATAATAATAATAATTTATTGTTTCTCACATAACTTTTACAAACAAATCATATTGAAGCTCTGTAGCCCGTGGTAGTTGAAAACTGTGTTACAGGCTACAGCATCTTCCCCCGTTTCAGTGACATATAGTTGTAATGTGACAAACTATTATAGCAAACGGTATAAAAAATTAATTAGAATGACATCAAAAATAACATATAGGTTAACAAAGTATAAAGAGAGAGAAAAAAAAAACAATAATAAGGTAAATAAAAAGTGTGTGCGTGCGTGCGTGCGTACGTTCGTGCGTGCGTGCGTGCATGCGTGCGTGCGTGCGTGCGTTCGTGCGTGCGTGCGTGCGTGCGTGCATGCGTGCGTGCGTGCGTGCGTGCGTGCGGGCGTGCGTGCGTGCGTGCGTACGTTCGTGCGTGCGTGCGTGCGTGCGTGCGTGCGTGCGTTCGTGCGTGCGTGCGTGCGTGCGTGCGTGCGTGCGTGTGTGTGTGTGTGTGTGTGTGTGTGTGTGTGTGTGTGTGTGTGTATGTGTGTGTATGTGCGTGTAAACGTCGTAATATTGTATAAGAATTATTTAGTGGAAACGATAAGATTCTCAGTAGCGTCATAGTCAAAATTACTTAACCACTTTAGTAAAATTGACTTAGTATTATGATTACTTAGATGGGCGGTTTTAAAAATTGTATTTAATTTGTTGTACAGTATTGTAATATACACAGAATAGTTAAAGTGTCTTCTAGCGAAGTTGCTCTTGTAGGCAGGCAAGGGATAGCGGACCGTCCTCTTATCACTTATTTGTATTTGAGAAGCAGTACTTTTGTCATATTTACGAATAGAATGGAAGATATATAACTTTCGTATGGTAAGTACGCCACATATTTTGTATAAGTCCTCAGTCGGGTGTCTAAAAGGTGGGCCTTTAATAACTTTCAATAAAGCACGTTGTGCACGTTCGAGTTCGATAAGGTGTGTTTTAGCTGCCCCACCCCAAGAACTAATGCATTAAACCGTAACACATTCTGCAATGGCTTTATATACTTTCATTATAGCCTCATTATCTAAAACAACTCTTAAATTTTTAAACACATATATGAGCTTCCTTAATTTATTACTAACAGCAGCGATATGTGCTAACCAATTTAACTTGTCATCAATAATTACGCCCAAGTATTTTACATTGTCACTAAGCAATAAGTGCGGACAGTTACATTCAGGTGTGGTGGTTGTTACAAGGAAATTTATGTATTACTAATTTTGAATTTACACTTGGCTTGCAAGCATTTGTAATGCTAAAGCTTAGGAACTTTGTTTTAGACGTATTTAATGATAGTAGGTTGTCTTCCAGCCATGCAGTAACGGTTTTTAAACCTTCTTCAGCTAACTTGTATACTGAGTTCCAGGTTCGTTCCCGAAATAGAAGTACTGTATCGTCTGCAAACATCTGAATTGTTGCACCATTTGCTACTGTATTACACAGGTCATTAATGTAGATCACAAACATCGTGGGGCCCAGTGTACTTCCTTGTGGAATACCATATGTACAGTATGCGCTGTCACTTAGTAAGTTTAAAGTCGTACGTTTTGTTTTCTTTCACTCAGATAGTCTTTAAGCCACATTAGCGGGGCACCTCTTATACCAAAGCCTTCCATACGTGCCAGTAGGATGGGAATAGACACTGTATCGAATGCTTTTTGAAGATCCAAAAATACGCCAAGGCATTTATCACCCGCATTCAGATGATTGACTATTTGTGATGTAAGATTTTGAATCGAAATCCAAATTGGTTATTGGATATAAATTTATGTTGTTCCAGATATCTTAAAATTCTTTTGTTTACAATTTTTTCCATAACTTTAGATAAGGAAGTCAACAATGAAATGGGCCTATAGTTGGTGGGAAGTCTTTTGTCACCTGATTTGTATAAAGGTGTAACTATTGTTCTTTTGAATATATTAGGGAAGGTACCTGTATTAAAGCTCAGGTTACACAAATGCATCATAGGTTTCGCCAGAACATGACAACTTCTTTCAGTACCCTACAAGGTATGTCGTCCCAGCCAGTTGCACAAGATTGCCTGAGGTCCTTTATGGCACTTACTACTTCCAACGGATTAACTTGATAGAGCACAAATGAGTTTAGTGGAGCACTTTTTGTAAAGATTTTGGAAGCTAATCCAATTTATGTAGTATTTAAGGTCTTGAGTGTATTATTAGCTATACTGTTGCCAATACTGGTAAAATAATTATTGATTTCGTTAAGTGATTCCTTTACTGTTGGTTTAATTTTCAAGAGACATTCAGCTGTTTCGGTTCTTTTTGTGAAACCCCTAACTTCTTTAATTAGGTACCACGTTTTCTTATTATCTTTAAGATGTTTAGTAAATTGCTGCTTGTAATAAATAATTTTAAGTGTTTTAATTATTTTATTACATATGTTTCTATAATTTATGTATTTAAATTTGAGTGTGTTATCATTTGTAGACTTTTTTATAATTGTTATACAATTTATTTCTTTTCCTTATTGCTCTAACTACTACGTCCGTAATCCATGGTTTTAGGCGTTTTTTCCTGTTAGAAACTTTTATAGCGTATGTGTTTTTATTGATCACATTTTTTATTCTATCTATAAGATTTTCTGCATCTTTGTTGGTGTCATTTATAAGTAAATACTCTTGCCAATTTTCCAATGCTAAGTCGTTTTTGATAGCACTATAGTTTATTTTATTTATGTACTTCAATTTGTTATTTTGAGCAGGTGAGTTAATATTTTCTACAAGTAACAAAATTGACGAGTGATCGGTAAGTTCACTAAAAACGAACGATTGCCATCGTTGGTTTGTTTTTATCATGAAATAGTCAATACAGGTGTTATATCTAGTTGGTTTATCGACGCCGTTTATCGATGGAATATCAATGTTGACATCTCCAGCCAAGATAATATTGCGTGAGGGTAGGTTCTGAAGTAGGTTACCTAATGAATTAATGTAGTTTGTAGGCTTAGAAAAACAAGGTGGTCTATACGTGCAAATGATAACAGTGTCGTTCTGCAATGTTACTGTTAAACAATTACCTTTTGTTATACAGTATTCATTCACCGTGCATTCTATGGTGTTTCGTATGTAAACTACCACACCGTCGTTTTTGTTATAACTCTTTTTAGTAAAATGTACTTTATAGCCATATATATCAGGTGAATTTTTATATTACTTAGTCCAGCATTCTGTTAGTACTAGAATATCGATAGTGTATTCCAGGCTAGAGAGAAAAATAAGCAATGTATCTAGATTACGATTTATGCTCCGAATATTAAGAGCTAATATTGATAAGTTATTACAAAAGCTACTCAATAGTTCTGAACAACATGTTGTGTCATCTACATAGATACAGTGCGGATTAACATTGTTGTCTATGTCTTTAATATTATTTGGATTGAATTTTATTAAAGAATATAACAGTATCAATATAATCAAGGACAAATTTTATGCATATTGAAAAGTATATTAAAGATGGTATATTTCGTGGTATTGTTAAGTATATTTGGAAGTGGACGACGCTTATAATATGTAATTGAAAGTAGGTGTTTGTATGTGTGTTAAAAATACTATCAATATTAAGAGAAAACATATTTTAAAGAATATTAAGGTACTAAACAAAATTGAGTGCTTATAAATAGGCATTAATACTAGCGGTGTAATCTTCAACATATAGCAGCCGATGAATAGTGCTAGTCATATTTCCTTGTTCTTTAGATTATTAATGTCACTTTCCGAATTTATGCCAATCTGTGGAGCACCAGATTCTTTTCTTAAAAACACCTTACCAAAGGAAGTCCAACAAATACATGACAGCATGTTTTCTTGCTAGATAAAAGAGATGTTTGCTTTTTGGCGTTAGATTTTCGGAAATGAATACTGGTGTGCGTGGACCTTTAATTGATAATTGGTCTGTGTTTAACTTATCTTCTTTGTGTTCTTCGTTGAAGTATTTCGAAGCCCTTATAAATTTTTCCTTTACTAATACTGTCGTGAACTCGACAATTATCGGCTTGTTTGTTGATTTTGAATAGGGTCTGAAAACATCTTCAATATCCGAGTTCTGTATTGGAATTTTAATTATGTTTCCTATAGTTATAACAGTATTTGCTAAATCCTGCTTAGTCTCACTCTGATTTTTTGGTATGTTTCTAATTTCAATACTAGCAGAACGAATCTGCTTTTCTAACTGTTCAATTTTTTCTTCGAATATTCGCGTCTGGCTTCTACCTTCTTTTTTTGTATTCTCAAGTTGAACTAATCTCACCAATACATCATCATATTTTGCCACAGTAAACTCGACAGACTCCTGTAATTTAGCATTTTGTTCTTTGATTTGTTCTATTAGCGACTGCAAAGACAGAAAGTATTGTTGCTGTTTCTTTTCAAACTCCCCAAACATACATAAAATTTCTGATTTGAATGCTAACATTTCTGATTCTCCAATTTCTTCTTTTCTTCTTTTGCTGCGTTTTGACACATTAGAAGTAAGTTCTGAGTTAGACAACGTTAGCACTTTCTTATTATCAGCTTGCGCTGCTAGCAAGGTAGATTTCAAGCCAGATTGCGTCGGTGTCGGCATGCGGTCGACAGGCATATTTAAAACAAAGTACGAAATAACAGGCTTATAATATGTGCAACTGTAAATCAATTAACTACTATTTTAGATCTTATTGCAATAGATATACAGTATTCACTACACAATAGCTTTAGGGATCTCCTTACTGGGTGACAATCGAGGTTTTCATACAACTTCACAAGTCGACCAGTCTTAGTTGACCTCTTCAACAGCTTCCATGCGATACTGTATTTCTTTCTTCGTCGTACACAAAAAAGATACATTTGTTTAACTTTACCCTATGACATTAATTAGATAGTTCCGTCTTCCTCCACCTTTAGAGTGATCCAAGTGTTAATGGAGGGGTACGGGCGGGCAATTGTTTATGAACCCTTGCAAATACAATAAGCAAGCGCTTCGTTCTTTAACACCTCCTTGCCTTTTCTGCACTCCTAATATTGTAACTTTATTTAAACTTGTTAAATAATTTATATATATATTTTTAAATGAAATATACGTATTTACTTAAACACGTCTGAACACCTCAGAGATCCGCGGGGGGAAACGGAATAAGAGTAGTTTTATTTTCATATGGTATATGTTTTTGTATATTATGTAGGACGCTCTGTCACGTACCTAAATATGTCTCTTCTACGTGAAATTTTAAGTTCATTTGTAACTATATTATCTAAAAAGAAAATAAATACACTAAAACGTCAATAAATTCAAATTTTAATTTCAGTTGATTTTTTCATCTTCATAACACCTTATAGCCCAATTAAGCTTTAATAACTTTAAATTATGATAAGTCTAGACTAAACACAATATCTTAACTTTTAGAAAGTTACTCACGTACAGACAAGTATCTTTATTAAGTATTTAAGACTTGGTACTTCAAAGAAATTGTTATTTTTAGTACAATCTGGATCGATGGCCGTCTTTGTACAATGCCTTTTTTTTCTACGAATATTGTTTTGATTCAACAAAGCAAATTATGTTCTAAAAATTATTGTTTTACTCTGAATAATCCTAGTCTTTGCCAACACGGGGTTATATTTTTAACTTTCTTTGTTATTGAAAACCACCCTAACAACTGTTACTGCTTCTTCTATATCAGACAGAAAGAATTAAAATAAGAAACCTATCTACTGTATTTCCATTGATTTTATTCATAACGCTGTTGAAAATAAAAACTATAGAAGACATTTGACAATAATTATGTCCTCAACCTTATGGCCCATCACAAATGAGGTCGACGTATTTGCGCCACCAAAATTTATTGCCGTAGATATACATACAAAGCATTACCATTAAGATTGTAAGCGAATTCCAGGAGGAGTGCTTACTGTGGAGGTCTCCAGCTATTATGGCTGTTGTGCCTAAGTTTATTAAGTCTAAAACGTCTTATTCTATAATACGTTTCATTGGCGGTTGGTATGCCGAAACGATGGTAAGTGGCGGATGGCCGGACACAGCTATTTTACATATAGAGACTTCTATGTTAGCTAACGGGGGAACGTCGATCAATACGCAGTGCAAGGACCTCTTGTGGTAAATCAAGGTGCCGCCCAAAGGGCTGGTCAACCTATCATTTCTAATTAAGGTGTGATTTGCGATCTTGGGATCTGATGAGTATGCTTCAAGAAGGTATCTTGTACTAGCATAATGTCTACATCATGGTTGCGCAGGAAGAGCGCAATCTCGTCTTTTTGGTCTCTGAGCCCGTTTGCATTAAAAAATACGACAGTCAGAGAGCGTTGTTTAGTTCTACCTAAAGGTTGTACTGCCATTATGGTATTTTAAATGTGGTGCTTTCAGGCGCACTGGAAAGACAAAATGGCATCGATTAGTTCTATTATATGCTCAAATGTGGCGTTGATTGTCCTGTGGGATGGTTACTGCGTGGAGTTTGCATGCCAAGGATGATTGTTAAGCGACGTTGATTTTGCTGATGTAGCCGCAAACTAGGGAATATTCAACAGCAAAGGAAGATGAGCCTTATGGTACAGGCTTGGGTTAGGGGGCCTGGGGGCCTGTGGCGAAATGTCGGAGGCTTTACCAACGCGTTGGGTTTTGGCGCTGAAGGTGCGGGAGTGCTACTTCCCTGCGCGGAGATATTGGTGATAGAGATGGGCATGACGGCAGTTTGTGGTGCTGAAGGGGCACCGAAGATGGTGCGGGTTTGGGGGCAGGTAGCCGAGAGGCTACATGCCCCCAACCGCAGCGTGTAGCCTAGAGCTACACGCTGGAATGATCCATACGTCTGGGACAGCTTTTACCTGATCATTTTTGAGTCATGGCGCTTTGGAACACCTGCGGTAGTTTGCTGGGTGTCCCTCTTCCGGGCAATTAACTCAGCTCGGAGGTTCTGCCGTCTAGGGCATGCGGTTGCAGTCGGTAGTGCCGTAGTGTAGCTTGGTGCACTTGACGCACCAAGGCCTGACTTCAAAATTTCTGGCCGAGTGGCCGTAAAGTTGGCATCGATGGCACTAGCTAACGATGCCCCTATGACGGGGAGCTTTTACTGCAATCCAAGTTAGGTTTCAGATACGCCGCATATTGAATATCTCCTTGCCTTCCGGATCCAGGATTTCAGGATGACAAGGCAGAGGTCAAGAAAACGATTCTTGTCGGTCTGGTGGTTGGCGGGCGCTGGCTTTTTAGCCGTAGTGGCGGTGAGGAACGAGGGCACCGTGTTGCACCGAAATAGGCAACTGGGACTGGCTACCTATTTCGGTGTAACGCGCTTGCGCTTTTTGTACTGGACGTGGGTGAAGCCTTCGTCTTCGGGCTTGGGCGGGGCACGCATCTCGGGCTCCATTTCGGAACCTGAGTCGGTATTCTAGTAGGCCGCGGATTGATATTGCGGAAGGCGTGGGGTAAACTGTGTCGTTTTCAGGCGCAGAAGAAGTCCGTGAGACCGGTGAGGGGGTTAATGAGAGAGGGGGTTATTGCCATGATAAATCAGCGTGTCCTTGCTTTTGCTAAGGAACGCCTCCCATACGTCGGAGAAAGATTTATGCAGGAAATTCGTAGTTCGTAGTTAGAAAACGACGCCATCTTGCCTATGCTAACACCAGTTAACATACGTGTGTACCAAGCTTACAGCGGGCCTTACGCACCTTACCGCAGGGGAGATGTGTACCTATACACATAGCGCGTTGATACGCTAGGGTGTGTACCTACCTTGTTGCCTAATGCAACCAGCAACACAGAAATTAAATAAAAATAGATGGCTGCCTCTGAGGCAGCGGGTGTGTTTTACTCTACTTACGGTTAGACGAAAACCAAGAACCACAACAAGCGTCCGATAAACTTTACTTGTGAGATTGCTGTCTCCCGGAACAACATGCGTCACACATCACAATATCAGCACAAATACGGCCACCAAACACACTGTACCAAGCAGCAAGCCGGGTATAAGTTATACTACCTAATATAGTTGCGCACATGAGCTAGTAGAGTCTCGTGACAGGAGTGACTTTAACCATCTGTAGAACTCTAGGCTACTTTGTTCTCTGAGTAATGATGCGTCAAACTTTCAATGTTTAGCCCCCAGACATTTCGTCGTAGGAAAACCATTGACTTCTATTCCTGAAATCTCTGTAATTGATATACCTGAAAATAAGCTCACTGTGAACAACCAAATAATTAAAATCAGACAATTATTCTGGAAACGTTGGCACTTATAGCATTTAAATTCATTACACTTACGCTACAAATAGTTTACTACTGAACCCGATGTAATATATATATATATATATATATATATATATATATATATATATATATATATATATATATATATATATATATATATATATTTAAACAATACATATTGAAAGTCACTTTTTTCATTTAACACTAGTTCGCAAAAAAAACCTCTGTCCTGTGAAGATCCAACAGAAATCCCAGCGGGACTATTTTTTCAAAAAGCTTACAATCATGTACGTTACAATCAACAACACAAAACAAATAAGAAATAGCTTGGTAGCGATCACCCTTCGCAGGGGTTATTATCATCCATAAATTCCTTAATATTATTATAACCCTTTTTATACAAACTTAGTTTAATAAAGTTTTTGAACTTTGTGCATGTCAAATTTAGTATATTTAAAGATATAGTTTTACTCAAAAATGATGACCCCCCCTCAATTAATTGGCCGTTAGGAAGAATTCTAAATGTTTACAAAGATAAAGATAACAAAATTAGATCGGTTGATGTCAAAACCAAAAAATGGCATATTTTCCCGGCCAATTACTAAAATTGAACCTTTGATCTAACATGTTCACATAAATTACTACTTACCAGCTTTTATTTGCAAGTATTTTCTCTAACATCACTGCACTTTACAATTACTTTCACCATGGAAGTACCGAAAGGTTCACTAATGGAGATGTCAAAGTCATTCCAAAGTCAAATGGATAACTTTCAACGGGAACTGCAACAATCTAGTTCTGCTTACACAACTTCATCTTCCATACCAGGTGATTTTAATGCTTTTAGAAAATTCATCTTGGCTGCTTTAACATCTTTGCATAACCAAGTAGATCTTCTGTCTGGATACTAAGAGGGCTGGTAAAAAATGAACTTTCTTCTTTAATTATCTAATTTTATAAATTTTGTAATTCTTATTGTTATAACTTTTCTTTGGACTTCATATCTTTTTTTTTCTTTTTATCATCATATCTTTATTACTTTTCAAATTAGTGATAAAAGTTTTGTAAGGTAGATAATTGCTAGTTGACGAACTGTCACTTTTGACAACTTTTGACTTTTGTGTCTATGGTACGTTAACGTTCCGTTTCTTCACTTATTATTATTATGTGGGGTATCTATATAGTTTTCTCATCTGGTTGGGTTATATAAATATATAATTATAAATTAAAATGAAAAGATAAATATACATAAATATAATTAAAATAAAATAAATACAAAAATACATAAATAAATAAAAGCCCAACCAGAAGGAAGCCCTCGGCAGGGGGAGACCAAACGGCCGAGGGTTAGGAGGAAAGGGAAAAAAACCGGCGGACGATGCGGGCGGTATCGAGGAGCACCGCCTTCTGCATTTGAGCCCGGAGCGGTCCGTTACGGAGTCCCAGTCGCCTCAGATGACCCGAGAGGCAGATGGCTCCAGCTCAGCAAAAAGTCGATGCATCCTTGCCCGATACGCGAAACCTCCAATTTCTCCCCCTTTCGCCCTAAAATACGCCCGCCATGCGTTGCTGTTCATTTGAGTTGTTCAACGCATGTGGTGTGCTCCACCAGTGGCGGGTGCCGATTGCTGGGCCCGCGAAGACCCTGCCGACACCAAGCCAGCTGGTGGGGATGATGGATGCGAGGGGCTGCTGGGTGGTCGTGCAGCACCTCGCGCTCGTTGGCTGGCGGTTCGCATGCTGTCGCGTCCAGCGCCAGCTCCAGACGCACCCTGGCGTCCTCCAGGCAGCGGCCCTTTGCGCACTCTAGTCAAATCCATCATCCTTATAATTATTATTATTTTTGGGGTATCTATATAGTTTTCTCATCTGGTTGGGATGTATAAATATATAATTATAAACGAAAATGAAAGGATAAATATACATAAATATCAATAAAATAAAATAAATACAAAAATACATAAATAAATAAAAGCCCAACCAGATGGAAGCCCTCGGCAGGGGAGACCAAACGGCCAAGGGTTAGGAAGAAAGGGAAAGTAACCGGCGGACGATGCGGGCAGTATCAAGGAGCACCGCCTTCTGCATTTGAGCCCGGAGCGGTCCGTCACGGAGTCCCAGTCGCCTCAGATGACCAGAGAGGCTAACTGGGATTAGCCCATTCGCAGAGACGACTACAGGAATAATTTCGGCCGGCAGACCACCCCACATGTCCGTCACCTCGTGAGCCAGGTCCAGATATTTTGATTGCTTATCTGTTTCGGCTCTCACGAGGTTCTCGTCATACGGGATGGTAATATCGACCAAAAATATCCTTGACTGTGCCCGGTCCATCAGCACAATATCAGGCTTATTCGCAAGAATAGTCCTGTCTGTGATGATGGCCCGGTCCCAGTAGAGTCTGGCGCGGTCATTTTCGAGCACGGCTTCCGGCAAGTACTTGTAATACGGCAATTTCCGGTCCACGAGACCGTATTTCAGAGCGAGCTCCTGGTGTAGAATTCTGGCTACTAGGTTGTGCCTGTGCAAGTACTCAGAGTTAGAAAGCGCCGAACAACCGGAGATGACATGCCTAAGTGACTCCCCGGGATGGCGACAAGCTCGACAGACGTCGACGGTGCCATCCTTTAGGATGTATCTCCGATAGTTGTTGGTCTTAATAACCTGATCCTGTATTGCACAGACAAAACCCTCGGTTTCCCCCGAAGAGGTCACCAAAACGTAGCCAGTTGAGGGAGGCGACTGTATCTACGAAGGGCTCATGTAGAGCCTTGTAGTACCTCCCATGGAGCTCCTTCTCCTTCCATACGGTCTCCCGGTCGGAATTGCTAAGCACTGCTGGGTCCTGCCATTGCTCGTTGGCTAAGGATAGAGGGGTAAGCCCTTTATCACTAGAAATGACGTCATTATAGAATGGATCATCCGATCTCGCCAAGAAGTACTGACGGAGACTGCACACTTCGCGATTATGCATGGTGAGCGCGCTCAGAAAGCCACGCCCACCATACTTCCGCGGCAAGTACAGCCTCATTACCGACGATCTCGGATGATGCATCCTATGGGACGTCATGGTAGTGCGGACTTTTCTATCCAGGGCGTTAAGCTCAGTCTGAGTCCACCTGAGTATGCCAAAGGTATACATGAGGACAGGCATGACCCAGCCGTTATATGCATGTGTTTTATTCACACCGGACAAAAGGCTGTTAAGCACTTTGGTCAAGCGTGCATAAAACACGTCGCAAACTGACTGTTTCATACCAGCCTCATCGATAGCGATGTTCTGTGACATACCCAGGTATCGGTATGTTTCAGCCTCGGAAAGGGTCCTTAAGTTGACGGGCATAGACAAGTCTATGCCCTCAGAGTTAGCAACCCTTCCCCTTTCAACATGGAGGACCGCACACTTATCCGTCCCCAGCTCCATTCCAATGGAACTGCTAAATTCACAAGTGATGTTTAGCAGTTCCATAAGATGGGAGCGACTGGAAGCGAATAACTTGAGGTCATCCATATAGAAAAGGTGGGTCACTTTTGTCCCTCCTTTCCGTAGCTGAAATCCCCTTCCGGAGCCCTCCAGTAAGGTACTGAGAGGGTTAAGAGAGAGGCAGAACCAGATTGGACTCAGACAATCGCCCTGGAAGATACCCCTTCTTATCCTTATGTGGTTCTCCGCAGCCGTCATCCGCTCGCCCAGATGACAAAGGATCGTACTCCACTGCCCCATACACTGCTCGAGGAAGTCTCTAACTGTACAGTCAATCTTGTACAGCTCGAGGACCCTCTTTAGCCATGTATCGAAGTAGGCGAGTCGAACGCCTTTCTGTAGTCTATCCAGGCGGCAGAGAAGTTCCGACGGTTGCGTTTCACCACTTTGCCTATGACCGCGTCAATGAGGAGTGGTTCCTTAGTTCCATGACCACCGCCCCGACATCCATTTTGAGCGCGTGACATCACCTGGTTTAGCTCCAGGTGACGAGTGATTCTCGCGCTCAAAATGGATGTCAGTGTCTTATATATGGTGGGTAGACACGTGATGGGGCGGTATTTGCTCGGGTCTGTGGTATCCTGATCTTTAGGAACCAAGTGAGTGATCCCAGTAGTGAAGAGGCTCGGGAGTGACTTCTGGTCGAGAGCCTCTTGAAACTGTCGGGCGAGCACAGCGTGACACACTACGAACCCCTTCAGCCAGTAATGATGCAGCCCGTCGAGCCCCGGACTTTTCCAGTTCGGGGCCCTACGGACCGCCTCAGCCACGTCTTCTGGCGTTATGGTGATGGGGTCCATAGGCGTAACAGTCGCACCCTGGCTCGCCACAACTTCCATCCAAGGGCCCTCACTGTGGTTTACGGGCTCTGACCACAGGCCACGCCAGAATGCGATAATGTCAGCCTGATCCGGACCTTGGCCCGCTCCACATACCTTTGGTCGCTCCAATAATTTATAGAGCCTCTTCTGATCACTCTGGAAGAGACGATTCTGGTTGAACCGCCTTGACCCCTCGGAAAATCGTCGAATCCGCTTCCCCCAAGCAGCGATCTTTTGCTTCAGGTCGTCTATGCGCTCCGTTAGTTTCTGCGTGATATCCGGCTGGGACAAACTGATATTTGTCCCAGCAAACGCCATCCTAACGGTGCGCATAATCCTCGGTCTATTATTACCCGACCTGAAGCTTGTCAGTCTGCCGATAAGGGCCCTTGCCTTTGCGATACGGTCCTCGATTCTTTTCCTCCAGGCTGGGATGGCGTTACTTTGTGTAGTAGCGCATTATTATTATTATTATTATTATTCTTTATTTCAGAAAAATCTCTCCATAGAGTGGGTTAGTAATTACGAAAAGAACTTATAAGCTAAGGTTAGTAAATAAATGAAATTTAAAAGGTTACATACTGTATTACTATACACTATCTACTTTATATTTACCAGAGCAGGTTTCGAGCCGATATGGACGCTGTTTCAGTGCCTCAAGATAGGACAGCAATAGCGACTCCCTATCGCCGCCAGGAGGCAGTAGGAGCTATCCCAGATATGGCGCCACGCGGAGGCAACCCGTTTGCGCATGATAGCTGGGAAACTATCTATGCGAGCCTCAGCAAACATTGCCGACGCGCTGCAGTACTGAGGCAGCCCTATCAGCATCCTGAAACCGTTATTATATTGGACGCGCAGGGTTGTGAGCGTCCTCCGTGTATACTCAACCCATAGACTGCAGGTGTAAAAGGACTAACAATAGGCTCTGAATAGAGTTTTTTTTACTTCTATATTACACCCGGTAAATCTACGGGCGAGCATATTCGCTCTCATAGCTAGAGCCGTACGTTCCCTCTCTATGTCAATATCATCCGACATATTTTCAGTAACCCAGTGTCCCAGGTATTTGAAACTTGTCACTCTTTTCAGTGGTACACCTTCAAGAGCGACAGTGGGAAAATTGTAGCTCTTATATCTTGATTTAAAAAATACGATCTCACTTTTCTTGACATTATATCGTAGGCCATGAGCCGTTGCATACTTCTCACAGATACTGAGTAGTTTTCTTAGACCACTAATTGATGGGCTCAGCAGCACCATATCGTCGGCGTAACTTATGTTGTTATATGCAATATTATCAATAGAGCAGCCGACTCCACTACCACCGAGTTCGCCAATCAGACTGTTCACGTAGAGGTTAAAAAGTGCAGGAGAGATAGTCCGCCCTGCCTTACTCCGCACTCCAGCCCATATTGCACGCCTGCCCACCTCACCTGATTCTGTTGATTGTCGTACCAATAATGAAACAGACCTTTTAAGTCATTAGGAAAGTCATTAGTTTCAGTAGCCAGCTTTTTCCAAAGTATATCGTATTTAACCGTATCAAAGGCCTTTGATAGGTCCAAAAAACAGCCTATACCAGGTGTCCTACGGTGTGCTTGAGACAAAGTACAGCACTTTCTGCGGATAACTGCGGTCTAAAACCAAATTGTGAATCACACAGATAAATGGACTTCCTCTCAAGCAGACCGTCCATCACTTTCGTTATAGTAGTAGCCAGGGAGTTTCATAAGATCAGAAGGTAAGTACGAGTGTCCTATACAAAAAGTATATAACATGGCCGGGACACGTGGAAGATGGACACCAGCATATTGCAGGTGTTCGATACTGATACTGTCATTTTTTTAATTACGTCTTTAACATGTTTAACCGTAAAACACGTGGTTTCATCTCCATCCCGGATACCTGTATCGAAATTCTGCGATGATATTTTTTATCGTATTTTTTATCGATATATTATTATTATATAATAATGCAAAAAATAATATATATTTTTTATTATTTTTTTGTATTATTGTTAAGTAAATTATACATTTCTTTCAATATCATAATGCTGGCAGGTAGTTTGCTGATGACTTATTTATTTTTTGAATTATTTATTTCATACATATTTTACTTATTTTTACATATATTTGGTAATCAGGTATAATTTAATAGGATTTTCGTTCGGATTTCCAATGCCTTCGCCTTTGATTCTGCCTCTGATGGATTAAGCAGTATTGACAGCTTTGAAAGCATTGCACCCTTAAATATTATGTAAGATTCAACTTTTTCTGAATTTAGCAAAAACTTTAACGCTATGCACAGAAATGCTCAAAGTATTTCTGCTCATTACCCCGACATGTTGTCAAGTTTTAATAGCAAAACATACACGCTATCCTTATTTCGGAGTCATGATTAAAACCATGTCTTCCATCAACATCCTACTCACTTCCAGGTTTCCATTTGATTCGTAACGACCGTACCGATCGGGGCGGTGGTGGTGTTGCAAATGGTACGCAGACTGGATGCAAAGCTGAATTTCTCTTTATCGAAGTTCTTCTTGGTCATACAAAATTACTTCTCGGAGTCTTTTACAGTTACTCTCTCACTGTCGACTACTTCACCACGTTAGAAAATATTCTTGACAATCTTACACCTATCTATTGTCACAGTTTTATTATGGGTATTTTAATACTTGTCTTTTAAAAAATAACGCTAGATCAATAAAACTTAAATCTATTACTGAAGCAGCAAATTTAAAACTTCTTCCTACTTCTGCCACACACTTTTTCCCGAACTGTGCCCCTTCTCTTCTCGACATAATGTTTGTGTCTTCACATGACCATGTTCTTAAATTTGGGCAATATGCTGCTGATTCTTTTTCCTTCCTTCCTTCACGACCTTTTATACTTGTCTTACAAAATCCGTCCCCCTAAAGCTAGGTCAAGGATACTACTTCTGCGTAACTTTAGTGACTAGGATTTAGAGCTGATTTTAAATGACGCTGTAAAAATTGATTGGAGTGTAGTCGTCAATGCGCCTACTGTTGATGAACAGGTTGCTTTGTTCAACTCTCTGTTAATTCAGCTTTACGACGTTCATGCTCCTGTTCGTCCAGTGCGTGTAAAGCATCTTCCCTCTCCTTGGCTGACCGATGATTTTAAAAAAAATCATCCACTTTTTAAATTGTGCCAAAGCTAAATACAAGTCAGTTCCTAGCCATTTGAATAGAGAGAAGTATAAATTAGTACGGAATCGTTGCAACAATCTGTTTAGGAAAGCACAATGACGCCATATCCATGAATCAGTACAAGATCCTGACCCTGCTAGGGTCTGGAAATTTCTTAAGTCTTTAGGAGTTGGGAAATTACGACAAAATCTTACACACCATAACTTTGATCTCAATCAACTCAATTTGCATTTCTCATCTTCGTCTTGCATTAACGATAAAGCAAAACATAATACTTTGGATTCTCTTTCAAAAGCTCTCACTCTGGACACCCCTGCTTTTAATTTTAGCCAATTTAACAGTTGTGATGTTAAGAGAGACATAATGTTCATCCATTCAAATTCGATTGGTAGGGACTGCATTATTCGGAAAATGTTCATCCCTCTCTTTGATCTCCTTTTACGTATAATCACTTCTATCCTTAGTAATTCACTGAATTCTGCTTTTTTCCCTTCAGTTTGGAAAGACGCATTTATTTTTTTTATTTTTTTATTTTGATATCAAGTTAGACATACTGCGCTCTCTCAACATATCTCCAACTGTAGTTGACTGGTTTCGAAGTTACTTGTTTGGTCGCTGACAGCGAATTCAGGTGCAAGAGGTTTTTTCCACCTGGAACACTACAGCTGCTGGTGTACCGCAGAGTGGCGTGTTGTCTCCTCTCCTGTTTACAATTTTCATTAATTCTATAAATCATAATTTGTCCTCTTCCTACCACTTGTATTCTGATGATCTCCAAATTTATACTCAGTCCTCTCTTGAAGATCTGTCTAAAGCAGTTGACACTATTAACGCTGATCTGACTTGTATTTCGAACTGGAGTAAATGTTATGGTTTATTGATTAATCATAAGAAGACTCAGGTCATTGTAATTGGTAGTTCTAGATTAATTGGAAAAATTGACTGGTCTTCCCTATCCCCTATTATACTTGACTGAATTCTAATCCCTTACAGTAACAAGGTTAAAAACCTGGGTTTGTATCCAGACCCCTGTACGTCTTGGACCTCACAGGTTAATGAGGTCAGTAGAAAAATGTTTGCTGCGTTAAGCTATTTACGTAGATCACGTAATTTTCTACCCACAGCAACTAAATTTATGCTCGCCCAGTATCTACTTCTGCCTATCCTTGACTATGCAGATATTTGCTACCTTGACATTACCGAGGAGCAGCTTCATAAGCTTGAGCGCATTCAAAATGTATGCATTAGATTTATATTTGGGCTTCGCAAATATGATCACATCTCCGATTTTCGCAAACAGCTCAAAAGGCTCCCGATCCGCCCTCGCAGGAATACTCACATTCTCTCCGCGTTGTATAGTGTGCTGTTTAATCCTTCCACTCTATATTATTTAAAAAAAACCGTTTCCGGTATCTTTCCCTTACCCATAATCGGTTCCTTCGATCCTCCGTCAACCTTTCTCTCTCTACACCTTTGCACTCTTCTTCTTTTTTTAAGAAATCTTTTACCGTAACTGCTGTGCGATTGTGGAACTATTTACCTCTTTATATTCGTCGTGCTATATCTCTTCACTCTTTCAAAATTATTATTAAATTGTATTACTTAGAACGCTATTAGTTAAATTACTTTTCCTTTCTCGTACTCTTTTCATTTAATCTATTATACGATATATTATATATAACTTTCACTTATCTTTATTTGTATGTATTTTTATATATTTTTTATTATTATTTCGTACGCCCCCTCTATTTTAACTTTTGTTGGCATCAGTTCTCTACGCAAAGGTTGTCTGGAAGAAATCACTTTCAGAGTGATTGTACATATTCTAATTCAGATTTAACTGTACTTGATCTTTTATATTTTGGTGTACAATAAAGAGTTAATAATTAAATAAATAAATAAATGTTCGAAGTCTACGGATCTGGAGTGCGTGTCTTCTTATAGCCGCACGCCGACAGCCACACACACACAGCAGGGGCTACCAAGCAGACCCGTGCGGGGAAGGAACGAAAGTGAGGGGAGGTTATGCCGGCCAATACAACTAACATACTACATCCACAAATAAGGAAATATAAGGGTGTGCGTTGGCGCCACCAATCTCGGTCCAGCCAAGTGTATTCTTTTTCTTACCGTCTGTGACCATGTCACATCCACCAAACCCCGAAATTCCACGAAAAGGAGGGAGCCCGTTATGGCCCGGCCACACTAAGGAGAAATGCTGTTAATTATCGCGTTGATGGACGTTTAATGTAGGTGTGGCCACGAATTAACGCGATAATTTGACAACGGTATTAACAATGCCGTTTCCCGTTTGCCGATAACTTGAAAGGCGGTACATCAAAGGATTAACGCGCGAATTATCGCGTTGAAGCGGCCACACTACGTTTGTCTCATTGTGCACGGTGAGTGCCACGGGGTTGCACGGATGGCTGCGATGAAGTGGTGTAACGAAAAAGCTTTTGGAAATTGAATTAAAAAAAAATACTTCAAAAGTACTTTAATTTACGGTATGTAACTAAGAAAAATAAGCAGGAGAAAAAAGAACAATTTTTGTAGGTCAAATTCTTAGTGTACAGTGGTAAGAAACCCTGAGTACGTGCATCTAATTCGCACTTGACCAGTATTTATGATTGGCTTATTAGTTATTATTTCATTTAAAATATATTTACGTTTGTCTTTTTATTTAGCTTAAACCGTATTGGACGTATTTTTAGCGCAATTTGGGTGCGGGAAAACAAAATAAAACGTAAATAGATTTACTTACTTTTCTTTTTCTTTGTATTCTTTTTTTATTTGTTTATTTTTTTATTTTATAGGATAGGGTGACAAACAAGCACACAGTGCACCTGATGCTATGTGGATGCTGTAGCCCATAGACATCTACATCTAGCCTCGATTACGAATCAAAATGCAGATGAGTTGTCACCCGTGAGGGCTAGGATGGAATGCCTCGTTTCCAATAAAAAGAGTCTCTGGTTCTCTACACTCACCATACTAAACACAGAGCATTAAGCTACTATTTTACGCTGGTATTCTGTGAGAGCGTGGTCCTTTCACGGTCGAAACATTTAACGGCGTTCAACGGCAAATTTAACGCCGTCAACGGCAAATTTAATGCCGTTCAACAGCGTTGAAATTGAAACTACGTTGACCGTTCAAGTGTAGCCACTCATTTTATCGCGTTAAATAGGAATAATTTTGTTTATGGGCATTGACGTTGTTCGTTAGTGTAGCCGCAGCATTAGGAGTAGAGCATAACTATGCTTAGTTTAACTCATATCTTTTGACAGTTTTGATATATACGAAAAAAAAACTTACTTAATTATGGGAAGATTTATTTTTGTTTCTAGTATAAACGACAATAAAGACAGAATTCATATTAAAAATATTGTTTTTATTTTAATTCTATCCCGATAAAAAACTGTCCTAATTTATAAATGGTCACTGTAGTGCATCACGCGTGTTATAACGTAAAGTCTAAGTCAACATATTTGTCAATAATTTCGAGCATAGTGTTCCTAACAACTACTGAAATATGTGTGACATGGGAAACACGTTATTGGTGCCTATGAAGATATATTTCACATAATTCTTAAAAAAACATTTGAATTTGATTCAAGCTTTGGTGACCAAAAGTAAATTAACATAAATTATTGTACGAATAAAATTATTATTTTAAAATTTGATGCCATAGTTATGAAGATATTAACAAAATAATATTAACGCAATACATAAACAAGTCGCTACTGCTTTATATTGTTATATTTAGAACTCTTATATTTCTTTATTATTGTAATATACTATGTTTTAATTTTTTTTTAATTTTAATAATATTATTTCAAAGAATACTTAATACTTACTGTCCTTAATAATATACTTCTGAAAATATTGTTTATTTGACATTTTTGAAGCCTTTTTAATAAATTCATTTATTAATAATTATAGGATAATGCCAATTGACACGATTTTGTAGTCAACATACCACACATTCAGACCAAACGGGTTGTTTCATTGTTTGAAAAGTGTATAGCAATAGAATGAAATAATTTGCACTATCATTATTTCTATCAAATCACAATTTAGGTGTTCTTAAGGCACGATCGGATAGGCTTTTGATAAGCTCTTTTTATAAGAGATGTCGTTGCTCTTTACCATCTTCGGCTGCATCATCACCAACTATCAGATGGGATAGTAGTCACAAGCTTTATACTTAAAAGTATTCTATGGCTTTTTTAAATCATATACAAAAAATTTTCTGGAAGAATTGTATCAAATTTTTTTATCTTTGTAATAAATCTTGAGTGTAAATCAAGACTAACAAGGTTGATTAAAAATTATTACAGCGATTTATATGACTTAATTTTGACAAAAAATTTAGAATTGGAAACATTAAGAAGAGATTAACCTAGGTCCTTTTTATTTGTGTATATATATATATATATATATATATATATATATATATCTGTTTTTGTTTTTACGTATATTGGTACGCACTTTTAACTCTTATTAAAATATTCACACATTATTACAATAACACCTACTCCTTGTTATTTTAATATATTTTTCTAAATACGTCGTTTTTAAGCCTAGTAAGGTTGAAATTAGGTTAGTCGCGATTTAATTCCTTCCGAAAAAAGCTAAGCTAAAGTTGAGTGTATGAGTCGCACATTCTAGGCAGTCTTCAAATGGAGTTATTCTAATTTTGTGAAATTCAACGCCTTCTAAACCGAGCGTACCCTTTCATAGCAAAAATGAACAAGCTCACATTAGCTCTGGGGGTTGAAATAAAGATATTAATTAATTCGCAACCATCCGCTTAAAAATACAATGATGTGTCTTACCTGGATTGAAAAGCACCTCCCGCCTTCCCTTAACTGCATGCACTCATCCCGTCACCACTAATCCCAGCACAACTACTCCCAACACCACTATTCCAGGAAAGACACACCATCGACGATAATACGACACGTGTTTCGCCTCTACACGAGATATCTTCAGGTGATGTAGACTCTACGGCGGCTGACCGCTAAGTCAAGTATGTAAGTAAGTGTCACCTCAAAGTAACGCCTTATTCTATCAATTATCGGAGGTTGAGATTTTCTTGAATCTTAAATTTGACAATTTATTGAGTCTGGGGCTAAAGCTGCAGCAATTAGGTGTTCTTTAATAGGTACGATAGTAGTTCGTGCAGGCCCTTAGTCTACAGAAACCACTTACTTAGTCTACAGAAAGCGTAAGTCCTGTCTTGCTTTTTTTTATAGCATAGAAAAGTTCACCTGATGGTAAGTCGATTCTGTGGTCCATAGTAATCTAAATCTATCCTTAATATAGAATCAAAATACAGATGCGTAGCTAAGAGTATTGTTTCCGTTTAAGAGCTGGTGCTATTAAATACTACCAAGGAGTTTCAAAGGAATCAATGAAAAAGGGTGCTAAATAGCTTATTGTTATTAAAAAATCATTTAATTTAGACTTAAGCATGAAAAAACTAAAAAAAAAAAAAAAACCTCCCCTATTTCTTTTTTTTTTTTTTAAAAAAAAAAAAAAAACAAACCACTTCACGCCCCGCCATTGGTTTGTTTTCCAATTTTATTACCAAACATACATTGATCCTCGTTAAACCGCTTTGTTAATTGTGAGGTGATGTAATTCCGGGTTCGAATCCCGAGTCGGACCAAAATCAATTAATGTGTTGTACTGTCGAAAAAATCTTAATAGCAGGCTGTAGTAAGTAATTTAGTGTTGTTTCACCCACGCACCTTGAAAAGCACGTAAGTCTGTTAAAACTGCGTCTATTTCATAAATGAATTAATACCGCTTTGCCACACGAATGTCGTTGCTGACTCTGTGTGGTTTGAGATGAAGCCACTTCAACTATTACTGGTGGGTTTGGCGTTTTGGTTTTAACGACCAAACCGCTGGTTCAAATGTATTAAATAATTTTATGCGGTGCGGCTATCAATTTAAATAGAGTAGTGGACTGTATATGAGCGCGGTGCGAGCGGTGAATGGAATTTAATTTATTCGTGATACTGCAAATGCCCTAAATTCGGGATATAGGAAGGACGTGAAGGAATGCATGTGCACCCACCTGGACTTCCGATGATCTGCCTCGTGTCTCGATGGCTGCCGGCTTTCTTCACACTTATCAACTTCACAGATAATCTTCGCAGATAATCATAATCGAAATATAGCGTTACTGCAAATGTCTATACTTTTTACAATATGCTTGTATTATTCAATATCCAAATTACACAAGGGCGGGAGCGATGATGCGAGATATAAGCGATGCGGTTGGTTGCGTGTCTTCTCTACTTGTGTGAGCCCGTTAACACGAATGCACATGCTGGGCATAAAAGGCGGTAGATAGGAAACCGGAAATGGGCTTTGCAGTAATCTTATTGGATAATAATTAACGAATCCCTTATAAGCGTTAAGCGATAGTGCAAAGTGGCGCGAACACCCCCCCGGCCTTGAGGTATCCTCAACTAGCAAGTAAAGTATAAATATATATATATATTATATATATATATATATATATATATATATATATATATATATATATATATATATATATATATATATATATATATATATATATATATATATATAGATAGATAAATACTTATATATTAGCGAAATGAAGCGAGATTATGACCTAAGAATTAAACTTAATATATAAACGATAATGCAAAATTAACTATATTAATCACTGTGTTGGTAAAGGACACAGTTTGATAAGAGGGCGTTTTAAAATGGAATTCTTAAGTTTAACTTGCGCAACGCGTACCACACCATCCTTACCGGGAAACAATTTGGTGACAACGCCTAGAGGCCACTGAAGCGTTGGAGTATTATCCACGTCTATTAGAACTATTGTTCCTACAGAAATGGCAGTAGCGTTCTTATTCCACTTCACTCTACTCTGTGATGTATGTAAGTATTCGAATCTGAAGCGTTTCCAAAAGGACTGTACTAAAGAATCTATTAAAGAAAAGCATGATAACAGATTAATACGTTCCTTGCTTAAATCTGCAGCTGGTAAGCATTCAAGTGGTTTTAAATTTAGAAAATATGCGGCTGTAAGTGCGGTAGGTTCCGATGGATCACTGCTTAATACATAAAGCGGGCGAGAATTTAAGATACACTCGATCTGACAGAGAGTAGTAAGCATTTCTTCATA
This sequence comes from Parnassius apollo, assembly GCA_907164705.1. Lineage (NCBI taxonomy): Eukaryota > Metazoa > Arthropoda > Insecta > Lepidoptera > Papilionidae > Parnassius > Parnassius apollo. Next base: position 550,373 of record CAJQZP010001171.1, read on the forward strand.
CGTGAGGATTTGCTTACCTATTACGCGAAACAAATGGGTTTTTACAACCTTAATATTGGACTCCCACAAACCCCCGAAATGTGGAGCGCTTGGAGGGTTGAGTTTCCAAACAATGCGATTATCAGTGAGCACCTGACTGAATGCCTTATAATATTCTTCTGATTTTAAAAATCTATGTAATTAATGTAAATATGAACGCGAGGCGACAAAATTAGTACCGTTATCGCTGTATATAAATCGACACGGACCTCTACGAGAGATAAATCTCTTAAAAGCGTCTAAAAAACTTGCCGAACTTAGATCAGACGCTAATTCTAAATGCATGCCTTAGTAACGAGGCATATAAATAAACATAAATAAGCCTTCTGGTTTCGTATACCACGTTTACGCGTCAATGTGATATAAAGTGGGCCAGAAAAATCCACACCTGTGTGTGTAAACGCATTACACTGCTCTAGGCGGCAAGCAGGCAAGGCAGACATCATGGGGTAAATAGGTTTGGGTTTATGTCGAAAACAAATGTTACACCTGAATGCGGTATCTCACTACACGGCGAGCTGATAATATCCAATATTTCTCCCGTAATGCAGCAAGTAATACTGAGGACCAGCGTGGAAATGTTTATAGTGATAATAATCAATTATAAGATCAACAATATGCCCCTTTTTTGGTAGCAATATTGGGTGCTTTTGGGAATCCGATAAAGACGAATAATCTAACCGACCACCTACTCGAAGTACATCGTCCGTGATAAATGGCGATAACCTTCGTAATGTGGATGAGCATAGTTGTCCTTTTTTAATATTTTTATATCTTCGGCAAAAGCGATGCCTTGCACAATTTTAATAACTGTGATTTCAGAAATCTCTATGTCGGATGCTGTTGTAATTTTATTTATGCGAGGTAATTTTTTTAAAAACCGCAATAGATAATAGTATCAAAGACAAAGATATGCTCTTTTATTTTAAACCATAACCTGGCAATGTTTCTTAGAAAAAAAAAAAGAAATCACTCTGAACTTTCGGCGTTCCACGTGTCGTTTTGATGAAGGTGCTCCGTCTTTTTTATAGAATTTTATATTTGTGTCTGGACTAAAAACGAAAGTATTATACTTTTTTATATTCCTTGTAATATAGTGAACACACATATATATATATATATAATTTGTGGTATAAAAAGTGAAAAGTAAATTGCCAAAAGTGCTTCAAAATCTGGAAGGCCCATTATGGCTGCTGGGTCATAAATGTGTTATTTTTCAAATTCTCATTTATTTTTAGTGTAAAATGTAAGTAAAAATAGTTTTCTTACATATTTCAAATAACTTGACGTTGTATTTATTTCAAATTCACACAAAACTATTTTAGAAATATTGTTCTAAATGTCACACAGATAAAATATTATTATTTTTTTTAATTTCTTTATATTTTAATATTTTGGTATGAGTAACGAATGGAAACACATAAAACATAAAAATATACATATTTCCAAAAATTTTCATATAAATTTCTCTAAAAACAAAAGTGTAGAATTCAAATTAGTAGTAATTTTGTCACTAAAATTGAAGTATATACCACTATACAGCTATACAGGGTAATTTACGTATTTTTTTACAATTTCTAGCAACCAAAAATAATTTTATTCGATAGTTTATACATTCAACAAGAATTCCTGTAAGTTTTATCCATAAATATTGTCTCAAAGTGAAAATATAGCAAAATTTGCAATATAGCAAAAAATTTGCTAATTTTCAAATTTTCCCGCCATTACGGTCCCGAGCGAACGGGAGTATAACATGTCGCGCGCTCGCTTGGAACGTAAACAACGGATCGTAAATACTTATTCCAATTAGAAAATTTTAAGCTTAACGAGATAAATGGGTGTTCTTCCATGTCACTGACTCCAAGCGACACAGTCTTTTCTTCTGGTAAACTAATATGAGTTGATGCGAACCTTTGTACAGGCCATTCTTTACACGGCAAGGAAACCCACGAAGGCCCATGTAACCAAAGGTCACAATTTAAAATTTGTGAGGGTAACAGTCCACGTGAAATATGATCTGCAGGATTATCCGAGCCGGCGATGTGGTAAAAGTTATCCGGTAATAAATAGGACTGTATTTGCGAAATACGGTTAGCAACAAAGGTGTTGAACTTATGCGGTGAAGAACACGCCCAACAGAGCGCGACTTCCGAATCTGAAAACGCATAAATGTTGTCGATCGGATGCCTCAATGACAATGAATCGTAAACGGTGCGCACTAACTTAGCGAGCAAAACCAAGGTACACAACTCAAGCCTGGCTAAAATTATAACCTTTAATGGGGACACCCGAGATTTAGAACATAGGAGCGTTATAATTGGAGGATTATTTCCGTTAACAACCAGTGAATAGATGACACACCCGTAAGCTTTTTCACTAGTGTCAGCGAAGGCTAGTAGCGATACATGGGATTTTTCATTTACGCCGATATGACGTGGAATCTGTAAATGTGAGATTAAAGGTAATTCTGAAATATATCGCTGATATGTATTGACAATATTAGTGGGTGGAGTCTAATCCCAGTTAAGTTTAAGAACCCACAAGGCTTTAATTAATAATTTGGCGTAAAGTATTACTGGACCGACAAGTCCTAAAACATCGTGCAAGCGAGCGGTTGCGGAGAGGATAGCGCGTTTGGTACAAGTGACCGGTGGCGGCGAAACAAGAAAGGAAAACTTATCGGTAGCGGGATACCAACGAAGGCCTAAAATTTTTAAAATTTCATTATCATCAAATGATACCGAGTCTTGTTGACGATGTGCCTCTGGTATATGTTGTAAAAGCTCCTTGCTTGTCCATTTAACCAAATCGAATCCACCTCGGCGAAATATTTGGATAAGTTGAGTGGCGGTGTTGACTGCGTTGTTGACGGAAGGCGCGGAGGAAACGAGGTCATCCACATAAATATCCCTTTCTACTACAGAAGCAGCAAGGGGATAGGACTCCCTTTCGTCAGCGGCTAACTGGCGTAAAATGCGAAGTGCGAGGATAGGGGAAGAGCGTAATCCGAATGTGACGCGATTATATTCATATGTTCGTATAGTTTCTTCAGTAGAAAACCGATATAAAATGCGTTGAAAAGCGCGATGGGATTTTTGGACTTCGATACACAAGTACATTTGCCTAACATCTGCAACGAAAGCGATGCGATAAACTCTGACGTTTAATAAAATAAAAAATGTCTGTTTGTAAATTATGCCCCGTGTGCAAAATGTCATTCAAAGAAATATCGTTATCGGACGTAGCCCTAGCGTCTAAAACGATGCGCAACTTAGTTGTACTTTTATCATTCCGTACGACAGGGTGATGCGGCAAATAAAAAGAAGGCTGTATACAATCATTATCAGAAACAGCGAATAAAATACCTTAAAACTACTTTACGGATTTTATCGCGTTTATTTTTACTTTTTATTTTTAATTCCCGACGTTCAGTCCCCCGTGACCATGGGTGCTGGAAAGCGCCCGAAACGTCGGGAAATAAAAATAAAAAGTAAAAAATAAAAGTAGTTTTAATCATGTGCAATGTTCGCGTAAATATAAGAAATCATTAAAATACCCTTATTAATGTATTCCCGTATAACAACATTGTATTGATCGCGAAGATCGGGATATTTGTTAAAGCGTTTTTCAAAGAGTAAGAGGCGTTTTTTTGCGTTCTTTTCTTAAATGGCAGGGCGACCACATACCGTCCGTCGTTTTGGCGGTAAGTAGTAGAAGTATAAATGTCTTCACATTCCTGCTCATCACGGCTCAAATATATTTTTTGCGGAAGTTCTTCAATTTTCCAAAATTTTTCCATTATATCATTAAGACAATTTTGATTTAAATTTGTATCGTAAGAACAGGAAACAAACGAACGCGGGGAATGATGTGATATAGCGACTTCAGCATCACCCATAATAATATATCCGAGTGATGTTTCTATGGCACTAGGCCATTGCGAATGAATTAAGTTTTCAGGCGACAAAAGTTTAATGTAGGTATTAACCCCCAATAAAGTATAAATAGACCCAGGTTGATAAAACCGATCATCTGCTAAGCGTATTTTATCTAAATAGCGAATTTTTGAAACATCTACTATTGAATCTGGCAACTGATCCGTGATGGTCGGAACAACTAATGGTTCAATATGATAAAATTTGTTATCATTAAAACGAGACGTGAACTGCAGTGAAGTGACACCTAAAATATTTTGGGACACACCACCGATCCCGTGTACTTCGGTAAAACGATTTTTATTCGAAACGGAAAGAAATAAGCGTTTACAACAATTCTTCGTAATATAGTCGCTTTGGGATCCGGGATCAACTAAACACTGAATAAAATGTTCATTGTCGTATTTATCTACGACCTTTATTTTTGCAGTCCCCAATAAAGTAGTATAGCGCGGGAGAGTACTATAATCGCGAGAAATATTACATCAAGAGGTAAGTGTTTTTTCATCTTCCGCCGTATTTAAATTGTGAGCGACAGAAGAATTAACCTTATTATCGTTAACTGCGCGGTAGTTAATCGCATGCGAGCTGTATGCATTAGCGTTAGGCGCCTGCACAACCTCTGAGTGTAACGTATTGCTACTACGAAAATCAGTCTTAGAACCATTCTGATGCGGGTCAGAATGAATTAAAGAATGGCGCAGTATATACACTTACGCTTCGATTTCCAAAAAAAGTCGAGTGTTTATTACTTAAACAATTAATACAACAATTGTTTTGTTTAATAATATCGTAACGTTGTTGTGTATTTAATTTTAAAAACCGTGGACAAACATACAAGGGTTCATGATCATTTGATTTACAAAAGATACATGAATGCGAAGGATCTGTATTAATTAATGTTTTACTAAATTTATTTGAAAGTAATTTGTTTCGATTATTATTGGATGTAGATAAAGGATGCGAATTATTAAATGTATGGCGTATAGCCCTATTCTGTTTGTATAAAAATTGTACTAAAGAGGCGTAGTTTGGTATGCTAATTGTTCGACAATACATTTCAAATGACTTAACAGTGTCATGATCTAATTTTCTAAGTGCAATATTTAAAAACAAAAAATCAGCTAAGTCCTCAATTTTTAATTGCTTTAGAGCATTAATTGAAGCATCAAATTTGTCCATAAATTTATGATAACCTCCTGTTTTGTTTGCGTTCACCTGTGTTAAATCCAATAGTTGGTTAATATACGTAGATGCGAGTGTGCGTTCGTCATTATATCTTCCTAAAAGCGCATTCCAAATAATGGAATAATTTTCTGCGGTAGGGGCTAACCCGGCACAAACTGATAACGCCCTGTCACTCAATTTGTTAACCAAATAATAAACACGTTCGGCATCAGTTAATTGTAAATTGTCGTGAATTAATGTCTTAAATTGTTGTTAAACATGGACCACTGGCGTATGTCTCCGTTAAATGACATTAATTCAAATGGCGGAAGTGAAGTTTTTAATTTAGTAGGAAATTTATTTTCTAACGTGACAGTGGAAGGCGATGTGGATATTTTCGTAATTTGGCACTTAATACGACTATATAAATCTTCAAATGAGCTACAAGCCTCGTAATCAACGTCTGCGTTAGAGTTTAATTTTAAATGTTTAGTATTATAGTTATCTAGAACTTCTTGAAACTCACTACGTAATTGTTCTATATTCAAGGCGATGCTAAAAAGTAAATTCTGCTCGTCCAAGGAATTAAATGCGCCCTTTGAGGTCTCGTAAATTTTTTGTAATCGTTCGTAAATATAATTACGTTTAGCGATAATAATTTTTAAACTAACTTCTTCATCCGAAACCAGTTTAGATTCTTTGCTTCTCGTCGTTATTTTCAACAAACAAATGCGGACTAAAATTATTGCGATAAGTGACGGTAGAGTTAGTTAACTGGGGAACGAAACAATCTCGCGTTACTAGAAAGATGGCGGTTAATCAACAAGAAAAACAGGAATAATGAAGCGGTGTGGTATGCGTTACAAAGGTATTATAATACGTGTAATAAGCGATGCGGGACAAATATAAATTGTAGTTAGTATAATTAGAACTACAATTTATTATGATTTTATAATATATACGTATATAATTTTTTGTAATATATAAAAAAATGAATTTACTTCTCCGGGCCGAAAAGTTAATTTAATCCCGGCCGAAGTGACCAAAAAATTTGGTGGGTTTGGCGTTTTGGTTTTAACGACCAAACTACTGGTTCAAATGTATTAAATAATTTTATGCGGTGTGGCTATTAATTTAAATAGAGTAGTGGACTATATATGTGCGCGGTGCGAGCGGTGAATGGAATTTAATTTATTCGTGATACTACAAATGCCCTAAATTCGGGATATAGGAAGGACGTGAAGGAATGCATGTGCACCCACCTGGACTTCCGCTGATCTGCCTCGTGTTTCGATGGTTGCCGGCTTTCTTAACACTTATCAACTTCACAGATAATCTTCGCAGATAATCACGAAATATAGCGTTATTGCAAATGTCTATACTTTTAACTATATGCTTGTATAATTCAATATCCAAATTACACAAGGGCGGGAGCGATGATGTGAGATATAAACGATGCGGTTGGTTGCGTGTCTTCTCAACTTGTGTGAGCCCGTTAACACGAATGCACATGCTGGGCATAAAGACCGATTTACACTTCGATAAGTACAGTAGCGAGTTAACTTGTGAACCTAGCGAGTTAAGTTTGAAACTCTTTTGAACGTCAATAAGCGGGAAGATATGTGGTAGTGGATGTATATATATATATATATATATATATATATATATATATATATATATATACATCCACTACCACATATCTTCCCGTGGGTGTCGTAAGAGGCGACAGAGGGAGACAGGCAGGAGATGGGCAGCAGCATCTTCCTGATAACAACCGTGATATAATAAAAAACTGCGGTTGCCAACCCGCTCGCCAAGTGTGGCAACTATGAAAAATATCCCTCCATGAATAAAGACGCAAAAAAAACGGGCCCCAATCCCCGGTGGCCCCGTTATTCCTGGCTACGGTGGCGACCATGGTAACGGCGGGGCAGGTGGTGCTAAGAATCTCCGGTGGAGGTTCGGTTGCCACCTTCGAAGATTCGACCTGGCAACACGCACGCACCCTGAGAACTAACGAGAATATACTGGAGCTGGAAGAAGAGGTAAACAAGTTGCGCTGGCATATTATTGGATTATCCGAGGTCCGAAGAGAGGGGGAGGACACGGCAATCCTCGAGTCCGGCAACTTGTTCTACCACCGGGAGGGAAACCATCTGTCCCAACGAGGTGTCGGATTTATCGTCCACAAGTCTCTCGTCAACAACGTTGTAAAGATTGGGAATGTGTCGACGAGGGTCGTGTACCTGATACTCAGAATCACCAACCAATCACCAAAGAACCAGGGCTCCAATGTCTTTGCCAGAGATCTGTCTGCCAGAAAGAGCCAACTATCAAAGCTGAAGACTGAGTGTGGCAACATCGTTTCCGGGACACCTGAGATTCTGAGTGAGATATAGAGGTTCTATGGGCCGCTGTACACATCATCGTTGGAGCCACACGCAAGTGTGAGTAACGATCCAAGAGCAAGTCTCATCCGACACTATTCCGATGATATCCCGGACGTCAGTCTGAGCCAGATTAGAATGGCTCTCCACCACCTTAAAAACGGCAAGGCCCCGGGCGAGGAAGGAATTACAGCGGAGCTTCTGAAAGTGGGTAGAACACCGGTACTTGAAGTTCTTCAGAAGCTCTTCAATTCCATCCTCCATGGTGGCACTACTCCGGAGGCGTAGAGCAGAAGCGCGGTGGTCTTGTTCTTTAAGAAAGGCGACAACGCTCTCTTGAAAAACTACAGACCGATTTCCCTTCTGAGCCGCGTCTACGTGCTGTTTTCGAGAGTCATTACGAATCGTCTCGCACGCAGACTCGACGACTTCCAGCCTCCCGAACAAGCCGGTTTCCGAAAAGGCTTCAGTACCATAGACCACATACATACCCTGCGGCACTTTAATTACTGAACATCAAATAATACCTAAATCACACTAATAATTATTCACACAATAAAGTAAAAATAAAGTTGCAAGCGATGGTACGACGAACAAAAATTTTAGACGTCAATTTGGCCCTTCTAGACTACAAATAGTTGTTCCGGGTCTGGATGTTTTTCCTTGTGCAATTTGTGGGATGTTTGTAAATGTCCCACGATGCAAGAGAAAATCTTAGTGTACGTTTTTTATTGAATAAAAAATATGGCTTGATATGTTGACGCTAAGGTTTTTAGTGTTGACTTAGGTATTTTAAGAGATGCTACGAAGGAATATTGAGCGGTAAATACTTAAATCACTATAAAAGTATAATCTTCTTGAGGTTGAATTATCGAGAAGCACCACATTCTATATTTGTGCTCTCAGTGATCTATCACAAAGTCCCAGTAGCCTCAGATGATCCGAGGGGCTGACTGGGATTAGCCCGTTTGCGGAAACGACTACAGATATAATTTCAGTCGACAGACCACCCGACATGTCGGTCACCTCGTGAGCTAGGTCCAGATATTTTGTTTGCTTATCTGTTTCGGCTTTCTTGAGGTTCTTGCCATGCGTAGTGGTAACGTTAACCAGAGCCTTTGCCCTGTACCCGAATCATTAGAACAATATTAGGTTTATTCGCTTGGACCTGACCCAGTAGAGCCTGGCGCGGTCATTTTCGAGCACGGCTTCCAGCAACTTATAATAAGGCAATTTCCGATTCACAAGACCGTATTTTAGGACGAACTGTACTACCTAGTGCTCAGAGCTAGAATGCGCCAAAACACGGAGATGACAAGCCTAAGCGATTCACCGATATGGCGAAAAGCTCGACAGATGTCAACGATGCCATCCCTTAGAATGTATCTCTGATAGTTTTTGGTCTTAATTACCTGATCTTGTATTGCACAGACTAAACCCTCGGTTTCTCCGAAGAGATCACCAAAGTGTAGCCAATTGAGGGAGGCAGCTGTGCTTACAATGATCTTTTGTCTTATGTTAGATCATACGTATAGAAAAGGTGGGTCACTTTTGTCCCTCATTTCCGAAGCTGGTCTTTTTCCTTTAATAAGAAAAGACTTATAGTATTGAAGTTATTTTTACATTGAAATTTATTTCTTTATAACTTAATTTATTTATTTTTTATTGCAATACGCCTTCAACTAGATTTGAAGTAATTTGTCAGGGTTCGAAAGGGCTTCAATAAACGTAAATTTTATTTACCATTTGAATCGATTCGGACTTGTAGATTTTAAGATATTTCAAAAATAAAGTTTTCAGAAAAATGTGTTTTTATCAGATATAACGATCAATTCCAAAATCTAATCAGCTCTTAAACTCAAAAACGCTGTCGATTGCTGCAAAATGCATCAACATCGGTTGATGCGTTGAAGATAAATCGTTACCGAAAAATTTCTAAAAGAGTTTTTTTTTTCAAATAAAAAAAAATTCAAATAACTTAAAAAATCTTGAATCGTTTTTGATGTAATACATTTGAGTGCTTAAAAACTGCATCAAATATCGTCTTTAAAAATCATAAAAATTGGTTAATTTCTTCGTGAACTATTCAAATTTGAAAAAAGAAATTCAAACTGTGGTTTTTTAAAACTATGACGTTGTTGGTATATTCGTTATTGATAGGTGGAATTTGGAGCGTTTTGCATTTGAAATTACTGGGATGTTCCAGGGATGGCGTATGGGGTCAACCGTATTATTCTCTTGCTTTTGGACTTATATAGTCCATATTATTATAAAATTATATCACTTTAATCGTATTGAAGTTTTGCTTGTAGCATGTTACTTTACTTTTATTATAGTCAACATGACTATTTACTCGCATAGAGATATGTACCCCTGCATCAGACTTACTTTACCGCTTGAGAGTTTTTCTATACCACTAATTGTTTTCCTAATATCACTTATTTTGAAAGTGAAACCTGTAGGAAAACGAACACGTCAAAATGGCCAAAAAGGCTATCCAGGCGTTTCACCGTTGCGTTTCACCACTTTGCCTATGACTGCGTCAATGAGGAGTGGTTCCTTGGTTCCACGACCACCGCCCCGACATCCATTTTGAGCGCGTGACATCACCTGGTTTAGCTCCAGGTGACAAGTGATTATTAGGAATATAAGAATAATTAAATAACCTGGCTTATTCCAAAGTAATATTAATAAAATACGTGGGAGAAAGAAAAAACCTACATAATAAACTAACTAATTCAGGCTATTGCGTAGTTAGCGGATCCAGCTTTACAACTAGCCGTTGAAATAAGTAATGTTTTAATCTGTTTGGCAACATAAGTATGTCAGAGCAGCGGTGCGGTGAAAAGTAATCCAACTCAATCCAACAAAAACCAATAGACTCTATGAGATCTCAGCTAAATAGAAGACACAAGTTTCGAAAAGAGAAAAGCAACGTATAATTTTAATCGCGCTAGCAAGACGACCTTTCGATGATCAACTTTAGATTTTGCACACACTATTTTTACGAAAGCAAACGAGGCATGCCACATTAGCCACCAGGAGTAACAACGCAACTACATTTTGATTCTTAATCGAGGGTAGATGTAGCACCAAGGCCAACATGCTGCACGTAAAAACAAAAAAAAAATTAACCTAACACAACAAAAAAAAAAAAAAAATTGATTTATAACAAAAGAGGTAGTAGCCTTTTATCCGATTAAAATATGAAAGAGATTGCACGTAGCAAGTTTAATTTAAATAATTGTATCACGTACACATATAAATTTTGTGTACGTGCAACTTTTCGCAAATAAATAATATTAAATACGAGACGACAAGTTCAAATTATCTTTTTAGGTTAGCATTCACTTACAACTAATTATTTTTATTCCTGTTTTATACTTCTGGTGCAATTTTTGTCATGACTAGTGCTTTTAAAGAATGTCACCATATTAGCTTTAATTACAATTTAAAGTATACAGAAGCTCCAATCTGATTTTGGACAGTACTTTTCAAATTTGGTTACTGAGCCGCTATAAGCCTTATTTTATCACTGTAGAAGTGTTGCTAGATATGTGATAAAATTGAAAGTCTTCAACACCGTGTCATTCTCGGGTGAGATTAGATTTATTTCATCAACGAATAGACAGATTACATTTAAACTTTTTGAAAGTGGTAAAGCCGCACTGCAGCGTACTATGACTTAATCATAAATATATCTGCTCTATTTGGGAAGGACCACAGAATAACAGCATTAAATATCAGCACAATGCAATATGGAGACGAGAACTGGAAACAATTTCATTGGTAACGAGGTATTCCAACTTAGTCCTGATAGGTGTCATCAGCAGTTTATATTATTAACTAAGCTTGAATTATATTCAAACTTAGTCTGAGATAACTTGTTAGTATCGTCTTCACCTTGCTCGATTAATGCGTCATTTTAGAGTAGATCCAAAACAAAGAGTTGCAACATGAACGCAACCTAACGCTTCTCAAATATCATTCGATTTGCCGCGTTTGATGAACGATCATCAATTTGCATTTGTGCAGTATATTTCGAAAGTTTTTTGCAATTTATTCTTTTTAAATTAGTTTAAAATGCCTAAAATACGAAGAAAGTAAAAAGAAGAACATTTAGAAATGAATTTAAACAAATTTAAGAAGAAATATGAAAGTTGTAAAAGACGTAAAGACGAATATTCAAAAGATAATAGAAAAAAAATGAAGTTGGCGATGTTGGTATGTCTGGTTTTTCATGATTCAATTTACTATAAAATTAATTAATTGCATTAAACGGCAGTTTAAAGATAAATATACATATATACACAATATGTCCCAGAATAAATGGATAATTCGAAAGCGCCTAATAGTACAGGTATCAGGCACTCAAAAATACAAAAAGAAAAATATACTAAGTGACGCCACACATATGAAGGTTTAAAAAAAAGATGTTTTTATTGACCTTTCATATTAACCACTGCCGCAAATTAATGAAATTCGATGCGTTTTTGGTGTTCTCTTATTTGTCACAGACGATTCTATTAGAAATGCTGTAAATAGTATGAGTATCTATTGTACTTTTTAGCAAAGAAAAACTTAAATTTTTAGCACGAAAGGTGGTTACAATGTTTGGTCAGCCAGAGATTGACATTTTTGCATCTAGGATTAATACAAAATGCATTAACCTTTAAGTAGTGACGTGGGTGTCTCACAGACGGCCTCGATGCAAAAATCAGTCTCGTGGCGTTAATTTTTTAAAGACGCTCCCGCTCCTCCCGCTACCTTCGGGTTTCGGTGGCGTGATCGGTCAGTCGAGTGCTCGCGCTCGTGGCAGCAACACCTGTACCTGTACGACCGTTTGGTGTCCCTGAGACGTGAGGTCAGTATTTGCGTAAATGATTTATTAGACGTCACTACAGTATTAGTGTATTTTTTTCTAAGTGTCTCTTATTCGTCACCTCACTGTGTACGTTATTATTTTAGATGGATCAACCTGGACCTTCAGGAAACAGTCGAAAGCAAAAGCGAGTAGCTCTAAATACTTCGACAAATGAAAATACCTAAAGTCAGTGGATAGAGGCTGAGTTGGAGCGAGACTTCAGTGATGTGGACGATGAAGAATTGGATCCAGATTTCTGTTTGCACAGTGATCATGACTCGGCTCCAGAACAATCTGAGGATGAAGAAACTCAATCTCAACGACAAAGATCACACCGCAGTTCAGTTGCGATGCAAGATTCAGGTATATCTTCAATACAAGATAATATACACACAGAATCCCAAAGATACTACATAGGTAAGAATGGTTTTAAATGGTCAAGCGATGAACCAGTGATGCGTAACTGTCATTCACTAAGCCACAACTTGGTTGACATACCTAGATTACAGCCTAGAGCATTCACCAACCTAGAAACCTTGTGGAGACATTTTATGGATGACGATATTACTGACAAAATAATTGAATATACCAACAAAAAACTTGCCCAGATACGGGTAAAATATAAAAATCAGGAAAAACCTGAGCTTCGCAACACGGACGCAGAAGAAATGAAGGCTTTCTTCAAGTTATTGTTTTACTCATCTGTCTTCAAATCTAACCATGAGAATGCCAAATATATCTTTGCTACAGATGGTTCAGGCCGAGAGATATTTCGTGCAGTTATGTCTCAGTATAGATTTCTTACACTTTTGAACTGCATTCGCTTTGACGATGTAGAAACCAGACAGCAACGACTAGAGACTGACAAACTGGCAGCAATTTCGGATATATTTGAAAAGTTTATATCTAATTGCAAAAAAGTTTATGTACCCGGTGCTGACTTATGCGTAGATGAAATGCTTGTTCCCTTTAGAGGCCGATGCAAGTTCATAATTTATATGCCCAAAAAACCAGCAAAATACGGACTTATAACTTTGTTAGTTTGTGATGATGAGACATTTTATGTCTATAACGCTCATATCTACTGTGGCAAGGAATCGGACGGTTTAGGTTTACCAGAAGATGACAAAAAGTTTGCAATTCCTACACAGTCTGTTTTGCGACTTTGTAAAGACTTCGAGAACACCAATCGTAACATCACTGCTGACAACTGGTTCAGCTTTTATGGGCTAATGGAGTAGCTAAAACAGAGAGGTCTGACTTATGTTGGAACTTTAGAAAAAAAACGTCACATTCCACCTGAATTTCAAGCGTCCAAAACAAGAGAACCTGAAACAGCATTTCATGGATTTACAAAAGACTTTACCTTGGTTTCTTATGTTCCCAAGAAATCTAAAGCAGTTTTACTGATTTCCACCATGCATCACACGTCCGAAATTGATACCGTTACCAAGAAACCGGTTATCATAATGGAGTATAATAAGACAAAGGGTGGGGTTGATGAAGTTGACAAAAAATGTTCGAACTATTCCTGTAGCCGCCGCACTCGCAGATTGCATTTAGCATTATTTTTCAGATTGCTAGACTTGAGCGGAGTGAATTCCTTTGTGTTTTATAGGCAGTGTGCTGACGTATCAGACATATCAAGAGGACGATTCTTGCAGGATCTTGCCCGAGAATTAGTTTTACCACATTTACAACGACGAGTCTACAATGACCGTCTTCCAAGAGAGCTAAGACTTACAATGAAACGGATTCTTGGCGAAAATTTACCGCCAGAATCTAGCCGCATTGAGTTAGCTGTTGGTGAAAATGACAAAAAGACTTGTAAGGTGTGTCCAGCAAGGCTGAAGCGACGCACAAGGTACAAAAGCGTTGCATGTCATAAGCCTATATGCTTATGCTGTTCCAAAACAATCTGCAGCGACTGTACTGACTGAGACTAAATTTAGAAGACTGATTCTGTGGTAGTTCCTATATTATTTTAGTAATTAAGTTGAAGAAGTAAGAAATTTTATTTTTTGTTAAAAAATAAGTCTGTTTGTTTATTTCATAACACTTAAGAAGTGCGTCTTTTATAGAATGTGATTTTTTCGTAACTTTTGCCAAATGTCCTAATAAATGTTGATTAATGCTTAAATTGGGTTGAAGCGACAGTAGCCTAATGGCAGGGCGCGGATTGCGAACTCAAAAGATCGTGGGTTCGAATCCGTCATTTGACTACTGTCGTGAACCACTCCTAACACAAGTATTTTCAAGCTTACCAAGAGTTGTTAAAGGAATATTGGTAATGTTAATTAATAAGATTACTAATATTTAAAAAAAATTAGTCTGTATCATTAAAAAGAGGGTTTTTATTTTAATTTTGTACAAAAAATGTCTAATTAATAATTAAGTTCATACTATTAGCATAAATTGCGTAGACGTCTATAAAACGTCAATCCAAACCACATCACTACTTAAAGGTTAAATATGTGTCATAGCAAAGAGATCCAAAAGCAAGGAATACAGATGCATTTACAATTTTACGCATTTCAATCATTTTCAGTTCTTTAAAAAACAATTCAAACAATTAATAATGAAAAGGCACGAGGCATCATTACTTTCCCCGTTTGGACTACTCAGCCCTGATATCCTTTGATGAAATCAATGAAGGATTCGGAAGTAATATACTTTCAACCTTCATCAGAATTCTTACATACTCCTTTCAGGACACCACAACCACTCCATGCACATCCTACCCTGGGGGCATGTATATTATCAGGACAGCGTTCCAATTAAATAAAACCCCGCAGTCGGTATGTGATTTGATGTTAGCATCTCTGTCCTCAAATACATTAAAAAAGTATAATACACGTTTAAGACATTGGTGGCTTTATCGTATGCAAAATAATCATAAAACTTATAGGGCATCAGTGCCTAATATAATGGCATATTTAACAGATTTATCAGATAAGTGAAAGAGAAATCAGCTCTTTCTTTAATAATAGGATCACATCTACGAACGGATGAAATAATAAAAAGGTGGTTTAAAGGAGTATAAAGGCTTAGACCGCAAACTTCAAAAGTAGTCCTAAATTATTTGCAAAAATTGTATCCTCTTGAATCGTTTGCGTTAGATAAACTTACCGAAAAATGTGCTATGTTAATTTCCCTTAGCATTGCGCCAAGGATACAAACACTATCTTTAGTTAAATTAAGGGATGTAACACAAGTTACAATACTGGTTTCAGACTTACTTAAAACATCTATTCTTGGAAGACATCAGGCAATGTTAAACCTACCATATTTTAAAGAAAACCCTGAGATTTGTTTAGCAAAAACTTCATTATTTTTCATTGATACCACTGAAAAACTGAGATATCGAGATGAATGTACACCACATATTTTTATAACAGTCATAAAACCGCATAGAGCAGCCACAATTCAAATCATAAGTAGGTGGCTTAAACAAGTAATGAGCAAAAGTGGTATTGATACAAGCACATTTACAACACATTCAACTGTATACGTCTGAACGGAACAAGTTTAGAAAGACTTGAAGTATCAGCATGCGTCATCTACCTCCTTTATAATAAACACTATCATTGATTAATGTAACAAACTACTCTGCGAAATTACAATATCTTCATCAATCTATGATTTATTTATATTTTTAATTGTTCATTATTTATTATAAAACTAGCTACGATGACTATCCGAGTACAGATTCAGAGTACGAAATCTATCTAACTGCAGAGGGGAAGACAAGGTGACTTTATATCCCCGAAATTCTTCACCGCTGCATTGTAAGACGTTTTCAAGCTGATGGTCTGGAAAGGATACAGTATTAACATTATTGGTGAGTACACTACTTACCTTCGGTTTGCCAACGATATAATATTTATAGCAGAATCGCTGGAGAGCCTAAGCACTATACTTAATGGCCTCAATAGTGCCTCCCAACGGATAATATAAACATAGACAAAACAAAGAGCATGTGTAACGTTCACGTCACACCTATGCTTAACTAAGATCGAAGTTGATGATGAGTATGTTTACCTGGGACAAATAGTCCGATTGGATAAGTCCAAATTACACTGAGAGGTACAACCGGCGCGAGTTGTCAGTGATTACTTATGGATCTTCACTGTTGGCCGCATGAGGGCGCTCATGGTCACTCAGTGAGCTACGCAGAGGGCTATGCTTGGGGTTTCTCTGTGTGATAAAGTTATAAATGAAGATAACGGCAGTAGAACCAGAAGGACTGATATAGCCCAACGCATTAGTAAGCTGAAGTGCAGTAGGTCAGCCATATACTCGTAGCTCAAAGAACCGACAACTGATGGGGAAAAAAGGTTCTCGGGTGGCAGCCTCGTACCAGTAGGCAAAGTGTAAGGCGAACTCCCACTATATTGAGTGGCTACCTAGTAAGACATGCAATAAGTCAACGAATTCCGGTGACTCAGGACCGTGCCCTGTGACATTCCTTGGGAGAGACCTATGTTCAGCACTGCACTTGTGAAGGGGTATAACGATGATGATCATGATGATGATTCTTTATGGTATTTCCTACTTTAAAAATACAAAGGGTGGATTTTTGTTATTAAGTACTCTTAACCAATTAACTCGTGGAGTGGTTAGAAATTGACGTTGGTGAAACAATATAGAAAATAAACAAAACTGATATTTTTGATTATAATTATACAATATATTATATATAGTACCCGGTTGACCGAGCTTTGCTCGGTATTTTTCGCTCGTTTTTTTTTTAATTCGTGTGTTTTGGAAATTATATTTAGATACAAATTACATACTGATGAAATACGAATAATATTTTTTGATCTTAGCGACATAATACAAAACACTGAACTGATTATTTGAATAGAAAATCATGAGTGCAATTAGTTTAATTTAAATTTTCGTGTTTCTAAAAAATACTAAAAAAAGGCCTCGAAAAAATAGATTTTCTCAAAAAAAGAAAGGAACTCGAAAAAAAAATATTAAAAAAAGTCGGTCGGTTGGTCTGGGCTCGAACCATGGTATTACAATTTTATGACCGCCCAATATACCACTACTAAGCTATTTCTAATCATTAATAAACTGTCAAAATTTACCTTCTTATTCTAACGATATTGTAGCAGTTTTTCATTGCCTAAAACACGGACAAAAAGACATTTTCTAAAAATAAATCCCAGCTAGATCGATTTATTGCCCCCGAAACTCCATGCACACAAAATTTTATGAAAATAGTTGGAGCCGTTTCCGAGATTCCGATTTATATATATATATATATATATATATATATATATATATATATATATATATATATCCCTTCCCTTCGGACCGCGAAAGCGAACAGACGTGTTCTCCGTGATTGTGTTGTCTTTATAAATAAAATAATTCTTCAAAAATATACTAAAAATTCGTGCGTGTACCAGGGCAACATACTCGTAACGTAGTGCCATCCTGCTTCATTGAAGAGGTAAGCTACGCTCTTTGTATATTGCCAGCGTGTATACTAATTAACGTGCATTGGCTGCATAATTTTTGGCTCCACCCACTGCCTTTGCTCAAAGAAGCGCCTGCTATTATAAAATAGCTAATCTGCAGAAAATTATTGCTTTGCTCAACATATTTAAAAATCATCATGCTTCATTCACCGAATAAAGCAGGATCAGACTCCGATATCTCTAAACTACCGAAAACTCTAAACTTCTTCGCTTGCGGTTTCAAGACAAAAAAGACGTCACGATGAACTCTCAAGTGATGACTTTCTTTCGTTCAAGGAAGAAGTTATGCAAATGCTGAAGTCATGGAAAGCTGATCATGACAACAGACTATCTAACATGGAAAATAATCTTACAAATATAAAGAAGATAAATACAGACATAGAAAAGTCACTGGAATTTATATCTCAGAAATATGAGGATATGCAAAACAAAATAATAACGCTTGAAAAACAATGTAAAGATAATCATAAATACATTATGTCTCTGGAAGAAAAAGTTGAGGAACTCTATCGAAATAGCAGAAGAAATGGCATAGAGATACGTAATATTCCTGAAAAAGAAATAGAAAACAAAAACGATTTAACGCAATTAGTGATCTACCTCTCGAAAACATTAAATATTAATTTACAATCGTGTGATATTAAGGATATATTTCGTGGCCCCGGAAAAAAGGGTTCCACCAGACCCATAATTGTTGAATTAGCAAACATGTCACAAAAGCAGACAATACTTAGCTCTGTAAAATCATTTAATAAAAACAACCCTAGTAAAAAACTCAATGTGTCGCATTTTGGTATAAATACTAGTGCCTCTCCAGTGTATGTATCCGAACACCTTACCCTAGTACGAAGAAAATATACTATCTGGCACGTCAGTTATCAAAAGAAAAAATCTACAAGTTTTGCTGGACTGCAAACGGAAAAGTTTTTATACGATAATCAGACGGATCACCTGCGATATTAATTAGAAATGAAGCCCAATTCGAGGATCTAAAATGTGAATGACTAGATATTGCTTCATTGTGCCTTAAAATACATTTTAACTATTCACTACGTTACTACATGTTAATTTTAAAGTTTATTTCTTTGTTTTTCTTATTAATATTTATAGGATTAGTTTTAAAAATTAGGATCTTAACACAAACACCACATAAACTCACAAACCAACAAACAAAACATACTACACACAAACACTTAAACTCACTCATCAGACTCGTCCTAACTCGTACAGTATTCACAATTAAACATTTCATAAAAACTCCATTACTCCTGATAATCACTCACCATAATCAACATGATACATCTTGCTTTAAATTATATACGCTATTGTACGTTGAACGTTGTACTAACCATTACAAAACCTATGCCCGTAAATTACAACTTAAAAATACCTCATTTATTACATTTTTTGCTTGTGTAATTAACTCCACCTATTTAGTACAGTCTATTGTTCAAATAAACAATACAATCTTATTCTCTTACATATACAAATTATACGTCTTAATTGTTTATAATAAAAATGGCGAATAATATTAACTCATACATCGACAGTATAGACCAGTGTACATTAAGTGAATCCTATTATTGTACTCCGGAAGGGGGGTAAATATTATATTAAACAACCAAACAAATTCCTAAAGATACTAAATCAAAATATAAGATCGATAAATTGCAACTTTCTTAGTTTACAAACCTTACTTGACCGAATCTCATTTGATTGCGATGTGTTGGTTTTAACAGAGTGCTAGTTGTCCTGCTCAAGTAATCAAAATATTCCTTATATACAGCACTATACTATGTACAAAACTTGTAAACACCAAAATCAAAGTGATGGGGTAATTATTTACATAGTTCACAATTTAAATTATAAATTTTGGTAAATTGGTAACTATTGAAGAAATAAATTTTAATAACACAGCGTCTGGACTAATTGCTACGATTGATTCAAATACAGTGCTTATTTGCATTTATCGATCACCATCAAATGAAAACATAAAGGAGATTTTTTCGACACTCAACGCTACACTTACACCGCTTTCAAAATGTAAGACAGTCATAATAACTGGAGATATAAATCTAGATATAAAATCTTCTTCCTTAGATACCCGCAGCCATGAATTTCTCAATTGTCTTGCATACCATAGTTTTCTTACTGCTCACACCCTTCCAACTCTCATCTTTCATCACTTTATGTTGCGCACCAAATGCATGGCTGTAGTTTTGGTTTTCGACACCACTATCACTGACCATTATTGCTCTGTTTTGTGTATCGAAAACGAAACAAAAAATAATGTAATTTCCACTATTTCAAAAGTTAACTTTGACAATCTTGATAAAGCAGTCGAGAAACTTAACTTAGCACCCATTTATTCCATGTTAGATCCTAATACAGCAACTGAAGCTCTTACTAAACTATTATCGGATGCAATAGCTGAAAATTCATCAGATAAAAATATTTCGTCCCGAAATAGAATACTTAAACCGTGGATGACACCGGGTTTGTTAAGGTGTATAAAAAATAGAGATTCAATGCATAGAAAAGTAAAAAAGTCTCCTAATAATTTAACACTGTCTATCACTTATAAGCGGTATAGAAACTTCTGCATAAAAATTTTAAAGAAAGCAAAGAGAGATTACGATGCTCAAGAAATAAATAAAGCAGGAAAAAACCCTAAAGCACTTTGGGATACTATCAAAAAAAATCACAAATACATTCCACAATAAACAAGCAACATGTCAGTTACACAGGCAAGGTCTCTAAAACAATCATGCAATAATGTTAACAAATTTTTCGTTGATGTAGGAAAGGAACTTGCAGACAATATAGTCAAGTCTAACAATTTACCTCAGTTTACTTCTTCACAATCTTTTACATGTATTTCTTCTTTTGTTCTTGAAAACCCCAATACTGATGAAATAACATCAATCATAAAGAGTTTAAAGTCAAATGTAGCTACCGGTTGGGATGCCATATCTTCCGCAATATTAAAAAGATACTCTGCTACGCCAGCACCTGTGCTAAGCCATATATTCAATCTCTGTTTCGAAAATGCTATTTTTCCTAACTCTTTAAAAAAGTCTATAATTCATCCCATCTTTAAGGGTGATGATGGGACTTTAGTTACTAATTATCGCCCTATTGCCATACTACCAGCTTTATCTAAACTCTTAGAACGTTTAGTGAACAATAGACTGGTCCATTATCTTGAACACTTTAAATTAATCTCACCTCAACAATTCGGATTTCGTAGAAATAAATCAACTTCTGACGCAGTTCATTAATTAATAAATTTCATAGTCACTAATTTAGTCATAAAATGGTCCGAACGATATTTCTAGATCTAGCAAAAGCCTTTGACTCAATTCCTGTTTCTACTCTTTTAGCTAAGCTAGAGAAAATTGGTGTCAGAGGTTTACAGTTAGACTTTTTCAGAAGTTACCTTACAAATCGCACTCAAATGGTTAAAATATCGAACTGCATCGGTGACGAACTCCCTGTTACCTATCGTGACCCTCAGGGAAGTATTCTAGGCCCAACTCTATTTCTTGTTTTTATTAATGACTTGTGCAATCTTCACATTGATAACGCAAAAATAGTCTCTTTTGCAGATGATACAGCTATTACTTTCTATACAACATCTTGGAAAGATCTTGAAAATATATCACAACGTAGTTTTAATCAAATATATAATTGGCTTTTATCTCACACCCTTACTCTTAATACTTCCAAAACTAAATTTATAACTTTCTCTATCAGTCCCACCTCGCAACCAAATATTCCCATCAAGTTGAAAGCTCACTCTTGTTCCCTACAGTCTTCGCCTTGTCTGTGTCCACAGATAAATTCTGTAGACAATATAAAGTATCTAGGTATTGTACTTGATAAACACCTTAATTTTAAAATGCATATAAATCTCTTAACGAGTAAAGTTCGTAAACTAATATATATATATATATACACTACGATATGTTGCAAATTCCATAATTATACGCAACGTTTATTATGTTTTATGCCAGTCTATCATCACTTATTTGCATTTCTTGCTGGGGTGATTTTGCAAAAACAATATTAAAGCCACTTGAAGTTGCGCAAAGAGCTATTTTGAAGGTTGCTACTTTCAAACCAATGCTATTTCCAACTACTCATCTATATCAAAACTGCGGTGTTCTTAGTGTGAGGCAGCTCTTTATACTGCACACAGTATTACTTCAGCATAATAAGACTCCTTTCATTGTAATTTCTAAACGGCGTAAAGACAAAGTATGCACACTTCCGCTAGCCAAATTTTCATTTGTAAAAAGATTTATTTATTATCTGGGTCCTCTACTTTACAACAAAATAAATGCGGAAGTAGAGATTTACGAAATGTCAACATTTAATTGTAAAACTTCTGTCCGCTCTTTCCTGCTAAATAAGTCATATGATGATACAGAGCTATTCTTGTTAACATTGTTATAAAATTACGTCGCATTGTTATATATTTATTTCATTTTTTTTAAGTATTACATATACATTCACTGACACACACCCACACCCACACCCACACCCACACCCACACACACACACACACACACACACACACACACACACACACACACACACACACACACACACACACACACACACACACACACACACACACCCACACACACCCACACACACACACACACACACACACACACACACACACACACACACACACACACACACACACACACACACACAACACACACACACACACACAGAGAGAGAGAGAGAGAGATCATTTTTATTATGTCTCTAAAATTGTATAAATATTATTTCTATTTAAAAAATTATAATAATTTTAAACAATACAACTATGTATTCCTAATCAACAGGGGGGATGGGACTGTATCTCCTAAATACAGGTTACTCAGTAACCTAGCTAGGAGACTCAGGTTTCTTCCCATTTCAAATTGTGAACTATGAATGTCTATAAAGAATTATTATATATATATATACAAGAATTGCTCGTTTAAAGGTATAGGATATTTTTGGCGGTAGGCGTGAAATAAAGTGCACATTGCTCTAAGTAACAAAATTATTTTTTATTGATATCTTAAGTAATTTACAGTTTCCTAGTTTACAGTTTTTACTATTTTTGTGTATTTAAATACATACATTGTGGGTTTAACTCCTCTTAATGGTTAAACTGTGATAAAGTTACATCACCCTACCACCGGTCACTTTCAAAACTCACAACACACCCGAAGATAAGTTTTCAAAAAAATGTCCACTATTGGCGAGTTAGCAAATATCCAAAAGGCTGCGTTAACTTCTCTCAATCAACGTATGGCGGAATTTGAAGCACTTATAAAAAAAATCTGCCACCACGGCTCCTGACATGAAATCTCTCTCAAGCGACTTTCAAGCGTTTAAGGATAATGTTTGGCAAATCATTTCACTACTACACCAGAAGATCAATGAGGTATAGTCAAACTGTTGACAATTTTGAGATGCGGCATCGGAGAAAATATTTGCTGCTAAATGGAGTTCCGGAATCATCTGATGAAAAATATTAAATAAAGTTGTAAGTGTCCTGCAGGATATGCTTCAACCACAAGAATTTTCTTCAAGCTCCATTACGGCTTGCCATCGTCTAGTTGCAGTATCGGAAGCTCGTGTAAGACCAGTTCTGATTCGGTTTAGTGATCAGTCCATTAAATCAACCATTTGGGCCAAAAAGACTCTGTTAAAAGGCACTTCATATGTGCTGTCCGAGTTCCTTACACATCAGCGTCAAGGTTTATTCATTGCTGCACGTAAGCACTTTGGTATTAGGCAAGTGTGGTAACTCGATGGTAATATACACGTCATGTTGCCTTGTGGTAAGCGCCATCGTCTGACGGACACCAAGGACCTCGATGAGCATTACACAATATGACCAGCCTGCTGCATCGGATTGACTATCTGATTCTACGATGAAGAGTCACCAAATGCTAACAGTGGTAATGCACCAAAGTCGACGGTGAGTTCCAAGCGCATAATTCGCAACAAATAACTCTCATCGACTTCGCTTTATTTTCGTGTTGGATTTAATTTGTAAGCTGTCATGTGTATTTGTTATTTGTCTTATTATTATTAATAACAACTGGGCATATTTGTTATGATACTGTAATAATGGTAGCATAATAACTTTTATTTACCTACATATTAAGTAATATTATTTTTATTAACTGGCTTTACGGCTCTGGGTTCTAGCCTATCTGAGCCTAAGTAATATTTTGCTGAACTAAGCCCATAAATAACATATTATAACTAAGACAAAATATTCACAGATATCAGATGACATAGACAGATTATTATGTTGTTGGCTTCGGTTGTATGGCCTTTTGCCATACTAACTACATTACTATTGACAGAATATGTACACAAGTTATATTTGATTCAACTTTATTTTAGTTATATGTAATAATCTAGCTTAATTACTTATTACTTTGTTTTTTATTATATTGTCTTTAGTTGTTTACCTTTAAATGCTTTGCTCGTTTATTGAGTTTCTTTTTCTATTTTGTTTTAACTTGGCATTTGTTTTCTTTTATTTTCCTGTTATTATTTTAAGACTATAAACAGTTAGCCGGTGGGATATATATATATATATATATATATATATATATATATATATATATATAATTTTATTAATTTAAATATTTATATATATTTAGTATTATTTTATTATATTATGACAGTTATTTTATTATTTTAAATAATTTTATTTAATGTCAGATGATGAATCTTTTTATTCCACTTGCAACAGCTCCATGAGCCTGCCACGCTACGTACGCTAATATAAGAAGAATCTCAAAAATTGTTAAACTGTTTTCACATTTGCCATTTAAATGCACAAAGTATTCCTCAACATCATACGGAGCTCCTGAATAGTTTCTCTTCTAATGTAGTTCATGCTATACTCATATCTGAAAGCTGGCTCAAGCCAGAACTCTCTTCCACGTCTTATAATTTTCCAGGTTATATTTTACTCCGTAACGACCGCACTGGTAAAAGGGGCGGAGGTGTCGCTATCTATCTGCGTAGTAATTTACCTCATAAAATATTAAACATATCTTCTTCCCTACATTCCGGTCCAATGGAATACATTTTTGTTGAAGTTAATGTCAAGAGTGTTAAAGTGTTTCTTGGAGTTTTCTACTGTCCAGCTCAAGAGGACTACTTCTCCGATTTTGAAGTAAATTTATTGCCTTACAGTTCTGCCTACATTTCTTTACATTATCATGGGAGACTTTAACACTGACCTATCCGGGTTTCTCTTAAATCTTCGAAACTGAGGTCGACCATGTTGTCGCATAATTTCACTATTTTGCCTCTAAATGCAACACATCACAACTTTCACTCTGCTGACACCTGGATTGACCTTATAGCCGTCTCCTCCGTTGATCTCGTTGTCAATTATAGACAATTCCCTGTTTCTGGATTTTCACGGTATGACTTGCTTTATCTGTCATATAAATTAAAGTCTCCTAAGCCTTTATCTGTGTCCATCTCTATTCTTAGTCTTGCTAGAATAGATATGAACAAGCTTAAATGCGATGCAGATGCTTTTGACTGGTCATCTGCATATATTGCTTTCACAGTTGACGAAAAAGTCGACTTAATTAACAGCAACATATTAGGACTGTATAATTATCATGTTCCTAAACGTGTTGTTCGACTGAAGCGTCCTCCTATTCCATGGATCACGATTGGGGTAAGAATGGCTATGGCTAAACGTGATAGAACTTTCCGTGCTTTCAAGAAAAATCGCACTGATGTAAAGTGGCAAGCATAAAAATCTGGAAGAAATCGATGCAATCAGATGGTGAGAGCTGCTAAACGGCGATATATCCACGAACAACTACTTAATTCATCTTCGGCTAATATATGGAAGTTTCTGAATACGCTTGGATATGGAGATTCGCAATTTGACTATAATAGCGTCACCTTTTCTCCTGACGATTTTAATCGTCATTTTCTGTCTTCTCAAATAGTTTCTGATAATTTTAGAGCTAATGCTGTCTCTTTTATATCTTCCGTGCCTCCTTATTCTCATGAAACATTCACTTTTACTCCTGTAGTCGAAGACGAGGTACGCAAAGCTCTTTCCTCTATTAAATCGAAAGCCGTTGGATGTGATGATGTGAGTAGAGTAATGGTTTTGCACGTGCTGGATTCTGTTTTACCCGTGATAACTCATATAATTAACTTTTTACTGACGAATTGTGCTTTTCCAACTCTCTGGCATAAAGCCTTTATTATTTCCATCCCAAAATCCACTGAATGCAGTGCTTTATCTAATTTCAGACCAATTTCAATCCTGCCTTTTCTTTATAAGGTTCTGGAAGCTGTTTCTCATAAACAGATTTCTTCTTGTTTTCTCAAAGAATATACTTCCCCTTATCAGTCTGGTTTCCACCTGGTACATTCTACAACTACTGCTCTTCTCAAGGTTACGGAAGATATTTGTGAGGGGATGGAAAAATAAAAACTGATCGTTCTCATCTTAATTGATTTTTCTAATGCATTTTATTCTGTCGATCATGGTATCTTGTTAGCTCTTCTTTCTCATTTGAATATCTCGTCTTCAGCTCAGGAATGATCCCCAACATATCTTCGAGGGCGCCAACAGGCTGTGCGTAATGGCCATATACTATCTGACTGGCGTGATGTGTCGATTGGGGTCCCTCAAGGCGGTATTATCTCTCCTCTTCTGTTTTCCACTTTTATAAATCTCATCACACTAAATCTCAAGAGCTCTTACCATTTGTATGCTGATTTGATCCAGTTATATGCGCAAGTGAAACCTTCAAATATCCTAATGTTATCTCACTGTTAAATGATGATTTGAAATATATCTCAGAATGGTCTACTGTGTATGGCATAAACGTGAACCCGTCTAAATGCCAAACGATAATCTTAGGTAGCTCAAGATTACTATCTAAACTAGATATTCCCACCCTACCATCAATTATTTTAATAATAATGTCAAACCATTCTCTACTAATGTAAAGAACCTTGGTCTGTATATCGATGGTTGCTTAACATGGAACAAACATATACAAGAGGTGAGTCGCAAAACTACTGGAACTTTGCGATCTCTATATCGATTTAAAAACTTTCTTCGCACCAATACCAAGATTTTACTTGTCCAATCACTTATTGTATCAATTATTGATTATGTTGATGTGTGTTGCTCAGACCTATCTCAACTTCATCTTAACACATTGGA